>CM014096.1:30853133-31374117 GCA_004119915.2 Collichthys lucidus
AGAAATGGAATTCATGCATTTCCACTGTAAATACACAGAAACATGCAGGACAAAAATATTGTGTAAAGCAAACGTAAATAAAAATCCAGAAACATAAATCATAGAACACATACTATAACATTAATAATGCAGTGATTCTGTGGAGAAAGAGGAACACCGGCTGTAATGGAGAGAGGGGGAGGGGGCCTCTATATAACATGACAATTACAATTGCCCTGTTTGCGTGTGTGTATGTGTGTGTGTCTGTGTGTGTGTGTGGTGTGGTGTGTGTGTGGTGTGTGTGTGTGGTGTGTGTGGTGTGTGTGTGTGTGTGTGTGTGTGGGTAATAATAATTATCTCATTCATTTAGCCTATTAATGTCAGACACAACCATCACACATAAATACTGAAAACACTGTCTTGTTGGAGTCTTACCAGCATCTTAACCTGGGGAAATCCAGGAATTAGACTGGAGTAGGGTACATTTTCTTCTGTATGTTAAATCTGTGCTAGGATACGGAGCAATACAAAAAGTCATATAAGATTTCATGAACATATAGTCTTAGCCTCATCATCCAATATTTTCCAAGAGGTATTAGAAGTATTGTACTTGATTATCAGGCTCTCCATCTGAATTGGAGCTTTTGAAGAAAAGCACGCTCTGTATTAAAGATGAGGTGTAAGGTACAATATACTGTATTAAAATGTATTTGTCATTTGCTGCTGAGAAAATAGGCCTACCTCATATTAATTATGTCAGATGTAGTTGCTTGATATCTATCATAATGCTTCACCAGCTGGCAGTCTGCATACAGATACAACTATTCTGAATTCTTTAATCAAAGTAAAATTTAAATGTGTAAATAAGCTCTTGGTTGACTTTAGGCCATCCTGCTGCCAGACAGAAAATTTAAATGTCATCAACATGTAGCAAACATTACCAAGTCTTTTAATAAAGCTATGTTTGTTTTCTGAAGGTTTTGCTAATGTTTGGGTGAAAACTCTTTTGAATTAAAATGATTTGGTTACCCCGTCTGGCCTGTTGTGATGAAGACAAGGCGGCTTCTGAGCATACAGGGCGGGCGAGTTGAGGTCCAGTGGTGACGGTGGCATGACATTGACACTGTTGGTAGCTCTATAAAAAGAAGAAGAACCCAAGAGAACAGTGCTTTAAAGAACATCCCTTCCACTACACTAAAGTCTTTTGTGAAGCCAAATGTAAAGTGACAGAAACCAATGGAAATGTTAGAAAGTAGCATACTAAGCATTGTTACCAAGGTTACGGTAGTTGGCAGCTAGCTAGCTAACTTCTTTTTTTTGTTCAACACCAGTAAAATGATGGTTTCAGTTTTCTTGGCTGAATCTGTTCTTTTGTTGTCAAAGTACAAAGAGTACCAATCCAGTGACAAAAAAGGCCACCTGAAGGAACTTGAGGACATTTCGAACTCGTAGTGGTGAAAAAAAGGAGGTCTTCCATGAAATATGTGTTTGACATTATTTTATATGCAGATTAAAAACACTTACAAAAGCATTGAATGACCCATATAGAAAATAAGCTCTTAAATATGAAAGCAGTGACTATGATCAGAGACGCACATACTGTTGAAATTCCTCGCCAGTTCTTAATTCCTTCCAGCTGTTCACCTGTGTGTAGTTAAGGTGTGTGAATACTGTAATTCCCTTCCTATGTGGTCAGGTGCACAGGACTATAGGCAGGGGCGGACTGGGTATTTTGGGACCAGACCAGCCAACAACATTTGATAACACACCTTTTCAGTCTTTTCGGTGCAACTGTGCAAGTCTTTAAAACAACATACCTTGAGCCATGCAATGCCATAAATACTTCCAAACTTGTCTTTTATTAACACTATAATACTACTATAACACTACTATTTAATCCACTGCACCACTCAATCACAGTAATGAATCTGAAGGCAGCATTTATCCTATTGGGTGTGCCTATGTGTTTTAAGGAGGAAGAAAAGAGAAAGAGAAAGAATACTGATGAGAAATGAGGGATCAGATCTGTGGGGTGAGGTTTTATATATATATATATATATATATATATATACAAAAAGATGCAGTCAGGTCCAGAATTATTGGATTCTCTGGTAAACAAACACACAGCTGCATTCACATAACACTAGCAATGAACAAAATTATTAATTATACAAAATGTTATTTTCTTTCATTGCAGGCTAACTTACATTGTCTTTAGCCACCTAGCTACATAAAACAGCACATTTTTTTCCAGGCCTAAATAGGAGCTTACCCTAGGACTACTAGTTGAACAAAAAAAATTGAGAGTGCTAACTCTTCACTTTTCACTCACATTTTTGGTGAGTGGCGGTAGCTTTAAATATGCCTAGGCTAGAATTACTGGAATGTACAGATGGCTGCAGCTGCATTCACATAATATAGACAAAATGATATCATTTTTAAAGGGGGATCTTCTATCAGTTATGTAGCCTACATTGTCCCTACCACCTAGGCTACATAAAGAACTGCTATATCTGCAGGACAAAAAAGCAACTTAGCCAATAGGCCAGCCTAGTACTCACCCCACAAACAATAATAGTCTAATAAGAAATTAGACTTATTGTTATTGTTGGTGAATGGTGAACAAGTTTTCTCACATTAAAGACTATTTCGTTTAGAATAAAGACATAAAAGTAGGCTACTAAGCTAGGCTTATTTTCTCATCCAGCCAGTGTAGCCTACAATGTCTTACAGTCAAAATAACGCTAATGCTCATTTCACCTGCATTAACCTGCATTCTGTCTATTGGCCTATGGCCAATGCACACACCAAGCCAAAGGGGGGAGGTGTTTCATGTTGTGATTGGGCCAATCCCCTGTCAGTCAGCGTGTTTGTGCCTGTAGGCGGGACCAAAGCGAACGTGTGTTTGTTTAACAGTGTGTTTGGGCTGTGTGATCTACTGGTTATGGGCCGGTCAGACCAATATTTTAAATATATATAGATATATATATATATATACATATATAGATATAGATATATATATATATATATACATATATATATATATTATATATCTATAATATATATAAGATATTATATATAGATATATATATATATAGATATATATATATATATATATATATATATATATTATATATATATAATATCGGGACTTATCAGCCCAAATAGCACGTCGGCCCACCGGGCAAATGTGCGGTATGCCAGATTATCAGTCCGTGCCTGACTATAGGTGATTATTGAACCAGTGAAGAGTTCGAACAGTTTGCAGGGCCATGTTCACTAAACTATTGTAGTTAGGCTGACATATCTGACTCTGCAAGCTATATCATCAGCTTGTGATGATTTTGCTGACATGATGAACTTGTTTACAGTTTACAGATGCTTAATTTTAGTCATAGTACTAGTTTACTGGTGCACAGCTGCCAAGAAATTAAAAATAATGGGTTTCAAAGCCAAGATTCTGCCATTGCCACTTTGTGCTTGAGAGTGATATATAAGATAAGATAAGATAAGATAAGATAAGATAAGATAATACTTTATTGATCCCACAGCGGGGAAATTCACTTGTTACAGCAGCGGAAGGAGGGAAAGAGGGGAAACACAGTGTACAAATATTTACAAATTTACAAAAGTACTATGGATATAATATAATGTGCAGTGAGTGTAATGTGCAGTTCTAGGAATGTGTAACATAAGCGTTACAGAGCAGAACAGAATCAGACATGTACAAGAGACTACAACATTATCAGGTGCAGGTGTTGTACAGTCTCACAGCAGCAGGGATGAAGGACCTGCGGAACCTCTCCTTCTTACACCGTGGGTGTAGCAGTCTGCTGCTGAAGGAGCTGCTCAGAGACCCCACAGTGTCGTGTAGGGGGTGAGAGGGGTTGTCCATGATGGATGTCAGCTTAGCTAACATCCTCCTCTCACCCACCTCCTCTGTGGAGTCCAGAGGACAGTCCAGGACAGAGCTCGCTCTTCTAATAAGTCTGTTGAGTCTGCTCCTGTCCCTGTCCGTGCTGCCCCCTCTCCAGCAGACCACAGCATAAAAGATGGCTGAGGCCACCACAGTGTCATAAAAAGTCCTGAGGAGAGCTCTGCATACTCCGAAGGACCTCAGCCTTCTCAGCAGGTGGAGACGACTTTGGCCCTTCTTGTAGAGAGCATGGGTGTTATCAGTCCAGTCCAGTTTATTGTTGAGGTGAACACCCAGGAATCTGTAGCTCTGCACCACCTCTATGTCCGATCCCTGGATGTTCACCGGTGTGAGGTGTGATGCTTTCCTCTGGTAGTTGACGATCATCTCCTTCGTCTTGCTGGTGTTGAGCTGAAGCTGGTTTAGCTCACACCAGCTGACAAAGTCCCTGATGATCGTCCTGTACTCCATATAACTAACACAGGTTCATCAATACCTGAGACCTTTTACATGTCACACTGTTTAGTTAGTTTCAGGTTTATTTGTCTTAGGTAGATCAACACAGGGTCAACTGTTCTTCTACTGCCTCTCCAAACAATGAGATTCTACAAGACGAAGAGGCAAGATACAACTGTGGATTCCCTGCTTTACATGAAAAGGAAGCTTCAGACATCAGCTTGGTGCTTCAGAGAGGTTGTCGTTGGATCACCTGAGACTGATCCACAGACAGATTTAAAATATCATTATTTGGATTTTAAGAATTCTAATGATCATATCGAAAACTATGTGAATGAATGAACACTAATGCACAAACAGACAAACACACATGTTTTTGTATAGGAGCTCGCACTGCAGTGAAGATGACTCAGCCACTAGTGCTGATGCCATGGAAACACTGCCTCTTTGCATCAGTCTCTTAGTAACAGGAACCTGAGTGTACGGATGTGTGTGTGAGTGTGTATTATGACACAGGCTAGTTCATTGAGTGGATACTAAGATTAGAGCAATTATGAACACTTTTGAAATATACTTCCCTCATTTGATTTTCTCAATTGTTTATTAATTACTGAATTCATTTATTAGAATAAGAGGAAGATATAATTCTGGAGAGACAATGAAAGGAAAATCTTTGAGAACAAAGACACAAACCCATGTTCATTCTACCAGAAGTCCTGTACAAGCAGGGCAGAACAAGAGTCAGTGCCAGGGCTGAGTGTTTTGTGGTCATTGTAATAGTAAATTTAAGCCTTTGTTTCAACCACTACAGATGCAAACCCCACCCTCCTTAAACATGAGGTATCAAGCCTTTTGTCTTGTGTAAATTGCGTTGCCCAGACTCAGATCTACACATCAATGCAAGATCCTGCAGGACACCTCAGGTGAAAAGCATATGGCCTGACGGGCGCCAACACCCACAGGAGACAAAGGACTGTAAAACATCTAACACATGTTTCTGGAAGGGCATTCACATGGTTCTGGAGAGTATAAATGTTCAGGTCTCCCCATTCTCGGGGTCCTTCTTCACTTTGACCGCTCGCGTGTTGATCGACCTTTTCTTTGCAAAGAAAATAAAACCTTGTCGGCCGGCAGAAGTCTCTATTTCATTCTTCACCAGCAGCAGAAGAGAAAATTTCCACAACAATTTGGTGTCAGAAGTGGGATCCCTCGAGCGATCGTCTGGGACGGGACGCGGACAGTGACAGGCCATCCTGGAAGAAAAACTTTCTAGCCTCCAACCTCAAATCTTTTTCTGAGAAGGGAGGACTGACCGCAAACGCCCCGGATCGTCGCCGGTGGGATCTCCACGAACAGAATTCAGCGAAATTCATCTGGTGAGCATTGAAATATTGACATTTAAACTTTTTTTTTTTTTTAGATTTGGCATAACATTTCTGTTTCTCACATGTCCACAATCGATTCGCTTTTTTCGCTTGTAGCCTGAACGAAGCGACTGGTTTTTAAAGAATATACGAACTCCGTGAATTCTGTAAAAATCTGTTTGGGTTTGAGTCCCTTGAGGTTAAAGTCCTTTTAAATTTCTTTCATCACTTGTGTTACGAAGTGGTCTTTACAGAGACGCCTGTATCGTATTTGTTGTGCACAACCTCCATTTGGAATGGGGAGTAAAAGCTCTGTCGAGGTTGGGCCTCCGGAGGGACCGATTGTGGATATTATGAGAAGGAAATACGGGGATAAAAGTTTGAAATATTTAAATGTCTGGACTACTGAGTTTGGATTCCCAATAGGGGGATCCCTCAGTTTAAAAAACCTACTCGTATTAGAAGGAAAACTGAAAGGAAAAGAACAAGAAATGAGAAGGAAAAATAAGGTTTCTGTACGAAAATTAGAAAACATAGAAGGTCAGAAAGAATGTCTTCAAATGTGGAAAGGGGAAGCAGAAACACGGAATAGGAAAATACTGCAGAAACAACTCCCTTTTCCATGCGAAAAACTTGCAACAAATGAAATGCAAGCTTCACACACACAAAGAACACAAGACTCGCAGATTTCTTCTCTATTTCCACAGTTGGCGGCTTTGAAGCTGGATCCGGACCTTGACGGCAGCCCACCCACCAATCCTTCAGCTCCTCCACCATACAACATCACACCACTCAGCACAAAGGGAGAAACAGATTCCACCCTGCCACAACAAAAAACAAGCTCAGGAACAACTCATTGTGCCCCTGATGTGCCAGTTCCATCACAGGATCCTACAACCGAACCCCTTTCTCCAATTGCACATAGACTGCGCCGTCCAAATCAAGAGGCAGCCTTCATCATGCCCATGGTTGAAGTATCTGGATCAGAGGGTACAACGTTGGTTTTCCGCCCGTGGACTTCTGCTGACATCACAGCAGCCTCACAACATCTGCCAAACCCAGCAACATCAGGTAAAGCGTTTGTTGAGGAATTCTCCACATTTTGCCAAGAATTCAAACCTACCATAAATGAACTAAAAAGACTACTGATTGCCAAGATGAAACCTACAGATTGGCAAAAAATAGCTGAAAAATTCCCACATGCTGACATCCGTTGTAAGCACATCACCTGGGAACATGAGTCTAATGCCCATTATAGAGATGTTGTCCGTCTTCTCTGTGATGCATTCATTCAAGTTTTCCCTGTAAAAATAAACATGGAGAAGATCACTGCCTGCAAACAAAAGGATGATGAAAATCCGGATGAATATCTCACTCGACTAACAGATGTATTCAACGCCCACAGTGGCCTTCAACTGCCTGATGGATTAAACAATGCTCCAGATGTGTGGGAGATTCACCTCTGTAACTGTTTCTTAAACGGACTAAAACCAGACATTGCCTCAGCTGTTAAAAGTTCCTGTATTGGCTGGGATGATGCACGCCTGCCCGAACTCCGCAAACATGCCATACATGCACATGTACAATTGCTCTCAAAGAAAAAGAAAAAAGAAGAGACAACACAGAAAGAGCTTCACATGGCAGCAGTGACCATGTATAACACAGTCCAAGGACAAAGACAACCAAATTGTGAACAGAGAAGAACAGGACATAACCGAAACAAGCACGAAAGAAAACCCTGTTTCCTCTGTGGTCAATATGGACATTAGGAGACGCGAGTGTCCCCAAAATACCTCATCAACCCTGGTGGACAAATCGGACTGAAGATGGTTCAGGGCTGTCGGAGAGGGATGGACTCCTGCTGGCAAGCCAAACCAACTTGTGAAATCAGAAGAAGGTACTGCACCACACTCACACACACATACTGAGCATACCAATGCACAAACTATTAAAAATTCAGACAATAGTTGTGCTGTAGCTTTAACATATGTACATTACACATCCGATAACTTCAAGAAATTTCCGCAACATACATTAACCTTTGCAGAACAAAATGTTACATTTTTAGTTGACTCAGGAGCCACGAACTCTGTGATAAAAGCGTTAGAGTTCACTAGAAAACCAAAAATGAGTGGAGATTATGTGTACTCTGTTGGTTCATCAGGTCAAACAATTAAAGAAAACATTACTGTCCCACTCAAATGTGTGGATGAACCAAATACAAGCTTCAAACATGCATTCTTGCTCTCAAAAGTCTGCCCCATTAACCTGATGGGCAGGGACTTGATGTGTAAATTAGGGCTTTGTCTGATCTCAACCCCAGAAGGTGTCAAAGTCCACAGGCTATCTGACCTGGAACCAAATTTTTCACACTCTTTTGTTTACCACACCCCAGACCTACAATATGCATATCAATGGAAATTGCAGCCATCAACTGCATCTGAGCTTCTCACTGTAGCCAGAAACACAGTTTCAACAGCTACAGTAGATTTCATGACACCAGAAGATCTACATTGTACCTCTCATGTGTCACCAGAACCTGATGAGCCAGATGAGGAAAGTTGGTTGCGAGAAAGATTTGATAAACTCACACTGACACACATTTATTGGACACAACATAAATGTGCTGTATCAGTCTCTCTCACACCAACTCAATGTAATGTGTACACCATAGATCATTCGGCCCCACACATCACACTTACAAAACACACACCAGATAACTGGGAAGATTTGGGCCCTTTCATAAAATCATGTCAGCGCGCAGCCGATTGGCAAGAAACATCTGATCGATCTATTTTTTTTTCACCTACACTGCAGTGTTACTCTAAGAATGTACCATCTAGTGTGCACACTCAAAGAACAGTCCAGCTGGTACCTAAAAGCGCTTCTAAATCTTTTTCATTTTTGTCTGAAGAACAAGCTTCCACAATTACAGCCTTACAGGAGGTCCCTAAGACACTGTGGGCTGTCAGTAAGTATGATGTTGGCCTCATCAAAGATTGTGAACCTGTTGTCATAACTCCAAAATCAGACTTTAGGCCTTGCAAGACCCAATATCCACTCAAACAAGAAGCCATCGAAGGCATAACACCAGTTTTCGAGTCTCTTAAAGCAGCAGGAGTAATTATTCCTTGTGATGACTCTCCAGTGCGCACACCATTGTTTCCTGTCAAGAAAATCAGAGATAAGGAGCAACCTACAGAATGGCGTTTTGTTCAGGATCTGCAAGCAGTAAATGCTGCCGTCCAACCCAGAGCACCAAATGCTCCAAATCCTTACACCATCTTGTCTCAGGTTCCATCTAATGCAAAATTCTTTTCAGTAGTGGATCTTTCTAATGCTTTCTTCAGTGTTCCAGTTCACCCAAAAAGTCAGTTCTGGTTTGCTTTCAATTTCAATGGCCGAGGCTACACATTCACTCGTCTATGCCAAGGCTACTGTGAAAGCCCCACTATCTACAATGAAGCTCTCAGACAAAGTCTTGAATCCCTTGTTCTCACCCCGGGCTCTGCTTTGTTACAATATGTTGATGACCTTATGATCTGCAGTCCAACCAAAGAGCAATGCGAAGCTGATACAGTAAAACTCTTGAAACATCTGGCTAATACTGGTCACAAAGCCAGCTTGTCCAAACTTCAGTTCGTCCTGGAAAAAGTCACCTTCTTAGGACATGTCATTACTTCTGAAGGAAAGACTCTTTCACCAAAAAGAGTGGATGCAATCCAGAACCTTCCGAAACCCATCACAAAAAAACAAATGATGTCATTTCTTGGCATGTGTTCTTATTGTAGACAATTCATTTTAAACTATGCCATTCTTGAAGCCCCACTCTCTTCTCTCATTCATGGCAAAGGTCTACAATCACAAGATCACATGGACTTCTGAAGCAGAACAGTCTTTCACTGAACTAAAGCTTGCCTTACAGACCACTTCAACTTTGGAATCCTACCAAGCCTTTCACTCAAACAGTTGATGAGAAAGATGGATACATGACTTCTGTGTTGTTGCAAATAAACTGCGGCCTGTAGCTTACTTTTCTTCAAAACTAGATCCTGTGGCTGCAGGCCTACCAAGATGTCTCAGGGCTGTGGCCGCTGCTGAAAAAGCAATCATGGCCTCCAGAGACATTGTGAGCTACTCTGATGTAACTCTCCTGGTTCCACATGCTGTGTCTATGATTCTACTTGAGCAAAAAACTTCTCATCTCTCTACTGCAAGGTGGCTAAGATACAACACTGTGCTTCTAGAAATGCCTAACATCACTGTAAAAAGATGTAATGTCCTAAACCCTGCCACTCTTTTTCCCACACCAGATGATGGACAAGAACATAACTGTGTTGCTGTCCTCCAACAGGTCTGCTCGCCAAGACCAGATCTGCAAGAAACCCCACTAACTAACCCTGATTTGGTTGTTTTTGTAGATGGCTCTGCCTCCCGCGACCCCCAAACAGGTCGCAACAGAGTTGGATTTGCTGTTGTCACTAATCATGAAACTCTTGTCTCAGGCTCACTCCCTCCTCACTATTCTGCACAAACAGCAGAACTTACAGCATTGACAGAGGCATGCAAACTGGCACACAACAAGACTGTAACTATCTACACCGACTCCAGATATGCATTTGGTGTTGTACATGATTTTGGCACTCTGTGGAAACACAGACAATTTTTAAAATCTGACGGAAAACCCATTCTTCATCATGACAAGGTTGCAGCTCTTCTAGATGCTATTTTGCTCCCAACCTCAATTGCTGTTTGTAAATGCCTTGCCCATACTAACAACTTAGACTCTGTCTCTCTAGGGAATGCAAGAGCTGATACTGCTGCAAAAAGGGCTGCACTCCAACCCACCACCCTCAACCCTTTGTTCGTTTCAACTCCTGTCTCAATTCCAAGCTCTCTTACAGCAATGCAGTCCTTTGCCACACCACAAGAAAGGACATTGTGGAGACGTTGCGGTGCCACACAAAAAGAATCAGTGTGGTGGGGACCCAATGATAAACCTTGCCTGCCCAAACATTTCTTTCCTCACTTTGCAAAATTGACACATGGGTTGGACCATGTGTCAAAAGGGGGAATGTTAGATGCCATAACCCAACACTGGTTCACCAAAGGTTTTTCAGTCCATGCACAAAAGTTTTGTCAATCATGTATGGTTTGCACAACACATAACGCAGGAAAAACCAAAACAATCACACATGCTGCACATCCACCACTAGATAGACCATTTGAACATTTGATGATGGATTTTATAGAACTTTCGCCAGCAGAAGGAAAGAAATACTGCTTGGTGATAGTTGACATGTGGTCAAAATGGGTTGAAGCATTCCCAGCGAGGCACCAAAGCAGCCAGGTGGTAGCAAAGGCTCTGTTAACAGAAATTATTCCCAGATGGGGAATACCAACCAGACTGAGCAGCGATAATGGCACACATTTTGTCAATACTGCAATAACCCAAATCAGTGAATTTCTTGGCACTGACCTCAGACAACATTGTGCATACCACCCTGCCAGTGCAGGTGCGGTTGAACGAGAAAATGGCACGTTGAAATCAAAATTAGCAAAATGCTGTGAGGAAACGGGACTGCCATGGACAAAGGCTCTGCCCATTGTTCTAATGCACATAAGAATGAGAAAAAGGTCCAGAGTGAACATGAGCCCCTTTGAAATTCTTTTTGGCAGACCCCCATCCCTAGGAATGGAGCCTGTAACCAGGCCACTCCCCTCCACCGGTCTATGTGATGATGACATGTTACAATATTGCAAAAATCTATCTTCCACCCTCTCTCAGATATCTCAGCAGGTGAAATCAGTCCTTCCACTACCAGCTTCCACATTGCTGCATGAATTCCAGCCTGGCGACTGGGTGGTCATAAAGGACTTCAGAAGGAAGCACTGGCACTCCAAACGTTGGCGGGGTCCATTCCAGGTGCTCCTGACAACACATACTGCTGTGAAAGTCGCTGAAAGAGCAACGTGGGTTCACGCCAGCCACTGCAGGAAGGTCCCTGAACCATCAGAAGAATCCAGCTGTCAGCCTGAACGGCGTGAGGACGGACGACGCGGAGACGGACAACGCGGAGACGAACAAACGCAGGGAGAGGACGACACAAGGATTTCAACAACCAACTAGACGTCAGAATTAACCACACAAGCCTTTTTTTTTTTTTTTCTCTTTTTTTTTCTCTGATGAACCACATCATGCATCACCTGATTCTGATCTCATCATGCTGGACAATGCTGACAGAGTCCTACACATACAAACCTGCCAAAACCATCACGCTGACAAAAGGACAAAATGCAACCTTCACCTGTACTGTTTACCCCGAAATTTGACGATCAGGTCAAATTCAGTCATACTATGCCAAATACAACAAGTACCTATGCAAAGATCCCTGCGGCCCACACGACTGGCATTTGATCGTGGCCGCTACTGATAAAACCCTTGCTCCAGACAGAGATCCCCGCTTCACAATAACAAAAATTTGTTTATTTACTTTTCCATTATCATTATTTTCATTTTCCTCTTTGATTTATTCCCTCCTCTCCTGAACAACTGCCATGATGATGCATTTTAAAATCCATGTGAATTAATGCGTCGGATAATTAAGTTGTGAATGATTAATCAATAATCAAAAGGGGGAATTGTAATAGTAAATTTAAGCCTTTGTTTCAACCACTACAGATGCAAACCCCACCCTCCTTAAACATGAGGTATCAAGCCTTTTGTCTTGTGTAAATTGCGTTGCCCAGACTCAGATCTACACATCAATGCAAGATCCTGCAGGACACCTCAGGTGAAAAGCATATGGCCTGACGGGCGCCAACACCCACAGGAGACAAAGGACTGTAAAACATCTAACACATGTTTCTGGAAGGGCATTCACATGGTTCTGGAGAGTATAAATGTTCAGGTCTCCCCATTCTCGGGGTCCTTCTTCACTTTGACCGCTCGCGTGTTGATCGACCTTTTCTTTGCAAAGAAAATAAAACCTTGTCGGCCGGCAGAAGTCTCTATTTCATTCTTCACCAGCAGCAGAAGAGAAAATTTCCACAACATCATATAAAGCATCCCTGACATGAGTCATACATAGTATCATCATGTCACATTAAAATCATTATCATGTTACAGAAGGGGTCAGTAGCACTTTACCATTTACCACAATGCTTCTTGATTTTCTCAGATGACAAATGTTTTACTGTTATTGTGTGGTATGATCTTTGCAAATTTGGAGTAACCAAAGTTTCTGAAGCCTCTGATACTGTGAAAAGAAAGACTTATTAGTTTAGAGGTGACCAACCACAGAGCCATGGTCCAGTACAAAGCCATGAAACATTTTCTACTAGGTCCAACAAATTTGATTTGGCACAAAAGTTTAATATTCAAAATTAAATTCTTTATCATACTATAATAGTTTTGAAGACTGCCATTTAAACATGGCTGATAACCTCGATTCAGTGACCACACTGAGACAACACACTGTAACAAAACATAAAATGGCCATAGTCATAGTATTTATGAAAAAGGTTTACGTTATTTATTTTCTAACCATCTCAGTTCCTTCTTGCTGTGGGGTTGCTAGCTTGGGTTTGCATGTTCTCCCCGTGTGGGTTCTCTCCGGGTTCTCCACCTTCCTCCCACAGTCCAAAGACATGAACAGGTTAATTGGTGACTCTGAACAGGTTAATTGGTGACTCTAAATTATCCGTAGGTGTAAATGTGAGTGTGAATGTTTGTTTGTCTCTCTATGTCTCTCTATGTGCTCGATGAGCTAGTAACTTGCCCAGGGTGTACTCTGCCTCTCACCCAAAGTCATGTATGGATAAATATATCAATGAATATATAAATAAATTAAATTAGCCCAAGCGCTCAAGAGTTTAACAGTTTTATGGCCTGTAGGATGAAGCTGTCCCTGACCCTGGTGGTTCAGGACTGTTCTTCAGACAGCAGCAGGCAAAGCAGTTTGTGGCTGTGGTTTTTGGAGTCTCTGATCATGTTGTTGTTTAAAAAGTGTTCCTCCATGGATGATAGCTCTGTCCTGATAATGTTGAGCAGTTTTTACCATCAACTGTAGAGCTTTACAGTTGAGGAAGGTGCTTTTGCCATATCAGGTGATGAAGCAGTCAGTCCAGATACTCTGAGTGGTGCATCTGCAGAAGTTGGAGAGTATCCATAAGTCCATGTTGAGCCTCCCTAGCCTGCAGAGGAAGATGAGCTGTTGTCTTTGTGATGGTGTCAGTGTGGTGAGTTCAAGTAAGGTCCTTGCAAATGTGAACCCAGAGGAATGTGCAATAGTTGATGTTAGGGTAATGTCCTTCTTTCTGTCGCTTCCTGTCATCCACAATCAACTAATTTGCTGACATTAAAGGGGAGGTTGTAATCCTGCCAAGCCATAAGTGGTCTAACAGTCAGGGAGCACAAGAGAGGACTGAGCACACAGCTCTGAGGGACGCGTGTTTAATCAGTGTGTTGGGTTATGTGGTGGTGCCTATCTGCACTGCCTGGGGTCTGCCCATCAGGAAGTACAGCATTCAATTACATGAGATTGTATTAGTGGTGTCTCAGTGGTCTTTCCTTGATGACTTAGTGGTATTTAATGCTAAACTATAGTCAGTGAACAGTATTTTTACATATGCCCCTATTGTCCAGGTGGAAGAGGGCAGTGTGGCGGGCTAAGGCGATGATGTTAGACACACATATGATCTCAGCACTGCTGGTTTTCTTAGTTCTTATACATGCTTCTGGTGTTGGAGCCCTAGATTCCACTTCCACTTAAAAATACAGGGAGTATTGTGTCCTGGAACTGCTAACGGCTCTGTCCATCCTGGTACCGGGATCCCAAGACACTGGACCATTCTGCCTTCTAAAAAGGATAGGAGGCTTTACTTCATCCTCCCCTTCAGCAAATAAGATCACTTAGTTCTACTTCTGTCTGCCTCAAGGTTCTTTGAAATTCTTTAGAGTTTAGGAATTTGCAGTTTGAAAAAAAAAGTTATATTTTGTGCAAGAATAGAAATCAAAGTTTTTGCATCTGATTGAGCACTCAGTGAAAGATATATATGCATTCATATCAATTTTACAAGTTACAGAGGAGTAATATTTTAGATTTTAACTTAAAACTCATGCTAACAGCCATTAAGGCTGACTTTTTTAGTTTTTTAGTTCAGTGCTTTTGTTTGTAGAGTCAAGTGAGATTTTGTATTATATATATATATTCAATTACAGTTCTGTACGTCTGTCATGCGACTTTAAATGAAAAACATATCTGAGCATGTGAAAAAGCAGCAGCTGTATATCAGAACAGACTGGATCAGATCTGTGCCGTATGAATTTATAAAAAACTTCACTTTCCTGCATGCTCTTTCTTCTTTGTCCCTACTACTCCCTCTCCTTCCTTCCCTCCCTCCCAGCATGCTCCATTCATTTTTATTTTTTTTGCTTTCTTTTCTGCCACTGTGCTATGCTACTGAGCAAAGCTACAAGGCAAAGACGCAGCAACAGGCCCAGCTAACCCACCCACAGCATGCTTCTCCTTCACACAGAGCCCTGTGTGTTTGGATGCATTGACGTCATGGCTGACGCACAGTGGCCTGGAGTAGCCGGCTCCATCAAAGGCCTGTATGCTCAGGCTTGAACAGTAGTATTATTAACCAGCAGAGGGAGAGATACAAAGAAAATAGGAAGAGAGGGGGCAGAGGCCCCAGTCTAGGGGCCTAGAGCATAACAAGAAAAAAGGTGTCGCAATCTTCCCCGAGTCCCAAGTAGCCACTTACAAGTTTTCTGTACAAAAGAAAATGGTTTATTTACAAAACTCAAATGGTCAAACAACTATAACTAAGGAATCAACTTCAGGGTGGACCAAGGCTAAAACAAGAACCAAAACAACTCTATCTAGAAAATAAATCTCCTACCTCAGAAAACCAAAATCACAATAAACTTACCTTCCTAAACTAACAAAAAACAGGAGAAAATATGATCAACTCAAATGGCAGTCCACCCGTACTCTTCAAACAAAAAAAAGAAAAACTTTCTAATCGCAAACAGAGGACGGTTGGGAGAGGAGGAGGATGCGTAAATGCTGTTGTCCACCTGACAGCTGCCATCTTGGTTCTTTATATACCAGGTGCTTTCAGCTGCAGCCAATCACAGGCTAGGACTGGAAATCACTCCACCAATCGCCTCCTGGAGCACATCCCTGTTTGCATGTGAAATGGACACAAAACACAAGGCAAACACACAGCAAACGACACAAAGGAAGGTGGGAATGGAGAGGTCGCTGGGGGAGCTTTTGAATGAACAGCAGAATAGCATGCTCTTATGGTTTGCTTAAATGTCACACAGGACTCCAGTGCAGAGGATGCAAGTGGTTTATTTTTCAGTCTGGTTATTTATCAGGGGCATAAATAAAGGTTAATATTTTATTCATGTATACAGACGTCACACTAGAGCTAAGTCGCAGTCCTTGTCTCAGTCCCAGCTTTTTGATAAAAACAAACAGACCTGAACTTTTACAAAACACTCTTACTTCACGGTCCATTTAGTAGCTGTTCTCGAGCTTTCGATCATATCACGTTTTTCCTCAGATCAGATTGCTCAGTTCATATTTAAAGGACTGTCTTGTCATTCTTGACCGAGCAAAGGACTCATCCTTATTATACTTCACTTTTGTCCATTTACAGTTTTTAGACACTAGATGAGATCATTTTTGTCAGTCACTACAACCGTGGTTGCTGTCATATCAATAAACTGCTGGCTGCCACTCATTTTGTGGTTCATTTGCACATTGCCAATATGGTGGAGTATAGAGTGCAGCTTTGGTTGAGGAGAATGGAAGGCGAGCGTGCATTCTGAAGAATGTCCACTAGGATGCAGCAAAATCCAGGGTAATAGACAAAATGTCATCCCACAGCTCTGCCTCACTCACCTACAAAGATAGATTCAGGAGTTGAGAATGTGCACTTTGAGGTTAAAGGAGCTCTTTTTCAACTTACCACAGATCAGTTAATGTAAATACTGTAAATTTCCTGAAATCTCAGCTGGCAAAACTCTAAATGAATGTGACTGTGTGACTCAGGGACCTCCAAGGTGCAGGCATGTCGAAACACTTGAACTTAATGGACATGATGATGATAAAAAGTCTGCTAGAGGCTAGCAAACATTACATGCCAGGGAAAGCGAAAGATAACAAGAAACAGGAGAAATTAAAGAGAAAACAGCTAAAAGTCGTGGTAGGCTACAACAGAAGGAGACTGAAATGCAGATAGAAGCTACGCAGAGACAAAGAATATAGTAAACACTGAGTCTGTACCAGTCGACACACACCCTGCCCATGCCAAAAGCTTTTAGTGGGGAAAAGATTATAAAATGCTTCACTCCACAGAACTTCTTAAAGTGACATTGTGTAACTTTTTTCCCTCTGATGTCCTCCAGCTGGTCCATCTCAACTCTCCTGATGGCTGCACTCCACCCATGAGCATGAGCATGACTATATATATATATATATATATATATAGATATATATATATATATATATATATATAGATATATATATATATATATACACACACATATATATATATATATATATATATATATATATATATATATATATATATATATATATATATATATATATATATATATATATATATATATATACACACATATATATATTATGGCATGCCGTTCAGGAAATTAAACCTTTGAATATATTGAATGAACTCTGAATATATGGAATGAAACTCTGAATATATTGAATGAAACCTTGAATATATTGAACGAAGTCTGAATATATGGAATGAAACCTTGAATATATTGAATGAAACCTTGAATATATTGAACGAACTCTGAATATATTGAATGAAACTCTGAATATATTGATTGAAACTTCGCTGACGTCAGACCTAGCGGCAGTGCCTGCAGCCATCTTGTGTAACAGTCTGTAAAAGCGAAAGACAATGAGTCAGGCCGCCCGCAATCTAGTTGCAGCGATATTAAGCAATGAGGACATGATAAATACACTGGCGAATGCGTGTTGAAATCCTCCCGAAAAAGTTCGCTCAGTTTTTAACTGTTTTGTTTAAAGTTTCGCCATAATCTCATTATGCATCTGTCTGTCTGTCCGCAGTCCGCTGTGTGAGTAACGTGCCCAAAGCTGACAATGTGTCGCGAATCATAAAATACGTTCAATACTAAACTAAATATTCACCCTGCATTGGTCTATATATGCGGGCGATGCTTGTTGTATCTAAACAATATATGAAGAGCTTCTCTTTCAGTTCATGAAATCCCTGTAGCCGCAGCAGCTTCTCCAGTCCCGGAGAAGTGCCGCGTCAGAGAGCATTACGCACGGCCATTCACTGTTTTACCTTCATTAAATCACCTGTTTTATGTCTACTACGATTAAAAGGGAGCGAACTTCCTTGTCAGGAAAACTGTATTGATCAGGGGTATCGGGGGGATTTTGGCCCGTACACGCAGTGTTAATGATGTCCTCAGAGTTTAATATTGCTGCAACGAGATTGTGAGCGGACTGACTCGTTGTCATTCACTTTTAGCTATAGCATCCACACGTTACACAAGAAGCCGTGAAGTCTATATATATTAGTATTGAACGTATTTTATGATTCGCGACACATTGTCAACTTTGGGCACGTTACTCACACAGCGGACTGCGGACAGACAGACAGATGCATAATGAGATTATGGCGAAACTTTAAACAAAACAGTTAAAAACTGAGCGAACTTTTTCGGGAGGATTTCAACACACATTCGCCAGTGTATTTATCATGTCCTCATTGCTTAATATCGCTGCAACTAGATTGCGGGCGGCCTGACTCATTGTCTTTCGCTTTTACAGACTGTTACACAAGATGGCTGCAGGCACTGCCGCTAGGTCTGACAGCAGTAAAGTTTCAATCAATATATTCAGAGTTTCATTCAATATATTCAGACTTCGTTCAATATATTCAAGGTTTCATTCAATATATTCAGACTTCGTTCAATATATTCAAGGTTTCATTCAATATATTCAGACTTCGTTCAATATATTCAAGGTTTCATTCAATATATTCAGAGTTTCATTCCATATATTCAGAGTTCGTTCAATATATTCAAGGTTTCATTCAATATATTTAGAGTTTCATTCCATATATTCAGAGTTCGTTCAATATATTCAGACTTCGTTCAATATATTCAAGGTTTCAATCAATATATTCAGAGTTTCATTCAATATATTCAGACTTCGTTCAATATATTCAAGGTTTCATTCAATATATTCAGAGTTTCATTCCATATATTCAGACTTCATTCAATATATTCAAAGTTTCACTCAATATATTCAAGGTTCACTCCATATATTCAAAGTTTCATTCAATATATTCAAAGGTTTATTTCCTGAACGGCATGCCATAATATATATATATATATATATATATATATATATATATATATATATATATATATATATATATATATATATATATATATATATATATATATATATACATATATATACATACACATACACCGCAGGAGCGGGAGGTAGCTAAGTCCAGAAGATGGCGGTAATGCAACAGCTAGAATTCCAACTGCCATAGAAACTGAAAGACGAAGAAGAAGCAGAAACACTACAGAAAGCTAGCTATAAGGACGAGTTGCTAACCGTTTTATGAGACTTGACAAAACATACGAGTGAAAAGTAACCTTAGAGGAGAGCCCAGGTTACCGCTGCCAGCGGGTCATGCAGCTCTCCAAAAGGTAATGAGCCGTAAAGCCTCGGGGTCTCGGCTCAGCGGCGCCCACAAACTGCAGCCACACTGGAATGACTGGCAGCCCAGGTTGGTGTTCTGCTCCGGGGAGGTTCGTTTAAATTAACCGGGGGGTCTTTGGGCCTGCACTGTGCTGCTTTAATTAGTTGTGGCCACATCGGGCGGAAATACTTTATGTCCCTTTGACTATGACATAAAATGTTTCTAATACTTTAAATGCATCGTCTTCTAAACCACGATATTACCATAACATGTCACGCAGTATACACAAAGCCAAAGCCCGTCTTTTCAGTCCACTGTCCCGCCGAGCAAACTGAGCCCGGCGCTAACGCTAGCTCAAGTTAGCTCAGCTTTTTGTCAGCTAACTCTGTTACCGCTAATTGACAGCAATCGATACAGGACACGTTAGAAAAACGACCGGCCCCATGGCTTGCAGTGATAGATTGTGTGTGATTTATTTTTTTATTTATTTGACCTGGCGTTAAACACAACCTAACACATCCTCAGAGAGCTGTTTTAGGTTAGCAGGTTAGCATTACCACGATACTGTTCGCGCTGGCTAACGATAGCCAGCTAGCATGGAGAAGACGCCACCCTGCTGTAACGATACGTTATCAACTTCCAAAAGAACGCGTGTGTGTCTTTTATTTTATTTTAAACCTAAACCTGAATGACAGTGTTCGTATTCTACTTTTGGAGCTGATAATGAATACCCGCGTAAGTGGACACAGACGTTGTAGCCGTTCTGAAGCGACAGACTGAGTTAGCATCACGTGTTAACGTACCTCACTTCATGAAGTCATGATCTGTAACGGCAGGTGTGAAGTTCCTCTTCAGTGTAACTGCGCTAGCCGATCAGGGCCCATTAAGGGCGTCACTGTGTGCCAGTTAGTGTATGAAAACTGAATGAACTGTATCATTGAATTTGCATAACTAATTACTACCTTGACCCACAATATAAACAGAATGACCTTAATGTGGTCCATGCATCTATATGAACTCTTAAACCCCTGTATCAAAGTCTAGTAATAATACATTTTTAGTCCTGAGTTGACCCTGTGCTGCATAATTCAAAATAAACTCATTTAAATGTCAGACATTATCACAAACTAAATTGGGGGTGCATGGTGTGCCCTATGCTGGGTTCATTGGTCTTCGTCCAAACTGTTTATCTGTCAATCTTAAACAATATTACAACTAATTGCTATTTTGACTGGCAGCTATTTTAGTTCTCATGTGTGAGTGTGTCCAGTCCAAAGGAGGCGGGCACATAGAAAGATTCCAGGCATGAAACTAACCTAGCTTTGTTAACAGACAGACAATGATGTGATCTGACATGTATCTCCAACCAAAATAACTTCATCACATTTAGTGAGCTGCAGTAACATTTACACACAGGATAAATAAGGACTGTCTTAGCAGTCGAGGCATCAGTCTGCTGATCCAGGACAACAACCACAAAAATCTCTTGTCATTCTACAGACTTTGAATAGATAACATAAGAAGAAATCCTATCCATAATGCCAGTGTTTCAGTGCGCTGTGTGTTATGGTTGAGGTCATGCGCTTGCTCTTGAGACAGACTGCAATACAAATAGTTTACTTACTATTTCTTTAGCACTTTTGTTCATTCTTCCTGTTAGTTCTAATGACTTCTGTAGTTTCAAAACATGACAAGCAACAGAAATTAGCACCCAGACAGTCTGAGCAACATCTGGACTGTGGTCAACACACACACACACACACACATGGCATCTAATGTCCTCAGTGTATGAAAGTGTTTGGTATTTTTAAATTTTATAATCTCTGAAGGTTCAGCATGTTTTTAGAGTGCTAACACTGATTAGTTGAAGACAATAACTCGGCTCTCTCTCTTTCATTTCAAAAGCACAGCCTAGTGTTTGAGGATATTTCCCACTGCTGTAGACAGGTTGTTAGTTTATTTTATTTAATCAGACAAGACATAAACAAATTGTGATGGCGGCCTGGCAAAGTTAAAGCACAGCAGAAGTCACTGATTCTTAGACGAAAGTACAAAGATTTTCAGTCGATTCTTCTTCTGCAGGCTGAATCCTGGAACAAGCTTACAACTTTTTTTACAACTTTATTTTAGTTTTCTGATCAATATCATCTGATGTACATAAACTCTTTAAATCGCAATATCGTGATATGTATCGTATTGGGATACGTATCGTATCGTGAGGTTCATGACAATACCCAACCCTATGCAGCACACATTTTATTTTCTTGCAAATCATTTAGCTTAACTGCCTCTTTTTTTACTGCATCCAGTGACTATTGAATCCATTCTGAATTGAGCCACAAAGATTATCAACAAATTTAGATTGTCAAAGATCCTACTTCTTTAATTTGTGGAGTAAAATATTCATAAACACCAAATGCAGTGTCTCTCTATTTACTCCAGTTACAAGATGTGTCTGTTTCTGTGTATCCACATATTCAGAGTTGACAGTGTGTCATCCAGCCAGGACGGAGTGAAGTCCAGAGAGCTTGGTTCAGCAGTGTTGTACGACGTGTTGCCCTCCAGCTGCCCTGACCAGCCAGTGGTGCCCAGTGATGCCTACGCTGCTGCAGATACACACCAGGAAGAGGGTGAGGCTTCAAACAAGATTTTTATATGAAATGTGTTTGTTACACTGTACACGAAAGACATTCTGTGTTTATCTGTTTGTTTAAATCCCTAGTTGCTTCTCTTATACAGAGATGATGGTAACATTAGCAAGCCTGATGAGCTTTCACCAGATATCTTGTATATTTGGTTTACTGCGACAATCTGATCCAAACGGATCCTCTGCACTTCATCATAAATAAATGACATTAAACCATGTCTATATGTTTCGTTTTATTTTATGATCTAACTAAAATATGTGTATATGTTCTGTGTGTAGCATGAAGGGGCTACAACATACATTTCACTGTGCAGCCTGTGCTGTAAAATGACAAATAAATAAACCATGATAACTTAATTAACAGCTTGACTATGCTAGTACTAACCCTACCCCATAGAGAGAACCTCTTGTAGTAGAGCTGCTAGCCGAGCTGCATCACTGGTACCACAGGAACTCTGAGGGCCACACAGGTGTTTCTACCAAACTCTGTTTGTTATTCCAGAAGAGAACTGGAGAGTCTGACTTCTCATGGTTGTTTAGCTCTGACTACCAGCTCTGTATTTCTGTGCTAGCCATGCTACACAAAGCGGGGATCAGTCAATGACCCCTGACCTGTCACATTTTTTTTGTTGCTTGTCCAGTTTGCGATAATTAAATCAATTTATGAGGATTTACTGTTATTTACTGCAGGAAAGAGAGGTGATCAGATTATTGTTAAGGTTGTAGGTTTATTTTCCCAGGCAAAAACATTTTCTATAAACTGATTTAACATGAAATCTCAATTTGGCTCATTCAGTGTTTCCTGGTTTATTAAATTAATTTGACTTTCTTTGTGCATGGGATATGACATTGTTGTACTTTTTAAGAAGGCAGAACAAGGTGCATGTATTTATTGGTAAGCAACATTAGTGGTTGAATAAGAACTGTTATGTCTTATGTTATATCATTAGATGCAGTTTTTTTTATTTTGTAACATGAAAATCCCCAAAATTCAGACCTGTATGAATCAAATATTGCTATGGGTGGTGTCAGATATGCTACTGTGTGTCTTTGCTAAAATCCTCCCAGGTCTGTGTTCCTCAGGTGGATATAAAGCTGGTCATGGTCTCTGGGATAATACATTTGGTTGGAAGCCGGTGGGGCAAGAGTTGAGGCCCAATGACGTGACAACGGATTTGACTCCTTTTCAGCATGGAAACCGTGCTTTAGCTTCAAAGGAAATGAAGAAATCGCAGGGTAAGCTCTGACAAACATTTTAAGGTATGATTTAGTGAAAACGGCAATGGCTGCAGTGTTCATAGGATTTAACTAGAAAAAGCTTATCTACTCTCGCATATGCAGGCTGTTCTTACTGACAGACTGCAGTCATTTGTCATCTTGGGGTTGGACTGTAGCTCTTCTCTTCCTTCACAACCTGTACCAAAAAGGTCCTTAAACCTCACGGTGGACTTTGTTTCATATATCAGCTTGCCATGTTGGCAAACCACCAGGCTGCCATGTTCCTGAAAGGTCTTGGTTGTGTACTCCTAACCACTCAGTTACAGTCCTGGAAGTTACGGCAACAACCCCATTTGAGCTTCTACAAGATGTGGGAAAAAGGCTTTTATTGATAGTTTCAGTGAAGCTGGTGAGAAGATTGGTGAGAGAGTAGGAGAGGTTTGTACGCCAGCCAACCTAACCTAAGCAAGGTTCAAGTCTACTGCCTTGATTTCTATGCATCTCCATTTCCCATTTGTATTTCTATTAAGAACTGTTTTATAGAAGAAGTGTTTAAGAGTTTCCCCCATGAGTCTTGTGCGTTGTCAGAAATGTTCTAAACTGCAGGTATCAAAAGAAATCTCTCCTGAAGACCATAACCATTTCTCAACTGTTCAAATGTTGAATAATTGGTACAGATAAACCAGGCAATACTTTGACCACCTCCTGAAGCCGATGTTCAAATGACTAGGTGTGAAGCTCTTCTTGGATCCAATGCTGATTAATGGTGATATTTGTTTGAGTAACCCACAAGTTGATTGTACTTTAATCCAAATTTTCCAAGTATTTTTAATCCAAATTGTCATATCTTTTATGGGGGAATCCAGGAAGGGCCTTGGAAGTCTGTGTCAATCCTGTGTGTGTTTATGTTGTTCTGAAGCCACGCTATCATAGGCTTCATTTATGCAGCCCAAAAATAATAAAGGCTAATAATCAATCACAATTTGCTGTAGTTGTAGTCTTTACATCCTGCGGCTCGCCAATGTTTTGAAGTTGATTTGGGACTTTGAGTCTGTTCTGCTGAACCTGGCAAAGTCATTTACAAAAAAAAACACTCGTACCACACAATTGTCCCAGTCAAGTTTTTTTAGCTCAATCAGAAAGTGTGTTCAGTCACCTGACTTTTGTTCCCAATATGTCGGCACATCGGTCAGGTATGAATTGTTCTGATAGACAGTCCCCGTTACAAACATGCAGCAGTTGATGAGGACAGTGTTTGGTTTTCTTCCTGATGTGGTGCTGTCCTTGCAGACAGAGGGATGGCACACTCAGATGAGTCTCGGCTGGCCAACCTCCTGCGCAGAGTCTCCAGGGAAGATGATCGCGATCGCAGGCTTGCCACCCTTAAACTGCTGAAGGAATTCATCAGCCACGGCGAGAGCAAAGTGGTAATGCAGATTGTTTCTTCAATATGTTTCAGCATGTTAATGTCACACATTATTATTATTATTATTATGATTTATTTCCAGTAATTCTGGACGAACAATATTGATCATAGTAATGGAATTATATGATGGGTATTACTTCTGTTTAGCCCTTGGACTTGACACAGACATGTCCAGTGAGGTTGCACAGTTACAGGGGATATGCTTTGTATCACAGGCATAACTACAGGGCTCAACATAACATTTTTTCCCTACTGGCCCCTCGGGCCAGTAGATCAGAGTTTTACTGGCCCCTTGGGTATTTTCACTGGCCCGGCTGACAAAAATGAAAATAACTATTTTTTTAAGCTAAATTTTAATTTATTAAATTAATTTTATTTACATTTTACAATTTACACATTTCAGATAATAATTTCTCTTTCTAATGTCAATAACTAAGAACGCATCTGCCATAGAACAAAATCACATAGAACAGTGAGAGGAAAAAAGGTGTGTGTGTGTTCACTCCAAGCCCCTTCTGTCTGCTGCTGCAAGCCACCTGCCCACCACAGACATGGAGTTAAAGTGCTCAAGGTCTGGACCCTCCAGACATTTCCAAACCTAAAAAAAAATAAAAAAGTAGTAGTTAGAACAACGTACCCACAAGGTATTATAGTTTTAGTGTCTTGTGATCAGACAAATAAGTAAGGATAAGGATAAGGACGCTTTGACAGCTCTGACGAAGGCTGAAGCCACAGCCGAAACTGTAAGCAGGTATGATTGTTTTGGATCTAAACAGTATGAGCACTATAAAACTGTATGAGCAAATTTACACACTACAAATTTGTAACTTTTAGTTTTGAACTTTAACTCACCTTCGACATGCCACATCGAAGCAATATTGGGATCCCACGCAGCGCCGGTCCTGGCCACATTTGCGCCCTGGGCGAACCCCCTCCCACCCCAGACGAAGATTTTCTCGTGCGCCCTCACGGCCGCCCGTGCGCCCCGATCAGTCTGTCCGGCGCCCCCCTCTGCCTCGTCAACTCCCCGCTCCCGGGGGCGCCCGCTCCGGCGCCCGTGCGCCCCCCACGGAGGCGGCGCCCTGGGCAGCCGCCCACATGTGTGGTAGGTAGCATTGATTAGTTTAGTCACGTGCTGCTGACGCTCAGCTGTAGCCCGTCTCGCCCAAACGTTCAGCGGACCGGCAGCAACGACATGCTTCCTGTCTAAACGGTGTAAATGTTTTTTCCCGGTGAAATTTCCGGTAAAAATCCAAATCTCAAATTTCGATTTACCTATGACTCTGATTGGCCAGTCACTGGCCCGAACAGACTGGCCAACTTGCCCTCCATGTACTTTTACTGGCCCCGGGCCAACGGGCCATGGGTTATGTCGGACCCTGAACTATACAAACAGTTGGTGACAGTTACCTTAGCAACTGTAAATGTTACATAGAAATGCTCCATGATAACATTCCAGATGAAGTCATTGTACTTGAACAGACTGTGTTTAATGCCGATGAGTGGAGGTGGACAGTGTTGTCCCAGATGTCAACCTGTCAATGTTAAAATTCTAGCTGGATTTGTTGCTGTATGTCAAGAGGCAGAGCTATAGTGGCTCAGATCGTAGGGTTCTATCCGGTTGAAGTGTCCTTGAGCAAGATGGTGAGCCCCAAATAGTTTGTGTGTTTGTTCCACATCCCAGCCAGCCTGGGCCTGGTCCCTTACAGTCTGCATTCAGAACCATCTGATGATTTAGCAGTCTGGGCTTGAGCACCACACTCTGGATAGCTGGATATTGGACTTGTACAGATGGTTCATATTGGCGGTCACATCTACTCAACTCCTTGAGCATCAAAGCCCCCCAGGGCTGTGCTCAGCCCCCTCCTGTTAATGCTGTATACCTGCAATAACAACAACATGGGGAGAACTTTATTGTGAAGTAGGGATGTAACAATATGGAAAATTTGATATCTCAATTATCGTGACCAAATTATCACGGTTTACAATATTCTTAATTGCTGTACAAATTTTTTTCTTCTTATAATAACACATTAGAAGCCAAAATCTTATCAAAATTAAACTTTCACATTAAAGGGGCAAATTATTGGCACAGAAAGTTTACTTTAAATGAACAAGAAATGTAATCAAAAATGTGTTTACATATTGCTCATACATAAGATGTGTCTGAGTGAGAGGAGTGCCTGTATGAGAAAATGAGTTGTTCATGTCATGTTTACATTATTTTACATCGCCTTACATTGTGTCGGCTCCGCTCAGTGGAGTAGCTCCTGTCTCAAAAGTGTCTCAAAACAAAACGTCATCACCAGCATTACAGCCAATGATCGGGATTTATATATCCGTAATATGATTCATGTACATAAGCTTTTTAAAAGCAGAATTAATGGCTTGTAGTTGTTGTATTTGAACATGTTGTGTTGTAGCTAATGAAGTGATGCAAAGACCAGCAGACTCTCTGTGAGGCTCGTCTCTACTCCAGCCAGCTTCACTACTTGTTTGTTATGAAGTGTCAGAGCTTTTCACAGTTTGGTCTTGTCTGAGTTGTTGTTTCATTTCTAATAAAATGTGTGCTAACAAACGCATCACTGTGTGTTTCTCTCATACAGACCCTGGTCAAACAGTTGGACACCATCCTCAGCACCTTGAATGACATTTTGAATGAGAGGTAAGTGGAAGTTGTGTGCTCGACATGCACAGGTGGGAACATGTCAGTCTCACTAGGCCAAAAGTCCAAGTGTGTCATTTATGAAATGGTGCGTAGAATCTACACCAAGTCTTGAGTGTACAAAAAGCCCAAAATTTAGAAGACTGTCTGCACACCTGTATTTCCTTTTTTTTTTAAATTCACAGTCCACCTGTTTGGAGGTTTAGTTAAACTTTAATAAATCTCACATTGAGAAGAAGATCTCAGTCTAATTACTATCTAATATCAGCAGCCTAACAACATGGATGTGCATACTGTGAGTGAAACAGGTAAATGCTCTGAAGTTGTAACGGAGATGCATCTTTCCAAGACATGACAACATGTTCCTCAAAAGCATGACATGACTCCCATATTGAACACCCTGTTATTGTAACAATGATGTCCCACATGCCGTGTGTTCTCTGACACGTGGTCCCCTTGCCTGTGTTGTTGACGTGTGTAGCAGTAAGCTGCTGTGGGAGTTGCGTCAGGATGCGGCAGCCTGTCTGGGTCTCCTCTGCACAGTGCTCAGCTACGAGGCTGAGCGAATCTTCAAGTGGCTCTTTCTCAAGTTAACTTCGAGCAGCCGTGATGAGGTGAAGCTGTTGTACCTGGCAGCAGCACAGCGTGCTTTGGAGGCTGCTGGAGAGAGGAAGGCCTTCTCTCACGTCATGCAGGTAACCCCTCAGAGAGGCTTCAGTTAATGTTAAGCTACACAGAAATGAAGTGGATGAATATTAAAAATGAATCTTAGACTCAGCTTAGACTTTCATGTCCGTTTCCATAGACAGATGTCACAACAACAGCCTTGTATGTAGTAAGTTGTGTTGAGTGTTTTTGTGTTTCAGCTGGTGATGAGCAACCTGCAGTCAATTCTGGAGAATGTGGACACACCAGAGCTGCTCTGCCAAAGTGTCAAGTGCATTCTTCAGGTGGCACGCTGCTACCCACATGTCTTCAGTACCAACTTCAGGGTGAGTGTTCTTGGTGTGTGTGTGTGTGTGTGTGTGTGTGTGTGTGTGTGTGTGTGTGTGTGTGTGTGTGTGTGTGTGTGTGTGTGTGTGTGTGTGTGTGTGTGTGTGTGTGTGTGTGTGTGTGTGTGTGTGTGTGTGTGTGTGTGTGTGTGTGTGTGTGTGTGTGTGTGTGTGTGTGTGTTCGTTCGTTCTGATTCGCCTTTAGGGGGTTGATCTGCTCTTAAACACAACCACCAACCAGCCTCTGCACCACTGTGCGGGCTTTAATGATTTGTATCTTTGCATATGTTGACAAATGGATTAAAGTTCCCTGAACTCACAAGTTCATGATGCAAGTCCGTCGTAACAACAGAGGCCACTTATGAGACCAATGTAGATCGGAGGGAAAAAAAGTGTTGCCTAATAGTTGATTCGAAAATTTAATTGACACATTGTCACTCTATAGAGGCAGTATGATTCTTCATAGCCTGTGTGTGTGACCAATGTGTGAATAATGATCCATACTAGGGTGGGATCTAAACACAGCGCTAAAGTTTAACTGCTTAGCTAGCAGGGACCGCCATAGTCCACCTGTCACACTGTGACGTTATCAATTCGTTTTTTTAATTGCGTCACAGAGCTGTGATGTCATAGACAGAGTCTCTCCTGTTGTTGATACATGTGTGAAATAACTATAGTGTGGACTTATCTGGAGTATATTTGTGTAACCGGCTTCATTCAGAGTCTCTCCCTCCCCTCTGGCACTGAGTTACCACGGTTATGGGGATGCCCTTGAATCATTTTCAATAAGTTTTTAGTATGATTGTACAAAACCATGAATGTAGCCTGATTGTACCTCAATGCTGAAATCTATTATAACATATAGAACAAATCTGAAGCCTCAGAGCTTCCCTTTGATTATTAACAGTATGTAGTGATGGCAGAAAGGTGAGAGCCCACCATCCTACTGAAACTGTCACAAGGCTGCAAATGTTTGACTTAATGTTATTAGTCCTGGTGCTGTTTGATATGATTAGAGACTCACTTGAAACATTATAAATAATAATTAATGATGATGATAAGTGGAAAAATAATGTACTGAAAAGTTCTGTAGATGGTTAATTATTTGAAAGAGTAAAACTTGAGACAAGCTTGCCAAAAAAAGTGTCAGTTTGATTTCATACATTTTAAAAATTACATTAAAGACAAATGGTGTCAATAGAACAGCTGTTCAAAACATCAGTACCTGTAAAACATGGTTGGTCAAGTATTTATTTACCGTATTTGTCCTGCTATAAGGTGCACCAAATTATAAGGTGCAATAAGCGAAACAAAACATGTCAGATAGGTTAAACTTTATTAAACTAATTCACAATAACTCAACGTTCAGTTGTAGGCTAACACAAAAATACAAAACAACAATATCCTTCATCTTCAGTGTCTGAGTTAAACAGGTGGGTGATTTGGGCATCGGGCATGCCTGGATCCCTTTCGTCATTATCCGAGTCAGTCTTGTTGCTGTCACCAGCCTGTTCAGCGATGATTCCAGCTTTCGTGAAAGCTCGGACGACACTTGAGACTCATACCTTAGCCCAGGCATCTACGATCCATTGGCAGATAGTGGCGTAACTCCCTGTCTTTGTGAATGTGTGTTCGCCTTCTGTCATCAAACGCTCCCATGCAGCTCGCATTTTTACTTTAAAAGACACCGTACTGGCCCCCGTTTTCTCGATAGTGCGGTTCACAGGGTTGTCAAAGGTGATGGGGATTCCGTCCATGTTGGTGATGTGCTTTGGTCGAATCTTCATTTCAGTTATCTTGTTCTTGCAGTAGGTGCGGAAAATGGCCAGCTTTTCTTCGTAATCCTTTGGCACTTGCTGCGACATGGTGTTTCTCGTGCAGATGGAGAGATTATGCCTTTTCAAAAACCAAAGCACCAAGAAGGACTTCTTGAAAGTTGTTGATCTTCATGTCACATGTGACTGTAGAGATGCTTCTACGCCAATATTTCCCAGCTCAGAGCAGGTGGTTCTCCAGTTGACCCAGAACCTCAACGATGCGCTTCACCTGCAAAAACAAATCACATCAGTTGACAATCTGCATAAAGTTGGCATTGCCTGTGAACATTTGTGAGGTAGCTGACCTACCATTTGATATTCACAGACGAAGGGGAAGAGGTAATCAGCAAGGTAGAGGTAGGCCAGGATGCAGCCAACTCCGCACACATCAATAGACTCAATGAATGGCAGTCCGAGAGCAACCTCTGGAGCCCTGAACAGGGAAGATGAGAAATCTGTTGGCAAGCTTTAAGGAGAAGGTGAACAATTTGGATATTTAGAAAAATTACTCAAACTCTGCTAGATTAACAGATGAAAATATCTGTATCCTGCTGGCTGGACATCAGCAATTGAAATGGCTTCACCGAAGTCAATTAGTTTTACCCTGAAGGGCTGGTCCTGCTGGTTGACTAACATAATGTTGTCAGGTTTAATGTCAGTATGCAGGACACCAAGACCCTTGAGGGCATCCAAAGCGACCAACATCTGCAAGGGCAAAACAAAGGACAAATTTGGGATTAAATGTTGTGTAATGGTTAGGGTAGGGGTTCATTTACGAGTATGAGAACAATAGTTGGTTCTATTTTTTTTAATGATGCATTCCTGCTGTGCAATTGGTTGCACCTCTTTCACAGACAGTGGTTTCCCACTTTGTTCTTGGAGCAGATCATAGAGCCTTTCATCCAGCATCTCAAATTCTAGACAGGTCTGTCCCATATGATCAAACCGCTCAAAGAACTTCACTATGTTGGTCTGGTCTTGATTCAGGACACTGATGTGTTCTAACATGGACACCTGGAGAGAAGACAGGAGACATGAAACAGTTTAAAGTACTTACTGTGATGCAGGTTAGAGAAAATGTAAATGGACTGTACTTATATAGCGCCATTCTAGTCTTCCTTTTCCTTCCTCTTTGTCCTTGACATCATAAAAGTCTTTGAGGATCTTTACAGCAACTCTCTCTTCTGTCTCGAGCCTTTGGCACTTGGCAACTCTACCAAAGCAACCTTCACCAATAAACTCCAGAACAGAGTAGCTGGAAGTGCTGCTGAACAGAACTTCACCTGCCCCAACCTCAGGTGCTGGTAGAGTGACTGACTGTGAGGAAAGACAGTGAACATGGAGAGGAAATGTGTGAAGGTCAGGTGTTCTGTCTGTGAGGGTCATTCAGTCCACACATGAACAAACACACACCAGCAGTCCATGTGTTAATTGATGTATCAAACACTGCTGATATTCTCACCTTTTCAATTAATGAATTTAAAGTGCTTATTTCCCAAAATGTTGAACCCTAAAGTTACAGTAATGGTCTGATTGTTGTGTTCCCATGAGGCCATTATTAGAAAGGTTAGTACCAGGTGACTTGGGAGGTTTGGGATGACATACAGTATAATAAATGTCACAGGTTGGATAAGACAAACCCATGTTGCCAGTTTGTTACTATAAAACTCTGTATTTTTCTGGTACAGAATAGCTTAATATTTGATCCAAAAATGTTTTACAGTGTTTGAAAGTCTTCCTCTCCCACTTCCCGTACACAAACACAAACCAGCCAACAATTACCCTAACCAACACTGGCCTTAAGTTACAATGATGTATTATAAACCTTCTTGTACAACATGTAAGAGTTGCTCTGTGTTGTATCATATTTAAGTAGGGATGTAACGATACACTCAACTCACGACTCGATTCGAGTCACGATTTTTTGTTCACAATACGATTTTTTTCACGATTTTTTTCAAAATCAAAATGAGCTACAGACAAATTCTGACAAAATAAAATTATCTTTTTATTTGTAGGAAAAAAATCTCTCTTTACAGAAACTCTCAAACTGTTTGTGTTCTTATTAGGGCTGCCAGCAAGCAAGCTGACCATCACCTTTCAGCTTGAACTAACTGAAAATAAAAACAATTAAGATGATAGCTCGTTAACCCTTTGATGAGAGTCCACGGCCCCGGGAAACGGCGAGGTCCGGGCGCTGTAAACGCAGAGCCGGTCGCGGCGCACCGCCTCGGAGGAAATGCGCCCGGCGGGGGCCAGCCAGCACCGGGGAGAGGTCCCACGAGGGGATCCTCCCGCACCGTGCAGCCGTCTCTGACCCGTGTAGTTCCCCGTGCAGACTGCGCGGAAGTTGCGGAGAAGTTGCGGTGATTGGTTAAAATTGCAACACCGCCCTGAATTCACAGGGATTCACTGAAGTTGCGTTGAAGTTGCAAATCGCAACATGATGAATTCCTGGAGGATCTGTGTTATGGTATCATTTACTGTACAGTCTGGCCTGACGCCGATTACCACTACTGCGCGTGCGTGCGTGCGTGTGTGTGTGTGTGTGTGTGTGAGACACAGAAAGGCAGACACGGCAGTGGAAGCTGCAGCCACAACGTGACCTATTTCTAATTTAAAAAAACGTACTCTCGCATTCGCCAAGAATCGCGATTCATTTTTTCTGTGAACCGGTGCGAGTCGCCATGCATTTGTACCGATTTTAATCGTGTCACGATGTATCCTTACATCCCTATATTTAAGGGGTAGCTTTAGGCAAAGCATTCAGCACTATGTTCAGTTTTTGGTGTTGAGTTTTTTCTACCTGATGCTCCAGAGGCATCTGATGATTGGCACCTGGGCCACAGGGACATTTTTTAAGGTCAGATGTAGGGCTGCACGATATGGCCTGTAACCAATATCTCGATATTTTTAAGCTATATCGCGATACACGATATATATCTCGATATTTTTGTTGTTGTTGTTTTGTATTGTTTATTTCTAATAAATATTAACGCATTATTACCTTGACAGCATTGTAATTGGTCAGAATCAATGTAGAACAGTAGATTTACACTTGCTGTATGAGACATCTTTTTATAGCATTGTAACACTTGTCATATTTTTTTTATACATTCTTAATATTTTCAATCATGTAAATATGAGCTTTAGAGCTCAATAGCTTCCAGGTCATGTGACCTATTGGCTCAAAATCAGTGTAGAACAGTAGATCTACACCTGCTATACGACACACACTCTTTTTATAGCATTTTAACACTTGTCATATTTTTTATGAATTTTTTTTTTTAATTTTCTTTATTATTGTTATTCTCACATGTTACATTACACAGCTGGTATTGAATTCTTGATTTACAGTTAGAAGTCATCATATAGCTGTCATCATATAGTTGTGTAATGTTAAAAGTAATAAAACCTGCATACATTTTTATTTTTTAGGAACCAACAAACAAACAAACAAACAAACAAAAACAGTGAAGAAACAGAACAGGATGTATGGGCTTATTGCAGCGGCTGCATTCAGTTGTAGGGAGACCAAGCATCAAAATGATAAGAGATTTGAAGTGCATGCACATAAGGGTATGTACATATAAAACACATAAGACCTGGTAGTCCTTCAACCCAACGGGGGAATAACCAAAAGAGTAAGTGGGTGGAGACAAGTGATTTAGTTTCTAGGATGTGACTGTGACGTTTGTACATAGGAGACCCATTTTGACCATGACCTTGTAAATTTATCCATTTGTAGCCGCAGTGAGAAAGTAATCTTTTCCATTTTATAAATTTCATCAACAATACCTATCCATTCCTCTATTGTCGGGGGGTCGGGCCGCAGCCAGTGACGCGTGATGGTTTTCTTGCCAGCAGAAATCAGAGCACCAAATAGGTATTTGTTGAGATGTCCTGTGAGAAAATCAATTTCTCCCAGAATAAAGGTTTTGAAATGGTATGGTATTTTTATGTGAAACATGTTTTCTAATATTTTGTGCATCTCTGACCAGAAATTTACTGTTACCGGACATTCCCAAAATATATGCCAATGGCTTGCATCCCGGCCCCCACACATCCTCCAGCACTGTGGGTCCCCCCCTGCAAAGTGAGCCTTCTGTTTAGGAGTTACAAAAAATCTGATTAAACATTTCCATGCAAATTCTCTCCATGTATGCGAATTGGTGCATTTCCATTGAAACTCACAACAACTGTACCACTCCTCCCTGGGCATTTCAAAATTCCCCTCCTTCTCCCAGTTATCTTTAATGTAGTCTGTAGAGTAGGTTTTTTTAGTCATGAAGCCCTTATATATTCTAGATATAATACCCTTGGTTTGCTCTGATGAATAAGCACGTAGTATCTCTTTCAGTATCGGGTCTTCTGGATCCACTGTGTATTTTCTAATTACCTTCTCAAAGTAATTACGTAGTTGTAAATACCTGTAAAAGTCCTGCTTTTCTAAAGAGTGATCTCTTTGCAGATTTTGGAAACTTTTAAGTTGTCCCTTGTCTATTATTGAGTAAAATGTTGTTATTCCCTTAGTTATCCAGTTTTTAAATCTGAGGTCCAGTTGATTCGGTTTAAAGTCAAGGTCATAGGCGCACCACCTAATTATTCCCAGTTTGTCATGTAATTTATACGTGTCTTTAATTGAGTTCCAGGTTTTAATTTGGAATTTTGTCCATGGATTCTGCAATTTGGTTACAAAGATTTTCAGGTCTTTATTACCCAGTACTGCCCAGAGTGGAGGATCTTTAATAAATGAGAGCTCGATGTCTTTCCACCTGGCATGGTAATCTTGGTTACACAGGTTTATCAATGGTCTAACTTGGGCTGAGAAAAAGTAATCCTTTAAATTTGGTACAGCCATACCTCCCCTGTCTTTTGATAGTTGTAATGTTTTAAACCTTACTCTGGGTTTTTTCCCCTGCCATATGAACCTAGAAATAATGTTGTCCCACTCCGAGAATTGTTTTGTGGATATCTCCACAGGAAGGGCCTGAAACAAAAAAAGAAATCTTGGGAGTATATTCATTTTTATGGTCTCCACCCTTTGAGTAAAGCTCATAAAGGGGTTGGAATTCCATCTTTGTATATCCAATTTTATTCTGGTAAGGAGAGGGTCATAATTAATCTTTGCCAACGTAGAAATGTCTTTAGGAAACAGTACACCTAGATATTTCATTGCATCCTGCTCCCAATTCAGACGATATTTATCCCGAAGTTGTTTAGATGGAGTATAGTTATGTGTTAAAATTTGGGTTTTTTGAATATTTAGTTTGTATCCCGCATATTTACCGAAGCTATCCAAAAGTTTAAACAATTCAGTGAGTGAGTGGACGGGGTCTTTGAGATATATTAATATGTCATCTGCATACAAAGCTATTTTGTGTTGTTCCCCATTTATAGTGATACCTTTAATATTGTCAGATTGCCTAATCCATTGAGCGAGAGGTTCTATATAGATTGCGAAAAGGAGTGGAGATAAACCACATCCTTGTCTAGTGCCCCGTTCTAATTTAATAGTGTCTGAGAGGTACCCATTTATTTTAATGCGGGCAGTTGGATTATTGTATAGGGTACCAATTCCCTTAATAAATTCTTTATGAAACCCAAATCTCTCTAAAGTCTTATACAAAAACATCCAACTCACAGAATCAAATGCCTTTTCTGCGTCTAGGCTCACCAATAAGGCCTGTAACTTATATTTTTGAATATGGCTTAGAATGTGTAATGAACGTCTTATATTATCATGTGTTTGTCTCTGGGAAATGAAACCTGTTTGGTCTGTATGGATAAGGTGAGGAAGAACCTTCTCAACTCTCTTGGCAAGGATTGATGTATACAGTTTGTAATCTGTATTCAGGACAGAGATTGGTCTATAAGATCCACAATCCAGTCTGTCTTTTCCCTCCTTCGGTATAACCGAGATTGTGGCTTCTGTCCAAGTGGGTGGAGTTTTCCCTTCCTTTAAAGCTATATTAAATATATTAAGGAGAATTGGTGTCAACTCGGTCCTGAAGGTCTTATACCATTCAGGAGAAAACCCGTCTGGCCCCGGCGATTTATTTGATTTTAGCCTTGAAATTGCACTGTTCAGCTCTTCCTTTGTTATTTCAGCCTTTAATTGTTTGTTTTTATCTTCTGATAGGGTGGGTAAATTAAGAAATGATAAGAACCGTTCAATCTGTTGTTCATCTAATAATTGTGGTTGGGAGTACAGTTGTTTATAATAATTTTGGAACGCCGTTTGAATTTCATGTTGCTTATATAGCAAAGCTTTGGAAAGTGGATCCCTAATTTTGTAGATTGTATTGTCTGACTGCTGTTTTTGCAATTTCCTTGCCAGCAGTTTAGCAAATTTCGAGCCAGATTCGTAATACTTTTGTTTTGTATAAATCATCTTCTTTTGTATTTCTTGTGAGTATAGAGCATTAATTTCCTTCCTAACTTCTTTTAATTTTGAGTTGAGATTTGGGTTTGATCCCTTCTTGTGTTTTGTCTCAAGTTCTTTTAATTCTTTATTTAATTCATAAAGTCTTAATTGTCTTTGTTTCTTTTGGTAAGCGCAGAAGGATATAACTTTCCCTCTTATAACAGCCTTTAGTGCATCCCATACAATTTCTGGGCCAACTTCCCCATTATTATTTACTTCCATATATTGTTTGATTTCTTCTTTAATTTTTGTTTTAAATTGTTCATTATTAAGAACATTTGAATTTAACCTCCATAGTGTATTTCCAGGATTATTATTAATTTGCAGCATCATTGAGAGGGGTGCGTGATCTGACAAGTCGATATTACCTATCTCGCAATGATGTATTCTATGGCGATCTCTTTTGAAGATGAAGAAGTAATCGATTCTGGAGTAGACATTGTGTGGATGTGAATAATGTGTGTAATCTCGATCTGTTGGGTGGAAGTCTCTCCAAAGATCCAATACTCCCAGTTCTGACATCAGAATCTTAAGTTTCTTATGTATAGGGGTTTGAATAGAATCTTTGGAGCCATCTAGTCTGGGGTTGAGGCGTATGTTCCAGTCTCCGCCACATATAAGTATACCTATTGCCTCCGTCATTAAGTCAAACATTTTTCTGTAGAAAACGAAATCACTACCGGGGGGGGCATAAACATTAAGTAGGGTTATTTGGATCCCTTCTATCTTACCTGAGACAAGTAAATATCTTCCCTCATTGTCCTTTACCTCTGAATTTTTTTCAAATTTAACTCTATGAGAAAGTAAAATAGCTACCCCTCTCTTATGGCCTGATTTACAAGATGAATGGTACACCTGAGAAAAACCCATTCTTTTCAGCTTTTCATGCTCTATAGGGTTAAGGTGTGTTTCCTGTAAGAACACTACATGTGCGTTGTCCTTTTTCATTTTACTTAATATCTTGTTTCTCTTAATTGGGTTCAAGACTCCATTTATATTAAATGAAACGATTTTAATATCATGGTTAGCCATGGTCTTCTATTTGTGTTGCATATGGCTGAATTCTCCCTACGTCGTGACTACTTCTTGGGCCATCATACATCCTAAAAGCTCTCGTGAACATCGAGAGATAAACATAACACAATAATAACAATAATACAGATCTTAACCAAACGTCCATATATTCCTTAGAGTTTTTTGCTTCCAATGTTGAGGCTCTGTCTTCATTAGCCTCTGAGGGGCTCCTGATGTCCGTGCGCCCATAAAGGGATGTCCAGCTCTTTAAGAGTAGGGCCCTTTGAGATGACTGCATAGGTCTTAAGAGTTTCTGTGTCCCGACCATTATACACTGTCTGTTTTTTTTTTAAAGTAGGAATATTCAGGCTTCAAATCAATTAAAGGAGAACCATATAGGCTTCAGGCACAAAGGCAATTAAGATCAATCTAGTCCTTAGAGTCCTTAAATCACAAACTAAATAAAATTAAACCAGTCGAATCATAAACATAAGAAAATACAGTGTACACCGGGACAGACTTATCTGCAGCTTTTTCTTGGTCAGGTGGTTGATTGTCCCTCACTCTGGATGAGGGTCCCGTCTAAACTCTTGGAGTTTCTCCTTGAACTGCGTCTGGGAGGCTTTTTTCTTTTGAGGTGCTCTATCCGGAGTGATCGCGGCTCCAACCCGGCGAAGCCCTGCCACTTGCCATGTAGATAAGAGTTCAGTCTCTCGTTCGTCCGGGCCGTCTGGGGCTGGTATGATGGTGACGGGAAAACCGCGTGATGCCATGTCCTCCGTCGCTTCGGTTGCGCTCTGATACAGGCGGGTGCCGTCGTTGTAAAAGACCCGTAGTCTCGCTGGGTAGGGAGTCTGGAACTTGATCTTTCTTTCTTTTAATATTTTCTTTGCTTCCGCGTATTCCACACGTCTCTTCAGGATCGCTGATGGGTAATCGTGGTCTATATAGAAGCGGGTGTTGTTGTAGAAAACTTCTCTTTTTTGCCAGGCTCTCCGGATCACCTCTTCTTTCATTCTGTAGCTCGCAAACTTAGCGATGATGGACCGGGGCTTTAAATGGGTGCCGGTGGGTTTAGGAACCGTGGCTCTGTGTGCTCTCTCAATTTTTAGCTCTGTATCTGGTGGAAAACCCAGCAGCTCTTTCAGTAAGTTTTCCAGGAAAGATGTAACATTGTTCCCCTCCGCGTCTTCGGGTATGCCGTATATTCGGATATTGTCTCTACGAGCCCGCCCTTCTTGGTCGATGAGTTTAGCCTCCATGTCAGCCTGGCGCTGTGAGAGCCGTTTTACTAGCGTTGACATCGCTTGTAATGCCGTTTCTGCTTCGTCGATTCGGGTCTCGGCTTCTGCCAATCTATCATTCGTCTTGTGCAGTTCTTGTTTAATCTCCGCGAGTTGCTGTTTATTATCTCGCCTGAAGTCTCGTATTTCGTTTAGTATGCCGCGCAGGCTAGCATCATCTTCTCCGTCCTCGCTCATCCCGCATGTCGGGGAGCTACTTCGGCTAGCAACGTTTAATGGCGTACACTCACCAATATCTTCTGTCGTGGTCATGTTTTTCCAACTTCTTGTGCTAACCCTGTTCATCGTCGCGTTTTAATACTCACTTTTTAGTTATCTCAGGGGTTAACAGAGTTAATTCGTGAAACCGTCGGGGAGCACAGAAATCAAGCTGCCATCTTCGTTACGACCCCGGAAGTCCTCCTTTTTATGAATTTTTAATATATTTCATAACGTACATATAAGCACTGAAGCAGTGCAGGATCATACTTGGCTTATGAGACACTTTTAAAATCAAAAATCAATTTTTAACCGTTCATATTTTATAAATAAACGTTTAATACATTTAACACCCACGTTATTTTGAGAAACCGGAAGTGTCCACACGCTGCAGTAAGCTAGCGCTGACTTTCCTGGTTTTCCCAAAGTGGTTGCCATAAAGTCGGCAATAAGGGCGCACTTGAAAAATATTGGACCAGCTGACGTGACCACGCGAAAACGAGAGACGGCTGGCGTGTTTAAGGCTGTGTCCGAAATCACTCACTCATTCCTTACTCCCTACTCCCTACATAGGGAACTAAATGTAGTGGACTATATAGTGAGCTTAACAGAAGGAAGGTTCGGACACTTCTCTTGGCACCGGTAATTACGTCATTGCTGTCGCATAATTAAAACGTACCACATTAATGTCGTCTCACGTAATACTTGTCCATTTACTACTGCATTGTTATTAAATTACAGTCTTTTGATTACTGTCCTGTACGTTTTATTTTTGTGTTTTGTTTTCTATATTTGCATATTTTCATATTTTGGCTCTTTAGTAACAGAAAGTTACAGTGTAATCTACTGCAATGTTTAATTATATGCTGTTCGTTTTACACTTTTTTTTAAATGAACGTAGAAAGCAATTTTGCCTAGTTTTGAAATGTGTAATAAAATAGACAATATAAAATAAAATAGTTTGTGTTTTATCAATAATTAAATTATTGATGATCAGGAGGAGAACTAGAATAGTGAGAGAAAGGAGAAGATGCGCTGCTCTTCTAAGACTAGCAAGACGTCGTCAAATTAGCGCCTTTTTAATTAGAGTAGATATCATTTTCTTTAATTAATTTAATAAACCATCCTCCGTCAAACTACACCCCCTGCTGACTCCCGTCCATCTGCCATATTTATGTTCCTTTCCGCGCCCAGAGAACTTCTGGCAATGCATGATGGGATATCTTGCTTCGGTTAGGGACCATCGGATGTTCACTACATTTCGCGGTGAATTGTGGGATACATTCAGTGCACTATATAATGGACACTAAACATTCGGACACCACTACAAAATGGCGTGGTCACTATATAGTGCACTACATAGTGGTTAGGGAGTGATTTCGGACACAGCCTAAGAGTTGTTTTTCGGCGGAAACCAAGACGTCCATCTCCATCTTTGATTAACTCGCTTGGGCTCTTCACTTCACTTCTCTCCTCACTTGCTACAGAAAGTACGCATGCGCGCAGGGGATTTTTCTGGGTGGGCGGGGCAGTGTGCTGCGTGCTGTGAGCAGCACCGGGAGTGAGTGACACAGGCAAAACTCCGGAGAATTAAATGCAGACGGCTTAAAAAAAAAGTACTCGATGTTCGCGATATAGTCATTTCATACATCTCACGTAGAACAAGCCGCGATATATCGAGTATATTCGATATATCGCCCACCCCTAGTCAGATGTTCACAGGTTTAGTATTTCAAGGGTTGAGAAGGGCCTTCAAACTTGGAAGTTTTCCAATTCAGAAAGTGTAACCGTCTCCAAACAACTCTCGTTTCAAAGGTGTCTTTCTCCCAGGGTGGAATGACCACAGTCCAGCACAACACTTAGTGATATTGAAGGTGTTGACAGGATTGAATGATGCCAAGAATTGTTGTTTTTTCAAATATTTGTTTGTGTTCCACTTTAACAATCCAAACCCAAATCTTGGGTATTGATTTACATAATTTTGATCTTTTGTCAGAGTTTAAGCTAACCGTTTCCACGTATTCCCAGTCTTTATGCTTCAAGCTAAGCTACGCTACCCATGTCCTGTCCATTACTTGAAAGAGGAAGATGTGGTACAGGCTTTGCAAAGAAAATGTGTCAATTGATTTCTATAGATTAAAAATTACATTGAAAAGAGAAATGTGAATAGAACAGCTGTAAAGATCATCCTCCTGTAAAACACTGTTCAAATAATTAAAGTTGATAGCTGCATTAGAGAACATAGTTATGTGTGGAGTGGTGCATTGTGTTATTTCTTTAGCATGTGTCAAGTAATGTAACCTGTAAAATTGCAAATGGGGGAAGATGACTTGGCATTTAAATGAATTAAAGCAAAAAAAGCTTCAGCCAACTCCACGTCTTCTTTGTTGTGGAGAAATTGCTGAAATCAATGGCACTGGGTCAGAGGGAAGAAAGTGTTCAGGAGCCTCTGAAGTCTTATACTCTGTAATATTTATTGAAGCTTCATCAAGGAGAATCAGTCACTCTCACATACAATCAGATATGCGTATGACTGTGTTCATTTTGTCACCCATGTTTCAATTTATTCTTAGTCTTGTTTCAAAGTTCATTCTTAGTCTTAGTCACTTTTAGTCTTTCACAAATCATTTTTGTTAGTCATACTTTAGTCGACTAAAAGTCTCAAAATTTTAGTTAGTTTTAGTCAAACGTAAACACAGGGTATTTTAGTCCAGTTTGTCAAAACATTTTAGTCTACTTCTTATTTCAGTAATATTTTTTTTGTTTAATAATTCCAGTTCACTTGTGTTCCACAGCTAACACATTGATTAAATGTCTTGATTGAATTGAATGAATTCATCTTCAATGCAACTTTGCTAAGTGTCTTGTCTGTTGTTTCAATACACACTTAATATGCACTTGATCTCATTTTTTAATCTAATAGCAGGTACACCCTGTTGTTACATGTTCTATCATCTTCTACATGAAATTGTTAAATTTCAATATAAATAAATTGATTTAATGCCAGTTGCATCTACTAAAATGTTCAAATTAAGATGAGTCCATCACTGTTACACAAATGGAGAGGCTAGACTCATTATTCTTCATTATGCCATATGCGCACATTTTGATAACGTCGGGCTGCAAACGGGTTCGGGCTCTACAAAGCTGTTAATCAAAAGGGGCCGGGCTGGGCTCGCGTTGAATTCTATCGGGCCCGGGCTGGGTCGGGCCTGACTTATAAGACCTGTTTCATGCTCTAGATTGCGCTGTCCGTACGCCGTGTTTCTCTTGCATGCTGTTTGTTTTCAAGCCACAAGTGTGAGAGCAGCAAGAGGATCTTAAACGTGTGGCTGTGACGTTGCTACAGTAAAAGAAGTGCTGGCACAAAAACATGACAGCAGGACTGGATGTTGCTTTTTTCTTATATAGTAGACGAAAACAAGGAGGACGTTTTTGTTCTTGCATGACATTTTCGTCTTGTTTTTATTCGTCAACAAAAACGCACATTGGCACATTTTTCGTCAGTGTTTTTTTTGTGTCACCTTCATCAAGGAAAAAAGGCTCGTTGACGAGCATATTTTGTCTCATCTGACGAAATTAACACTGGTATGACTCTGTCTCTATTTTGCCCAGCTCATGCTGGTGGTCAGACTTTAAACTCATACAGATAACACCATAAATACTAGATGCCCAGAAATGGTCAAAGGGAATGTATTTACCCATGCTAGTGTTACTGTCAGCACATTGTAGTCTGGAGACACTGTTGTCTGTTGATGTTAACAATATTAATATGATTTAGTCCTGTCACTGTCTATGACCTCAATGCCTATGTGACCCTGTGTAGCTAAAGAATAGAAAAATTCCCTAACATTCTTGATGCTTGCTCTTTTTCCACAGGACACAGTGGACATCTTGGTGGGCTGGCACATCGACCACACACAGAAGCAGTCAGTCACTCAGCAAGTTTCAGGTCAGTTGGATTTCTTATTGGTACTTATTTTCAAACTTTTATTTGTCGTTCAGATTTCAAACTTTTCTGCTGCTTCGATTAATCAATTCAGCTCTGTACACAGGCTGTAAAATGACTTATGCCTCATAACTGTGACCTAAAGCATGTTTTTATATTCCCCTGTTTTGAACACATAACTAGTAATTGTGTGTTGCGCTGTACTGATCTACACTGCCTGAACACATCCTGCTGTGGCTTGCTGTGGTGTAACTTCAGCTAGCTATCTAATTCTTCAACATTGTTGCATGTGCTGTCTATCTTAGTCATAGCCCTCATGACTAAGATAGACAGCACATATAACAATGTCAAGCTGATAATTTCATGTATCTGGACCACTGGAAGCTTCAGTGCTTCTACGCTGTTCTTCACATTTGTAGCGTGTTGACTAGAATAATGTTGGGGTGCCAGTCAGAGTCAAGTCTGATTAGTAAAATAAAATGGAACAAAAATAGTTTAGTCAACCCACACAAAATAATAACCATGCAGATCAACACAGCAATAACCCACAAAAGCAAACACACAAACCAAGAGATTTCCATTATATATTTTCACAATTATCATCCACAGTACAAAAAAAGTTCAGTTCAGTCCATTTGGGAAAAGTCCATTCAATTAACAAAGGTATGGTGGACCTTTCATAAGATCATCCAATTTTATAATTGGTGTGTTCTAATGCTTTCTTATACATTATACTGCAGAGAAGAACAGGGTAGGTAACATGAAGCCTTTTACACTTCAGAATCAAAATTAGGTTTACTGCCAAGTAGGTTTTCATTTACAAGGAATTTGTTTTGAATGTAATGTAATTGGTGCAGAACAAAAGTATCTAAAAAATATATGGAAGATAAAGAAAATATTAATATAGATACGTTTTAAAATGAAAAGAGCTGTACGAGTGTGCAGGAATTGCAAGTACAAGGTAATGTGTAAATGTTTAGTGTGCAGAATATTTTAAATGGGCAGGTATTTAACAAAACAAGGAAGTCCAAAAGATGCTAAATAAAGGCTGAGCATTCGTGCATAGAGTTTATGGGTGCAATGTCAATGTGACATGTAGAGGCTGGGGTGAAGGGTGAGAGTGTGTCAGAGGGGGCTTTGGGCCTTATTGATAAGGCTAGCAGATGGAAAAAAAAAACTGGGGTCTTGGTCCTGATGGACCTCAGGGGTGGGACGGATCAGCCACAATCTTTGTGGCCGGAGCTACGGCAGATTGGCTGCAATCTGCCGTAGCTCCTGGGGATTCGCCAGGACCGGCGCTGCCCATTACTCTAAAATAAAATCCTGGTGAGAACCCTGTAGAGCAGGGGTCGGCAATTAGCGGCCCGCGGGCCAGAACTGGCCCGCCATCAATTATATCTGGCCCGCTAGATGACGTTGATTTATTTTAATATATATATATTTTTAAATATATCTTTTAAACCTCATGTTTCCTGTCAAAATACAACAATTCCACAGATTTCACAACATTTATTGAAAAGTAGCTGATAAGTAACGTGACAAAACAGCAGCCAGAACATCCTCGCAGCCTCTTTACTTGACGCACAGGTCGGAACACTAATTGGCACGTGTCTGCGCTGTAACCTGTGGAAAATAAAAGTGTCCTGTGTCCCTCTTGCAACGGACAACGTGAACAAATATGTTTTATTAAATGAAAAAAACAAAAACAAACAAGGTCGGCAGATCTGCGCTGCTGTATACATTAATTACGGCAGGTTGCTAGGGCAGGTTGAGTGTTTCATGACAGACGCAGTGGGCGTAATTGCCGACCCCTGCTGTAGAGCATTGAGTTTTAAGTTGTTCTTGCTGCACCATGTCACTAGATGGTCATTCTCCCACCTGTAGGCAGACTCTGCACTGTAAGAGATGAGTCAGATGAGGCTGGTGTCATCCACCAGCTTCAGAGCTTGATGGACTGATGACTGGAGGTGCAGCTGTTTGTGTACAGAGAAGAGCAGAGGAGAAAGAACGCAGCCCTGGGGAACATCTGGTGCTGATGGACAGGGAGCTGGAAACATGTTTCCCCAGCTTCATGTGCTGCTTCCTCTCAGACTCGAAGTCTGTGATATACCTGCAGGTGGAGTCAGGCATGCTTAGCTAGAAGAGCTTGTCCTGTAGCAGAGCTGGGATGATGGTGAAAAGGTAGAGCTGAAATCCACAAACAGCATCCTGGTGCAGGTTCCAGGGTAGTCCAGGTGCTGGGTTAGGGTTGTTATGGAATTTTCTATGATGTTTGACAAATTACAAATGGGTCTTTTTTTTTTTTTTTTAAATCCATGCTGTCTGCATTTAGGCTGGTTACAAAATCTGGAGCAGTTCTGGGTGGCAGACCTGACCTTCTCTACCACCCTGCTGGGACAGTTCTTGGAGGACATGGAGGCGTATGCAGAGGTGAAGTTTTATACTATGAAGGCCACACTGAGTGTTTCTCCAGCTTTGATTCTAATGCAGAGTTTATAGTAGAATGAAAAATGTAGATTATGTTACAAACCATGACAACAAATTGTACAATTGTTAAAAAAAAGCGCAGTATTTTTCATACTAAGTGAATTGTAGCAAATCTACAGTTTTCATTTGTGGCAGAGGAAAGACTTAATTATTTGAACTAGATTTCTTGAAGTACCATGTGTTTGTCCTCTTCAGTATATTCTGCAACACAGAACTGATGATTGTTTTTGTCTAAGATGTTACTGAGTCTGTGTTCTGTTTAGGATCTGAACCATGTGGTGTCAGGTGAAGTGCTGGATGAAGACATCCCCCCTCCCTCAGTGTCACTGCCCAAGCTGGCAGCTCTGCTGAGGGTTTTTAGTACAGTGGTCCGCAGCATTGGAGAGAGGTTCAACCCCTTCAGAGGACCACCCATTACTGAGGTCTACGTCACCGATGTAAGACACACTGAGGAGAATTGACTGTTGGCTGAGTAGTGTTAATATTCTAAAAGATACAATGAATAGCAGATATAGTCAACTCATTAAGGACAGCAGTATGAGAAGAGGTCGTTGAAGAGATGTGGTGGGAGGACATGTCAGACATGGAAGTCTATCTCTCTCTCTGTAGATAGATGGATGGATAGATAGATATCTCTAGAGAGAGATACACACACACTACCAGTCAAAAGTTTGGACACACCTTCTCATTTAATGTTCATGTAATGACTATTTACATTGGAGATTCTCACTGAAGACATCACAGCTATGAATGAACACATATGGAATAATGTAGTGAACAAAAAAGTGTGAAATTACTTTAACTAGATTCTTCAAAATAGCCACCCTTTGCTTTGATTACTGCTTGGCACACTCTTGGCATTCTCAGGATGGGCTTCATGATGTAGTCACTTGAAATGGTTTTCCAACAGCCTTAAAATAGTTCTCAGAGATGTTGAGCACTTGTTGGTCCTTTCGCCTTCACTCTGCGGTCCATGTCATCCCAAACCATCTCGATTGGGTTTAGGTAACTGTGGAGGCCAGGTCATCTGGCTCAGCACTCCATCACTCTCCTTCTTGGTCAAATAGCCCTCACACAGCCTGGAGGTGTTTTTGGGATCATTGTCCTGTTGAAAAATAAATGATGGTCCAACTAAATGCAAACTGGACGGGATGGCATGTCGCTACGGGATGCTGTGGTAGCCATGCTGGTTCAGTGTACCTTCAATTTTAAAATAAATCCCCAACAGTGTCACCAGCAAAGCACCCCCCACACTATCACACCTCCTCCTCCATGCTTCACGGTGGGAACCATGCATGTAGAGAGCATCCGTTCACCTTTTCTGCATTGCACGGTGGGTGGAACCAAAGATCTCAAATTTGGACTCATCAGAGCAAAGCACAGATTTCCACTGGTCTAATGTCCATTCCTTGTGCTTCTTAGCCCAAACAAATCTCTTCTGCTTGTTGCATTTCCTTAGCAGTGGTTTCTTAGCAGGTTTCCCAACCCCATTAATAAGGCAAGATATTCCACAAATTAACCCTGACAAGGCATACCTATAAAGTGAAGACCATTTCAGATGACTTCATAATGAAGCTCATTGCAAGAATGCTAAGAGTGTGCCAAGCAGTAATCAAAGCAACGGGTGGCTATTTTGAATAATCTAAAATATAACATGTTTTGAGTAGTTTCACACTTTTTTGTTCACTACATTATTTCATGTGTTAATTCAGAGCTTTGATGTCCTCAGTGAGAATCTGAGTAATCTATGTAAATAGTCATGAAAATAAAGAAAACATTAAATGAGAAGGTGTGTCCAAACTTTTGACTGGTAGAGGATAGATAGATAGATAGATAGATAGATAGATAGATAGATAGATAGATAGATAGATAGATAGATAGATAGATAGATAGATAGATATTTCTATATCTCTCTCTCAAAAAAAACGCCTATGTGTCTTCTTAGCTGTAAACAAATGATTACATGAGAAAACAATGATCACAAGAGAGTTTCTCTGCTGCTACTTTGACCATTGTAGTATGGAATGTACTCAACTAGGACACCCTTTCTTGTCTTTTTCTCAGGTTCTGAACCGGGTTCTGACCTGTGTGACCACGGCAAAGCAGGTTCAGTTTTCCGAGGCAGTTCTCACAGCAGGAAATGAGTGTGTGGGTGTGTTGCTGGCCAGTGTGGAGCCCTGTGGTCAGCTGATGGAGGCTGTCCTAGCCTATGGTCTGGACCAGCTGGACTGCTGCCGGGCCTGTGGCTCCGACTACAATCTGGCAGTGCTCAGCCTTCTCACTCTGGTATAGAAAATTTTTTTTGCACTTTGCTCTAAACCACAGTGTTCATCTTCATCAACTGATGGTGGCACAGCCAACCAAATCTTCTTCCAGTTACTCACTCTAAGCGTGATATATAAAGTGTAATGGAGCATGTAGTTGTTTGCCCTGTCTTTGCTTAGAAGGACTCATACCTGCATTAACGTGTTCTGGTGATTCGATGTGGACAGCTCTCAGAACATCAGTTCACACTATGTCACCGCATGCATCTTGACCATCATCTCACTTTAGCACTCAATATGCAAATAAGCACGTACATAGTTTTTATTTACGAAGACGATGGAAGGTTTGGGGCAATTTCTTAAAATAAACATTATTTTGTTTTCATTCTAATCAGTTTCAATGGAGATACACAGAAAAGAGTCTGTCACAGCAAGTAGACTTATATGTAATGGACCCAGTCCACTACTCCAGCAAGTAGCCTGACCCTTGGTAATGACCTAGCAACAGAGATGCTGTCTAGTGCTGTCAAAACTTATGGAGATCGTGAAGTTTCACAAACTGAATAAATAGCGCACATATAAATACTAAACTGCTTTGTAAGTTCAATCTTGTAGTGACAAAGATATTTGCTGAAAAAGAGATTTTTCCATGAACACATTTAACTGATGGAGGATGTGACCTAAACATTTCCAATAACCCCAAAACAAAATTTTTCTGCAGTCATGAAACTGTTTATTCTGTGGGTGCTACACACAAATGTCTAACAACTCCATAAACCCAGAATATTCATTAAAGAAAGCTGGAATTTGAATTCAGATGTATTTCTTTATTAAAGTTGACTTCCAGTGGACTATATTTATTTACATAAAATTTATTTTCAGGATGTGACAATGTGGAGATGGAGTAATATTTTTAGTGATGAGTCAGGTGTGATGTCATGCTGATTTGACGACATTCTAAATGTCTAGATGACCAATCAAATTGCTTGGTCGGACCTACTAGTTCTATAATTGTGATCAGGTCACCTGAGACGCATTTTAATGCAGGTGTAAACAAGGCCGTATTTATTTAATTGGATCAGCAGGACACGGATGTACAATTCTAGCTTTATTGCTCTTTTTTTCTTTCTCAACATGTTTTGACTCTACATTTGATTTCAGATAGTGGACCAGATCAACACAAAGCTTCCAGTGTCCTTTGTTGAGAAATTATTGGCACCGGACTCCCAGCTGCTAAAGCTGCGCTTCCATCGAGAGAAAGAGGTTTGTATGTGTTGCTTTATTCCTTTTTAAACCTTATTATACTCTCTTACCCTTTCATCATAAATCCCACAACCATGGAATGAGACGTGTGTGCTCTCATTTCAATGGTCAAGTGTGGATGAATGCTTGGCAGTTATTACAACAGTAGTTGTTACTTTGTTGGCTGCTACACGACTGTTGTAACAACCTCTGCTCTTCTGGAAAGACTTTTATGGAAGAATGATCTTATCTTTATTCAAGAGCATAATTTCTCTTTCTCATGCTCAGATTTATTCTCCTCATGCTCACATTTCGTGCTCGTACTCAGATTTCTGCTACTTTCTTTCAAAATGTGTGCTTGAACTCAAAAATCACATGCTTGTGCTCACATTTCTTCTTGGACACAAACATTTTGCTCACACTCAAATATGTCCTGTGTGCTCAGATCTAAAGTCTACGCTCTCAGATCTGAAGTCTACGCTCTCAGATCTGAAGTCTGCACGCTCAGATCTGAAGTCTGCACGCTCAGATCTAAAGTCTACGCTCTCAGATCTAAAGTCTATGCTCTCAGATCTGAAGTCTGCACGCTCAGATCTAAAGTCTACGCTCTCAGATCTGAAGTCTGCACGCTCAGATCTAAAGTCTACGCTCTCAGATCTGAAGTCTGCACGCTTAGATCTGAAGTCTGCACGCTTAGATCTGAAGTCTGCACGCTTAGATCTGAAGTCTGCACGCTTAGATCTGAAGTCTGCGCTCTCAGATCTGAAGTCTGCGCTCTCAGATCTGAAGTCTGCGCTCTCAGATCTGAAGTCTGCACGCTTAGATCTGAAGTCTGCACGCTTAGATCTGAAGTCTGCACGCTTAGATCTGAAGTCTGCGCTCTCAGATCTGAAGTCTGCGCTCTCAGATCTGAAGTCTGCGCTCTCAGATCTGAAGTCTACGCTCTCAGATCTGAAGTCTACGCTCTCAGATCTGAAGTCTGCGCTCTCAGATCTGAAGTCTGCGCTCTCAGATCTGAAGTCTGCGCTCTCAGATCTGAAGTCTGCGCTCTCAGATCTGAAGTCTGCGCTCTCAGATCTGAAGTCTGCGCTCTCAGATCTGAAGTCTGCGCGCTCAGATCTGAAGTCTGCACGCTCAGATCTGAAGTCTGCACGCTCAGATCTGAAGTCTGCACGCTCAGATCTGAAGTCTGCACGCTCAGATCTGAAGTCTGCACGCTCAGATCTAAAGTCTGCACGCTCAGATCTAAAGTCTGCACGCTCAGATCTAAAGTCTGCACGCTCAGATCTAAAGTCTGCACGCTCAGATCTAAAGTCTGCACGCTCAGATCTAAAGTCTGCACGCTCAGATCTAAAGTCTGCACGCTCAGATCTAAAGTCTGCATGCTCAAATCTAATGTGCTCTCACTCAAAACAAGCACGTCCTCTCAGGTTGAAGTGTCTGCTCAGACTGAATGATGAATAAATCTCTGCGTGTAAAATGGTGTGTTTTACCAGCCAATAGAGAGACAGCTAGTCATGCTCTCAAACTGAAAATCTATGCTCTTGAATAAATAAAGATAGGATAATTCTTCCATACTTTTCACCTGAGTTTGTGACGTGGCTGCAGGAACTTGCTCTGATTTAGCCACAAAAACAATGCTGAGGTCAGCCACTAAGGTTGGCTGATAAGGCCTGGAACTAGTTGTTATGGTTTATCACAAAAATGCTCGTTGGGTTTGAGGTCAGTGCTGTGTGCACGCCATTCAACTTCTTCCTCCATATTGAGGGAAATGCACAGAAGCATTGTCACTGTTGATACATGACATGGTTGTGGCAGCAGAAAGTGCTCATACTATGAATATTATTGTGCTTTATATTGAAGCATTGAGATGTCCCAGACCAAACGTGCACTTTAAAGTCTAACAAAAGGATTAAACTATTACATAATACTTTAGGTTGGGTTAAATGTGAAAAAACAAACTGTGTCCACAGGTTATCTCAGCTGTTCATGGTGTGTACCAGGCCCTGCTGAGCTTGAAAAATATCCCAACACTGGAGGCAGCTTATAAAATGGTATTGGGTGAGATGGCATGTGCCTTGTCCAGCCTGATGGAACCTCTTGAACCCAGTGATAAGGCCTCAGCACCTGGCGGCCCCTGCCCCAGCATACAGCATCCTGCTTTTGCCTCCCTCACCCTTCCCCAGGAAAACGCCCAGTTCATCCTCATCTTCAACCTCAGCACCCTCACCACCATTGGCAACACCAAGAACTCTCTCATTGGGGTGAGTGCCACTGTGCTTTTCTATACTGCTGATCACCAGATGTTACAGGTAATGTTACCTGACACGTGCTTAAAAAAATAAGATAAGATTTCCAGCGCCACTGCTCTGATAACCATGTTCTCTAATGCAGACATCAAGTTTAAATACCGACACAGTTCTACAGCAGGATGCTTTAAAGAGCTGTTCTGTTCACACTTTTAATCTTTTGCCAAGATTGTCTCAATTTTAACCAGCAACCATCTACAGATCTTCAGTACATTATTTTTCTACTTCTTCTTCTCATCATTATCATCAACATTATTATTGGAAGAAGGAGAAGAAGAAGAAGATTTAACAGACAAATACATCATATGAACAGCTCCAGGACTAAATAACACTACTTATATCTGTCAAGTCTGAATGACGGAAATTGAATAACGAGGCTGTTGTAGAAATGTAGAAAGTACAGATAACTGTGTGAAAATGTAAGGAGTAGAAGTAAAAAAAATAACTCCAGTAAAGTATAGAAGATAAAGAAGTATAGATACCCAAAACTTCTACTTAAGTAATAAGGTATTTGTACTTGTTACACCTTTGTCGTTGACTAAAACTGTTTCACACTCTGTTTTTTCTGTGTTCAGATGTGGGCGTTGTCTCCTACCGTCTTTGCTCTGCTCAGTCACAACCTGATGCTGGTTCATTCTGAGTTAGCAGTCTACTACCCTGCCATCCAGTATGCTGTACTCTACACCCTGTACTCCCACTGCACAAGGTAACACACACCCCTGCACTGTGAGCAACAGCACTGCTGTCCTCTATAGCATTTAGAATTTTCCACACCTAGTAGACAAAGTGGCCTTAATCTATGTCTGTCCTTTATCAATTCAAACTGTCCCTCAGTCTAAATTATGGCTGTGGAAAGTCCTCAACACCAGTCAGTCAGCATTTTTCTCCTGGATTTTCTCCATGTTACAAAAAATATAATCACACACACCAAATTCTCTTTGTCAACCAAATCATTTTTTTTTCTGATTGTGTGTAATCAGAAGAACACACAATATTTAATCTAATAAAAACTGTGTCCTAAATTTAAAGAAGACATTTCTGTCAAAGTGATGATTTGTTCAGAGATATCTTTTATGTTTTATGCTGCTTTATTCAGACATGACAAAACATTTATGGAATGAGTTGCAAGTTTGTGCAATATTTGGCAAGAAAAGAGTTGGAGAGATGGATATGTCTCTTGTACTGCGTCCTGCGATCATTCTTCTGCTCCTTTCGGCTTTTCCCTTCAGGGGTCGCCACAGTGAATCAGTTGCCTCCATCTAACCCTGTGTTCTGCATCCTCTTCTCTCACACCAACTACCTTTATGTCCTCTTTCACTGCATCTATAAACCTCCTCTTTGGTCTTCTTCTAGGCTTCCTGTCTGGCAGTTCAAAACTCAGCATCCTTCTACCAAATATATTCACTATCTCTCCTCTGGACATGTCCGAACCATCTCAGTCTGGCCTCTCTGACTTTATCTACAAAACCTCTAACATGTGCTATCCCTCTGATGTACTCATTGCGTCCTGCGATCATTGAAATACAATAATTTTTCAATTTTTTCATTAAACTATGAACACCACACCTGTGCTGTGCCACGTTGAAAAAGGGATCTGGACAGACTTTATGGAGTAATTCATATTTAATCTAAAGCACATTAAAATGGCAATAGTGGGATATTTTCCATCACTGCTGTGTAATAATATTCAGTTATTATTCATATTTGTCATAGGATAAGGATTGCTGTGACACGTAAATTGATGTAATCTCTGCATGTTGACTCTCCCTGAAATGAAAGAACTTGACTTTAAACTAAAATGGTTATGGAGAATTACTTATGACTAAAGATACACAGTTAATAATCATTGAGAAATAAAGTTTTAGTTTAATTTTATTTATATTATTACTGTATATAATTTCATTCTCTGGAGATAAAGACTTTGAATTTCGCTGCTGCCTTGAAAGAAGCTTTTTAAGTGTTGAGTGTGCGCAGCAGTTCTACTGCAAGAGAGTTTGCAGAGCAGCACTTTGTTTATCTAAAATATGACACTTTAAAAGCATGGCTTTTTTTTTTCTTTTTTTGGGGGGGGGTCCAAAAGTATTTTCATAATTTGTCCCAGCCAGGCAGCCATACATGTCAGTTTTTCAGGGTTTGATGAATCACTATCAAAGTGTGTTCATTCAGTGCGCCTCTCACTCTTCTTAACTAGCTTTGTGTCGCTTTTGTTTGTTTATCCAGACATGATCATTTTATCTCATCCAGCCTGTCGTCATCCTCTCCCTCCTTGTTTGATGGTGCTGTCATCAGCACGGTGACCACAGCAACAAAGAAACACTTCAGCACGCTGCTAAGCCTTCTGGGTGGTCTGTTGGTGAAGGAGCACCTCTACCCTGAGGCCAGGTAATATACAAGTTATTTTCTAGTCCATGAAGTCTAGGTAAGGTTGGACGTTGTTAGATTTACAAAAATGACAAATGAATGTATGACAAAATATCTTTTTAGAGGAATTAAAATAATCAACCAGGCCACAAATCTTATACAAATGCTAATGAGATTTTGTGTTGGTGTGTCAGGAGGCTGCTGCTGACCTGGGCTCAGGAAATCTCTGTGCTGATGAAGAAGTCAGACACCTATAGCCCCCTCTTCTCCCTGCCCTCCTTCAACAAGTTCTGTAGGGGGCTATTGGCTAATGGTGAGCCCAACATGTTCAGCATGTCCAACTTGTGATTTGTGCATGGATTGTCACAGATTTCCAGATCAGTAATGTTGCTGTTGAATGTTTTTCCTCTGGAAAGGTCTTAATGAAGATCAAAGTATCTGCCTTCAGACCTGCCACAGCCTACAGGTCCTAACTTCGTCTCTGTCCACTGAGCTGCTGCAAAGGTGAACATCAGAGTCTAGACCATCATCACTATTTAAAATGTGATCTATACAGGAGTCATGTTTTCCTGTTGTACAGTACTTTGCTGCAGAATAGATAAAATTATGACAGCTGCTGGCTCTCCTTTTAAGTTTGTGTGTGTGTGTGTGTGTGTGTGTCTGTGTATAGATGTGTGGATGTGTGCAGAGTCCAGTTGGTCCACTCAGCAGTGAGGGTGAGGCAGGCCTATGGCAAGCTTCTCAGGACAATCCCCCTTGATGTGGCTTTAAGGTAAGACTTGTTGTACTTGATTTTGTAACATGGAGACAAATCAGACAAAACTAGAATTCTAGGACTGAACCTTTAATTCAATTGACTGAATTTGTGTGTGTGTGTGTGTGTAGATAGATAGATAGATAGATAGATAGATAGATAGATAGATAGATAGATACATAGATAGATACATAGATAGATACATAGAAACTCTGAATATATTGATTGAAACTTCACTGACGTCAGACCTAGCGGCAGTGCCTGCAGCCCTCTTGTGTAACAGTCTGTAAAAGCGAAAGACAATGAGTCAGGCCGCCCGCAATCTAGTTGCAGCGATATTAAGCAATGAGGACATGATAAATCCTCCCGAAAAGGTTTGCTCAATTTTTAACCGTGGCAGGCCTACAACAGGCATAAAGTTTCGCCATAATCTCATTATGCATCTGTCTGTCTGTCCGCAGTCCGCTGTGTGAGTAATGTGCCCAAAGCTGACAATGTGTCGCGAATCATAAAATACATTCAGTACTAAACTAAATATTCACCCTGCGTTGGTCTATATATGCGGTGGTGATGCTTGTTGTATCTAAACATTATATGAAGGGCTTCTCTTTCAGTTCATGAAATGCCTGTAGCCGCAGCATCTTCTCCAGTCCCGGAGAAGATGCTGCGTCAGAGAGCATTACGCACGGCCATTCACTGTTTTACCTTCATTAAATCACCTGTTTTATGTCTACTACGATTAAAAGGGAGCAAACTTCCTTGTCAGGAAAACTGTATTGATCAGGGGTATCGGGGGGATTTTGGCCCGTACACGCAGTGTTAATGATGTCCTCATAGTTTAATATTGCTGCAACGAGATTGTGAGCGGACTGACTCGTTGTCACTCACTTTTAGCTATAGCATCCACACGTTACACAAGAAGCCGTGAAGTCTATATATATTAGTATTGAACGTATTTTATGATTCGCGACACATTGTCAGCTTTGGGCACGTTACTCACACAGCGGACTGCGGACAGACAGACAGATGCATAATGAGATTATGGCGAAACTTTAAACAAAACGGTTAAAAATTGAGCAAACTTTTTCGGGAGGATTTCAACACGCATTCGCCAGTGTATTTATCATGTCCTCATTGCTTAATATCGCTGCAACTAGATTGCGGGCGGCCTGACTCATTGTCTTTCGCTTTTACAGACTGTTACACAAGATGGCTGCAGTCACTGCCGCTAGGTCTGACGTCAGTGAAGTTTCAATCAATATATTCAGAGTTTCATTCCATATATTCAGACTTCGTTCAATATATTCAAGGTGTCAATCAATATATTCAGAGTTTCATTCCATATATTCAGAGTTTATTCAATATATTCAAGGTTTCAATCAATATATTCAGAGTTTCATTCCATATATTCAGACTTCGTTCAATTTATTCAAGGTTTCATTCAATATATTCAGAGTTTCATTCCATATATTCAGAGTTTCATTCCATATATTCAGAGTTTCATTCCATATATTCAGAGTTTCATTCCATATATTCAGAGTTTCATTCCATATATTCAGAGTTTCATTCCATATATTCAAGGTTTCATTCCATATATTCAGAGTTTCATTCCATATATTCAAACTTCATTCAATATATTCAAAGGTTTAATTTCCTGAATGGCATGCCATAATATATATATATATGTGTGTATGTGTGTATATGTGTATGTGTGTATATGTATGTGTGTATATGTATATGTGTGTGTGTATTAGGGCTGCATCTAACGATTATTTTTCTATCGATTAATCTAACGATTATTTTTTCGATTAGTCGATTAATCTAACGACTATTTTTTTATCAATTATTCTAACAATGTTTTTTTAATTACTTGATTAATGACAATGAATTTACCTAAATAAAAAGCAAAAGCATGTCTTCTTAATATTTCAAGATTTTATTCAAACACATCTCTTGAAAAACAAAACCTTTGTTTCAAAAGTAACAAGATGAAATGTATGCACCAAAAATAGCTGCCTTCACAACACACACTCTTTATAGCATTTTAACACTTGACATATTTTTTATTAATTTTTAATATATGTCATAATGTACATATGAGCATTGAAGCAGTGCAGGATCATACTTGGCATACTTGACACTTTTTTTAAATCAAATTGTAACCATTCTTATATTTTATAATTTTTTTATAAACGTTTAATACGTTTACATTTAACATTTAACACCCACGTCTTATTTTGAAAACCGGAAGTGTCCACACGCTGCAGTAAGCTAGCGCTGACTTTCCCGGTTTTCTCAAAGTATTTGCCATAAAGTCAAATTTTGGAGCAGCTGACGTGACCACGTGAAAACGGGAGACGGCGTGACGCAGCTGTTCTTCTTCGGAACCAAGCCGTCCGTCTCCATCTTTGATTAACTCGCTCTCCACTTCTTTCCTCACTTGATACAAAAAGTACGCATGCGTGCAGGGGATTTTTCTGGGTGGGCGGGGCAGTGTGCTGCGTGCTGTGAGCAGCACCAGGAGTGAGTGACAGGCAAAACTCCGGAGAATTAAATGCCGACTGCTTAAAACATTTACATGAACAGAGTATACTCGATACATCGCCCACCCCTACCTCCATTGTTTTTACCGCGAGCAGCCATCTTACTTCCGCATATACGCCGGCTGACATGCGAGCGCGACGCATCGGCGCACGTTTTACGAGTCGACGTATTTACATAGTCGACGTAATCGATGACGTCGACGAACCGCTCCACCCCTAGTGTGTATATATATATGTATGTGTATATATGTATATATATATGTATATGTGTGTATATATGTATATATGTATATATATGTGTGTGTGTGTGTGTGGTGTGTGTGTGTGTATATATATGTATATATATATGTATGTATATATATATATATATATATATATATATATATATATATATATATATATATATATATATATATATATATATATATATATATATATATATATATATATATATATATATATATATATATATTAATATTAAAAAAATAAGTAAAGTGTGTGATTTGTTTGTCCACAGTAACCACAGCCACCCAGAGATGAGGGAGATTTCCTTGGCCATCCGCCACCACATGAACCGAGCACCAAGTAGCACCTTCCATCCCCAGGACTTCAGCGACCTCATCAGTTTCATCTTATATGGAGTCCTGCACCGTGGGGGGTAGCTGTCAGACACTCTTTCCACATGAAAAATGGCCCTGCTAGAGGGTGCTAGATTCGGATTGTTTTACGTGGTTCCATTCCAAAGCACAGATACATGCAGCCACACCTCTACACAACCTGGCAGAAAGAAGCCTTGTTGCTGAATTTTATATGAATGCAGCTGAGCTCCATCCTGTCCCCTGCTCTCTCTCTCTGTGTAGCTCCACCCTGCCATCAGTCAAACATACACATGTAAGCTGTGTATGACTTATAAACTGAATGCTACATTTTTAGAGTGTTCTTACCTTTACAGCATTCAGAGTTTGAATGCTAACAGTATGAATGAAGCTTTGAGAAGCTCCAGCCCTGGTGGTGGATTGTAGTTGCATTAGGGCTGCTCGATTATGGAACAAGTTAATATCACGATTATTTTGGTCAATATTGAAATCACGATTATTCATACGATTAATTTTGAGTTTCACAATGCATTTATTCAGCATTTCTCTCTCTCTCTCAAAAAACACTGATTCTTTATGCAAAATATTCAAATTGAAAATACATTTTGGCTACAAATATGTATTTTACAGCTGTTTTGCAATGTATAAAGCATTAAATCAATAAAATAAATATACTTTATGGAACATCAAATAAGGCATAGAAAAACATAAATGTATCCAAAATAAACTATGGATCCAGCTGATCTGCAAATTCTTTATATTTATAGAACAACTTATATATATTTATTAAATAATATAATAAGCATAAGCATCAATAAGCAATAAGCATCTTCTTGAAACCCTCACCCTCGACTGTATTAATGGGTTGCATATCTTTAGCCAGGAAATATCCAATGGCAGCTGTTAGGCCTTTTTACACGTACACAGAGACATTTCCCTTCGTTTGTATTTATCTTTTACATGCAAACGGTGACTTCGCCTCTGAAAACTAATCGAGTTTTAGGCAGCCGATGCGCCAAAAGTGCAACCAATGTTTACCTTTCGCTATGACGATGATCATGGAAGCAGCCGCCCATAGGCTTGGCGTAGTTATGATGACGCTCCATGGCGTATATATGCGGGTTGATGTAAACGAAAACTTTGAAAACGATGCTATGTGAACAATGTTATTTTGTAAAATGGAGGGAGGGAAATATTCGTTTCTCAACATACCCGGCTATGTTTAATAGTAGCCTAATGTCTTGTGCCTCTCTGAACTAGGGCTATCCTGTTAGTCCGTGGGGCCGCGTGAAATGGAATGTATTGCGCATGCGCGTCTCTTAGAAATTGTGTAATGAAAAGTAGAAAATAAATTGTTTAAACTCGATTATATGATTTTTGAGATCGTTTGACAACAAAATCGAAATTGTGATCAAAATTTGATTAATTGCACAGCCCTAAGTTGGATAGATGGTGTTTGACCACATGAAAGTGCAGAACAGAGATTCTATGAGAACACATAAATAATAGCAGGTGTGAATTGGCTATGACTTTCTAAGCCTCATAATTCTGTATTCACAGTAAGGATCCATGGCTGGAGCGCCTGTACTACAGCTGCCAGCGGCTGGAGAAGCGAGATGGCCGAGGAGGTGCAGATGGCAGCAGGCCAGGTGTTTTGCCACGGGCGCTGTTGAAAACCGAGGCAGTGTTGTGGCAGTGGGCAGTGTGGGAGGCCGCACAGTTCACTGTACTGTCCAAACTTAGAACGCCGCTGGGCAGAGCTCAGGACACCTTCCAGACCATCGAAGGTAAACAAAGTAGATCTAGGTTTGGTTCACAGTGACAATGACGTTTTTGTTTTAAAGCCTTTTTTGCACCTTGACTGCTTTTTGTATAGTGGCACACCTTGTGCATAGTCCGTTGCTTTCTATATGGACACACGTCAGGTACGTATTTTCTGTGTCTAGTAGGCACTTACTAAACTGAAATGTTATTTAAATGTTTTCACAGACAATAGAGAGATGTCAGGAAACCATGAGAGAGAGAAAGATAGGGAATAACATTCCACAAATGTTTGTACATGAACCACAGATGTTCCAATTCATAGCTGGTACCTTAAGCTCTAGGCCACAAGTACCCAAGGTCATTCTAAACTCATTATTTTTCTACTGTATCCATGTTTCAGGTATGATCCGCAGCCTGGCTGCACACAGTCTGAACCCAGACCAGGATGTTGGAGCATGGGCTGGTGTTGGAGGTGATGGGGATGGTCACCACTCCAATCAGCTCCGCCTTGCTCTGCTGCTTCAGTATCTAGAGAACCTGGAGAAGCTCATGTACAATGCCTACGAAGGCTGTGCCAATGCTCTCACTGCCCCCCCAAAGGTGTGCAAAGAAAAGCTCACGTTTTTACTGCTGGCTAAATCATGTGCTGAAACCAAGGACAACCAAACCACAGTTTAAATAGCAGCCATTAAAATGACAACCGCATACCTTTTAATAATAATGATCCGTCTCTTTATCTCAGGGCATCAGGACATTTTTCTACACCAACCGTCAGACATGTCAGGACTGGCTGACCAGGATCCGTCTAGCACTGATGAGGGTCGGTCTTCTCTCTGGCCAACCAGCAGTAACTATTCGCCATGGCTTTGACCTGCTGACAGAGATTAAGAACAGCAACACTCAGGTGAGTGCAAATCCACGGTTAGTGAAGCTTTCAGGTGAGTAACCTACACTCCTCTGTAGCTTTTATGTCAGAATCTGAATCAAGTTTCAAGTGTGCACGTTCTCAGTGTAACTTTAGTATGTGGTTATTTGAATATAGTACTAATGTAGTTAGATGATAGCATGTTCTGGTTTGCTTGTCAGGGTCCAGAGCTGGAGGTTCCTCTGACTTTGCTTGTGGAGGCTCTGTGTGAGCTGCATTGTCCTGAGGCAATCCATGGCCTGGCAACATGGAGCCACTTTACCACTGGCAGGAGTCTGGGCTGGCTGTCATCAGTGGCTCTGCAGGCTGAGGGACAGTAAGCAATACTGCCATAATCAGTTATTCTTACAACTCTGTGAAATACTCATAATAACTAATCATCCGCCTCGGAGTGTCTGTGGTTCATGTATTTGGTTGTCATCTAGGTTTGAAAAGGCAGCTCTGGAGTATCAAGATCAACTGTCTGCAGTTACAGGGATGGACTGCAGTGTCAAAAGCTTTGAATGCTGTCTGCTCAAATTCTCGAGCAACTCAAGCAGCCCCAAACACACCAGCAACGGTAACCAGCAAATATTTACATTTAATACATTCTAGCTGTCATACATTAAAATGTCCTATATTTGTACTTCAGTTATGTCTAAATTATAGGTCTGACTTTAGATTTTGATACAAAGATGAACTTTTGAGGATGAGAGATGTACGATTTGTAACTAATAATCTAAAATGTGGCAGAAACATGATGGTATCTATCATAGAGCTGTCATCTAACACCTGTGTTTTATCAGTTAGTTTGAAGATGGATTAAAAGCAATTATATTCACGAATAATGCAAAGATGCTAGTTCTACATCCACGACAGAAAGTGAAGTCCTTCTAAAGAACCTGATTAAAGTAACATGTTGTTGATTGACAAAGTCAGTGGAGTCATCGAACCAATCCATCTAACACTGTATTGAAGACCACTGTCACTGAACACTTCAGTTCCTGGTATCTATTATCAGGTAGATGTGGGAGATCTTTTACAGTATGCTTTGGTGTATTACTGTGAAGACTGAACAGCAGTACTATGATCTCCAGTGCTGATCTGCTTTACAAAGTTTTTGTTTGTTCCTCTGAACAGGTGACAGCAGGAAGACTGTGCTGCTGAAGTCTAGTGAGTGCTCTCCTGAGGTCATCAACTTCCTGGCCAACAAAGCATGTCAGTGTTATGTGGCACTCTGTGATTGGGCATCTTTTAAGGAGTGGCAGGCCACCGTCCATGGCCTCAAACAGAATTCCACCAATCCAGTCAGCATAAACCTAAAGACAGATTTCAACTACATCCAGGCTCTGAGCCGCTTCGAGGAGGGAGATCTGACAGAGTGTGGAACTCAGCTGGAGCTGCTGCCCGGAGAGGACTATAGCTTGCTCTCCAGCAGTAAGGACAAGCTGGGTGAGTGTGTCATCGGACAGAGTAGAACGTCTTTAAAAAAAAAAAAAAAAGGTTATAGGTCTTTTATTCGATAAAAACACTCAAATGTCATTGTGTTTAAAAGAAATTCTAATCTTTTGTAATCACATTTTTAATGTGGTGAAATTCTGACCATCAGCAGCTACAGAACTGGGTTATAGATAAGTTTGATCATGGATACATGATCAAGTTGTGCACGAGCAAGTGAAGTTCCGTTTTCTTGAAACTATTCAACCTCAATAATTGTGTTCGTGTGCATTGCAGATCTGAAGAGGCTTCTGCCCTCCATGAGTCCAGACCCAACTGAGCTGCAGAGAGCCATCGAGGTGCAGCTACTACGCAGTGCTGTTAGTGCCATGACGAAAGCCAATCAACAGCAGGAACAGAGGACCACAGCCAATCCAGAGTCAGTGTTAACTCATTGTGACCCTGTCATGGTTGTAGAGGTGTACAGAAAATGGAAACCAGTATCAGGTTATATAGGTCTCAGGTTTCCCTACGGCAGGGGTCGGCAATTAAGTTTGGACGCGGGCCAATTTTTTTCTGACAATTCCATCGCGGGCCATGACCATGGGGGGGGGGGATTGGCTGAGTGAGAACCGCACTTATGTTGAACGTCCTGATTTTTTAAGGGAGCACTGTACAAAATGCGTGTAACAAGGTGTATAAAAGTGTGTGGTTAGGGGTTTTACGGCCTTAAACGCCCACTGCGTCTGTCATGAAACAGTCAACCTGCCCTAGCAACCTGCCGTAATTAATGTATACAGCAGCGCAGACCGACCTTGTTTGGTTTTGTTTTTTTCATTTAATAAAACATATTTGTTCACGTTGTCCGTTGCAAGAGGGACACAGGACACTTTTATTTTCCACAGGTTACAGCGCACGCACGTGCCAATTAGCGTTCCGACCTGTGCGTCAAGTAAAGAGGCTGCGTAGATGTTCTGGCTGCTGTCACGTTACTTATCAGCTACTTTTCAATAAATGTTGTGAAATCTGTGGAATTGTTGTATTTTGAAGGGAAACATGAGGTTTAAAAGATATATTTAAAACTATATATGTATATATTAAAATAAATCATCGTCATCTAGCGGGCCAGATATAATTGATGGCGGGCCAGTTCTGGCCCGCGGGCCGCTAATTGCCGACCCCTGCCCTACGGGTTGGGTTATTAAACAGACCGAGCTATGGTTTTTGTTTTTGATGCATTGTCATGGAAATGTGGTGGTAATGGCTCACATTTTCAAAATCTGTCTCGCCTGGAAACACTACATGTAATCATATGTATTACGTATATTCACAGTTGTCTTATAAAGTCATGTGATGTTGCAGTACATTGGTGCGATGCCTAAAACAGACTGGACGGATCTGCTTGGGTCCTCTTCGCCTGTCCACTCTCACTCTGTCTGATGCCCTGCCAACCCTGCCTACCCTGCAGCTCCACTGCACTGCCACCCTGGAGAACACACTCACTGGACAAGAAGTATGTACACTCCCACTTTCAATTAAACTGTATGTAATAATATCAATGGAAGTTTTCTATGGCTTAATTTATTGGTTACTAAAAATGTTGGTTTGGACACCTGCGAATACTCAGGACACTAACACTGTTGACTGATGAAGGCTTATGTTTTATGTATTGTGTTCTCTGCAGGACTGTGTGATTCCTCTGTGCAGTGAGGCTCTGACTTCTTGTAAGCAACAGGATGTCCAGCCTTTCCTTCAGGCCCTCAGATACACCATGTTTCAGAGACAGCTCCTGCACAAAGTCAAAGGTAATTATCATTGACAAGTTACAATACCTAAACCTGAGTTTTGCTTCTTTTTTTTTAAAAAAAGATGACGTATTTGTAACAATGCATGATTAAAATAAACACCTCTACTTTTCGTGTCCAGGTTACTCTTCCTCCATCGATGGCCATCTAATGGAACTTTGTCTGACTGCTGTCAAATTTGCCCGGAAAAAAGGCAACATTGCCCTGGCGTCCCGCCTGCTCAGTCAATGCAGTGATGGGACACAGGAGGAGGAGGAGCAGCAGGACGAGCTGAGCCAGGCATTCAAGCGCCTCACCCTTGAGGGCACTCTTGGGGAAAAATGGGGACCAGAGCTGAAGATAGAAAAAGCTAAAGTCCTGAGAACTGCAGGTGAGGAACAGGAGAAAAAAATGGTAACTTCCAACACCAGACAGCTTTAACACAGCCACAGGAACAGACGTACTTACCACAATGTTGTGAAAGATAATTGTAACACATTTCATGGTGAATATGTCTTACAGGGAATGAACCGGCATGCTTTAGCACACACCAAACGTAATGATGCACAACACTTGTTGAAATTTTCAAATGTCAGAAAAAGGACATAAAGACTGATCCCAGCTGACTTGTTTGCTGCCAGGTGTCCGTTTCTCTCTTATCTTCTGAAGTTACTTGCATAACTGCAGTTTTCTAAGTAACAAGTGTAAATGGAAGGTCTACAGGGTGACCTTATCAGATGCTCATTTTGTAATCTTCCAGCCAGGATAGCCTGGAACCAAGTGTGTCAGAGTCAAGTTTCAAGTGTGCACGTTTTTAGTTAAAAAAGCAATACTAATAACTAACTATTAATAGTATATGCTTATTTGAATATAGTACTATGTCAGAAAGAGTATACCACGTTAGCTGCAGCTATGGTGCCAAGCAGAGTTTATTCATTTTGAAGCTTCCCTGTACATGTGTGTGCTATTGCTAACCTGGCTTAGTGTTGTGACCTCCAGTTGAGTTATTTGACGCAGTAGCCAGGTAAAGCTAACGTTAGTTTAGCAAAGTGGGACGGGGTATTGCCACCTTAGTTTGGCTAGCTGCTGAATAGTATTGCTTCCTCACAATTCTGTCAGACTACTGTACCAGGCTAGTATGAGTGGTAACTCTCAAATATCTGAGCAGATAGAACGCTGTTGCTGGACAGTTGGATAGAGAGAGAGTTAGGAGCTTCTGCTTGTAGCGAGAAGAGGTTTTCTAATAAATGATGTTGCTATTCTTTACACTGACACACTTGGTTTGAGCAAATCATGGCTGGCAGAATGCAGTGGGAGCTCTGGATGAGGTCATCCTTGTTGTGGAGAAGTCCCTGATCAATGGTGAGGGAAGAAAGTGTTCAGGAACCTCTGAAGTGTTAGTGTAATGTTAATTGAACCTTGGCCAAGGAGAAATAGAGACATGAGTCTGTCTCATAGTCTAAGCTATTCTATTCTATGCTGGTGAGGCTTTAACCTCCAGAACACAAATCAAAACACCACAAATGATATATGCCCAGAAATAGTCATAATGTATTCACCCATGTTAGCTCAGATCAGGTTGTGTTCACCGTCAGCACATTCTAGTCTGGGGCCACTGTTTTTTAAATATGTTAATGGAATATCAGCGGCTGGCTTTCTGTGATGTCTAGGAAGCCAGAATTCAGTTACTTCGACCCCGGTGACCAGGCCACACTAAGAGAAGCTCATGTCTGCCATCCTCAAGCAACCCAATCAGCTGCCCCACATTCGAGACAGTGTCTGTTAAGATTTAGTGCTGTTACTGTCTATGACCTGAAGGCCCATGACTGCCCCATGACCCCGTGTAACCCAAAAATAGAACATTTCATAACTGCACACAAAGCAAATGCCATGAAAGAGAACTATTGTATTAATGCAGAGCTAATGATGTTGCTCAGGACGTGGTCTTGAGTTTCCTATAAGCAGTGTCTCTGTCCAAAGGTCAGTCCATGACAGCCATGGAGATGCTGAGCAGGGCTGCTCTGTCCTACTGCCACATGGGGAAGAATGAAGGGGCTGCCTGCCGCTCACTGCTGACACTCTGCAAATGGCTGCTGGCTGATTGGAAGGACATGACCCCTCTGCTTAAACAGGCATGCTCACCTTTACTTTACTTTGGTCTCAATGTCAGTGTTTTAAAATGTAAGCCTGATGTTTGTATAATGTTATTTATATGTTTATTACAATATTCTTGGAACTTATTTTATAAAAGTAACATAATGAATAAAAAGCTTAGCTTATTTTTTTTTACACAGCACTATATAGCTGTCCCACATAAAATGGGTTTTGCTAATTGTAACATTGGCTCGTTTACAGTACATACGTGTGCACTGAGCTGTGGTAGTATTAAGGACAAATGACCAGGATTCTAAAGACTGGTAATGTTTTGGTGCAGGTGGTAAAGAAGTCAGGAGCAGGGAACTCGCCCAATGCTGTTGGCAGCATTTCACCTCTGAGCCGAAATATCTCAGCTCTGCTGGAGCTTCCCCTTGAGGAACAGGGAATTCCCCACATCATTGCTGAGACTTCAGGTAACACTTATAACACAAGCTCACCTAGCTTAATCACACACATTGTGGAACTATCCATACAACTAGGGCTGCAGCTATCAAATATTTTGCTAATGGGGTATTCTGTCAAATATTCTATTGATTAATCAAATAATCGTATAAAAATTATTACTTTCGCTTTGCTGCATTTGCTCATTTTTGCTGTTTTTGGTCCTGGCATTCTGAACATCAACACTGTCCACACGCGTTACCACAAGCTTGCTTCCGTCACTTTGCAGGGGACGCATAACCTATAAAGTAAGCACGTTGTGTCACACTTAAAAGAATCCGTGCGAAACAGGAGCTTCAAATTAAATTAAACAAGGTTTCGAGGGAGAGGAAATTCCACAACCATTTTTTGTAATCGAGGTACTTGAGGAAACGTTGCAGCCCTACACACAACACAAGTTAAAATATTTATATCTCTAAACAAATCCATGTCCATGTGCATTCATAAGCATCTAAACCACCAATGGTCTTAAGTCTAGCTCTATTTAAATCTTGGTGCTCTTCCCTGTGCAGTGAATGTGGGCGTTGGAGAGCCAGACTTCGTGTTGGGTCAACTCTACCAGCTCTCCACCAGCCTGGCTCCAGAGATGGCAAAGTCCTGGGCAGCTCTGGCCAGCTGGGCTTATCGCTGGGGCAGGAAGGTAGTGGATAATGCCAGGTGAGTGAAACCATTGGAATACATGTATAGTTTACTTGGGCTTGTGACAGTGTGGTAGGCACAGTAACCCTTTAAATACTCACTGTATTGTTTTTATTTATTAGTATTTCAGAAATCAAAGGGAAACTCTGCTCAAGTTGATAATGGAGTGTAGGCCTACATGTGTTGGGGCGGAGCAGCCTGTGGGTTAATAATAAATAAATATGATTCAGACTTGGAGAAGTAATCTCAACATCAGCATCCTGAAAATTGATCTTTATTTGGCAGAAAACACACATTTATGCTTTTAATTTGAAAGAACAGATTACCATAATAATATCACATCTGATTTATTTATTTTCTCTCCAGTCAAGGGGAGGGACTGCCTCTGCTTCCTGGGGAGAAGAATGAGATAGAAGAGCTGTTGCCAACAACCACCAGTGAAGAAGACAAGGACACCATCTTCAGCATTCTCGGACAGGCCATGTGTCGACCTACTGGCATACAGGTTGGTCAGGATGGCCTCAATCAAGGGGTCTCAAGCAGGGCCGTTGCTCCTACAGGCTAAATGGTCAGACAATAGACAATGGGTTCCGAGATTAGTCTATTAGTGACATGATGGTAGATGCAACAGAAACAGTTCACCATCTGGCAACCTTCTTAGTTTTGGCGAAAAATGCGATACTCGGTCACCCTCGAAAACCTTTATAAAACACAATAATATTAGAACTAGTCTCACTGTCGAGTTATTAGGGGTTTTGTCTGCCTGAACTCGACCAGGCTTGGCACAGAGGACGCAGGAGTCAACTCGGTTCGACTTAGTCTCTTTATTTGACTTTTGCGAATAATCAGCAGGTTGAAAACCAAAAGCGCCTCCGTGCTCCACTGACTCACCAAAACACCCAGGTGCTTACCCAAACTAATCACCCCTGTGCCTCTTGCTCTTTCTCTCACCAAGTGAACACTGGGCCCTCTACTGTCCTCTGGCATACTCCCTTCACCACACTCCCACAATGGAAAATAAACGGCATATAATTCTAATCAACTAAAGGTGTGACTGCAAAAGTGTGCATGACTACCAGCCTGTGCGTATTTTATGTATATGTGTATGTGCACTAAATTCTAAACATTCACCACATCCCAAAAATGAAAAATAAACAGGATATCGTGCACAACCCAACACCTCCCACTTGACCTCCTGGTTAATAAACCCAAGGAGGTCATAACAGTCTTTCTGAAGTCTTCTTTAAAGTTGCTCCTCAATGGAAAGCAGGACCACCAGGCGTCTAACATCCCTGTGAAGGATGGTAGTGGGGATTTTGGATGATAGTCCTTTTGTGTTTTTTCTTTGCTCATGGATTGTCCGTCTTTTCCTGACTGGAACGGGGTAGCTTGGAAAAGTCCTCACATTCACATCCCTCACTGTTTCTCTTTGGTCAGGATTCACACTGACAACTCTGCCCAGCTTGTATTGGCGTCTTAGAGCATTTTGATCTGCCAGCCACACTACATCTCCCACCGTGACATTTCGCTGCTTTGTGTGCCATTTACTCCTGGTGTACTGGTTAGGACCAGCCAGCTCACACCACTTCTTCCAGAATCTATTGACTTCTTGCTGGATACTTTGAAGTCTTTTATATGAGTAGCCTTCAAACTGAAAATCTCCTGGATCTCCTTTTGGGCTGGCCCGACCAAGTAAAAGAGAATTGGGGCTGACATACTCCACAGAGTCTTCACAACCCTGAACTCTGGCATCTATGGGTCGTTCATTCACCAGATTTGCTGCCATGAAGAGAATTGTCTGGAACTCCCCCCATGTAAAGACTCCATCACCACCCAGGTTATTCAAGGCTCTTTTTACTAACCGGACTGCTGCTTCTGCTGCTCCATTCCTGTGGGAGGAGTCCGCTGGGTGGATTTTCCAAGACCACTCTGTTCCATTCTTTGCAGCTTCAATCTCAAATTCAGCTTTGTTCAGCTCACTTAAGAAACTCTGGAGCTCCTTCAGTTCAGGTTTGGCCCCCACAAAATTTGTCCCAGCATCTGACCACAGCTTTTTTGTGTGTCCTCTGAGGGATGTAAATCTCTGATAAGCCAAGAGAAATCCTTCTGATGACTGGTCACCGACAACATCGGTGTGAACAGCTCTTGAAGCCATGCAGCAGAATACAATGCCCCAGATTTTCAGTTTAGTTCTCTTCTTTATCTTATCTCTGATCACATAAGGTCCAAATAAATCAACAGTTGTGAATTCGAATGGATTCAAAGGACTCACTCTTTCCGGTGGCAGCTCACTCATAACTTGCTGACATTGCTTGGCTTTGATTTTCCTGCAGATAACACAGCTGTCAACCACTTTCTTTGCAAGTCTTCGACCTTTAATCACCCACGCCTTTTTCCTCATCCTGAGAAGTGTTCAGGGTTCCCACGGGTGCTTGAATTCCTTGAAAATGCTTGAATTTCAATTCGGTGTTTTCAAGGTTGTGAAAATGCTTGAATTTTTTTGGTGAAGTGCTTGAAAATGCTTGAAATTTGTGTGATGTCTATCTCAATAAACCAAGAGAAAACAAGAATGTTTCCTAAGCGGTTGATCCGATGCCTTTACATGCAGAACTCAGTTATCATACTCGCTTGGTGTTCTGCCGAGAAATAACAGACTACTATCGACACCTGTTGGTCACTGTTATTGCGCTATGGTAGTTACACAATACACCGCTCACAAGCTGAGAATACAAGCTAATTCACAATTAGTTAAAAATCAAAACAGTCAATCTACCACCATATGAAATAATGCTAATTAGAATTAGAATTTGTTCATGAAAAAGGTGTGGGAACCCTGAGTGTTCCCGCCACACCTTCATGGTTTGCGTTGTGGGCCTCTTGTGCTATTAACACAGATATCCATGCTTCATATGGTATTATTATTGGCACTGCAGTCTTCAGTGAATATTTGAACTCTGCCTCCACAAACTAACAGTCCAGATTCTTCCTCCTTGTATACCACCAGCCTGTTAAGAGCTGTAACTGGAAAAGTCTCCCCTTCTTGAGCTTCGAGGAGGCGACGTCTGAGTGCAACTTCCCGTTCTTTCACCATCAGCATCGTCAATTTGTCTCTCACTTGACCTCTGCTTCCCTCAATTTCCATCCATTTCTTAGCAGCTCGCTGGACCCAGGCAACAATGTTGAATAACTTGTGCAAGTTACTGAATCTTCTCAGTGTGGTGGTGGGATCTTTAAAGCTTGCTTGAGTAGTTGGCAGGTGTTGCTCTCTTCTCACCTGACTTCTGGTCACTGCTGCTATAAAAGCTTTTCTTTGGAGCTTGTTTACACTCTCCCTAGCATGAGCAACAACTTCTCCAGCTGACTTCTTAGGCCACTGGCCACCTGAGAAACTCTGGACCGTTTTGCCACTAAGATCCTTCCCTCAGATCCCTTGCTGTGCTTCCACGTGTCATTATATCTGCAATGTTCTGCTCTCCAGGAATCCACCACCAGTCTTCAATAGGTCCAGCTTTTTGGATCTCACCCACACGGTTTGCAAAGAACGTCTGGTACCCATAGCTGTCTCTTTGGATGGCGCCCAAGACTGTTTGACTGTCCACTAGATGAAGCCATTTCTCCACTTCCAGTCTTCCATGTCTCTCAAAATACTTCCTGAGCCTGGCTGCAAAGACTGCTCCATAAATCTCGGCCTTTACCGCTTCTCCTTTTTGATCCAGTGGTGTCAGCTTGGCTTTTGCTTCCACAAAGCGGACGTCAACTCCCCTCTCTGTATCCAACCTCAGATACATCACTGCTCCATAGGTTTTATCACTCCCATCTGAGAAGGTGATTCCCCATGGCTTCCCTCTCCAGTCAGCTGGTGTGATGCTCCTGTGGAGTTTAATATGCCCAAGCTCCACATATTCTTCCAACAGTTTAATGGCTTCTTCCCTTAGACCTTCTGACAGTGGTTTATCCCAGGTCTCTTGAGTCATCTTTCCACCTCCAGCCTCTTGAAAGGCCTTCCGCACAAGGATTTCCCCCTTCTGCTTGACCGGTGTCCCCAGACCAATTGGGTCATAAAGTCCAGCTACTTGACTTAGCAGCTCCCTCCTGCTCAGTGGATCAGGTGTTTTCAGTCTCACATTCTCCTTGTTAAGATGCTTTCCCAGTCTAACCTTTCTTTTCCTCGTGGAAAAGTTGACTGATGTCATCATGTAAAGCATGTCCTCCTCCATCTGATATCCAACACCCAGGGCCTTGTTGTCCTCATCCCTCATCTGGTTTGGAAGGATGATTGTTTTACCTCCTGCTGCTGCCTTCTGCTCTTGTGGGATTTCCCCTGCAGCGAGGTGCCTCCCACTCTGGCCTGACCACACCCAAGGTTTGAGAAAGAAGCCTCCTGCCTTCAAAATTTCCTCCACTCCTTGTGTGATCTTGACCAGTTCCTCCAGACTGTTGTGGGACGTTAGGATGTCATCCACGTAGCTATCCTCCTCCAGGACCCTGCGTTCTTCCTCCAGGTGAGCAAAGATGGATAGCCTTGCCGTCTCACGCATAGCGAGCTGTGCAATGCACCCAGCTGGTCTGTCCCCTATATTAACACGTGTGATGGCATATTCTTTTATGTCCTCCTCTGGCTTGTCCTTCCAGAGAAATCGGTGCAGATGCATTTCACGTTCCTCCAACCACACTGAATTATACATCTTTTTGATGTCACCAAGGGCTGCATACACACCTCTTCTAAATCTTAAAAGGACAGCTCTAATCGGGTTTAGAACATCCGGCCCCTTTAGGAGAAGGTCATTCATGCTCAGCCCCTTGAACTTCTGGCTGCTATTCCACACCAATCGCACTGGGGTTGTTACTGAGTAAGGGTTTGGCGCCACCAAGTGGCTAACATACCATACAGGCCCCTTCCAGTTTCGTCTCATCTCCTCAGTGAGCTCCATGGCAGCACGACGTTCAACCATGTCATGAACTTGGGCTGTGTATGCAGCTTTCCACTCAGGCTCTCTCTGCAATTGTCTTTCTGTTCTTAAAAATGTGGCTTCTACTGCATTCTTGTTGTTGGGGAGTGAGGCAGGATCTTCAATCCATGGATACCTTGCATCCCAGTGTGGTGAGTTCACGTGATTATCCTCCTCTTTGATGTACGTGAGACCTCTCTTAATGATTTCAAGTTCTTTTTCCTCTGCCAGGGTCATTTCTTTTCCTCCAGGTTGGCAGTTCCCACATCTGCATCCTCCACACCTCGGCTCACAGGCTGCTCCAATGCTCTCCCATCTCCACCATTCAAGAAACTCACGGTTGGTGGCTGCTGTAAACTTTGTATTGGCCTGGTGCTCTTTTTTCAGAAGGAAATCCTCACCCTCTGACGTGTCTCTGAGAATCTCCTCATATTTGACAGCAGCTGTTCTCATGGACCGGGCAAAGTTGGTTTTAGACTCATGCGCTGCCACTTCTACATCCTCAAACAGATCAGGATGTGCTCCACCCACAGTCTTTCCGAGTGTACGAGCCTTCCCTCTCTGTGGCTGATAAGAAGCTCGACATCGCTTGGTCTTCTTAGCTCCTCCAGCTTAACCTCTGGGAAGAATTCTTTTAATCTCTCAGGCTCTATTACCTTGTGCACCTTGGCGATATCATCCAGTCCGTAGCAGACCATTTCATGTGCTCTCTCCTTGCCTCTGGGTGTCCTGATTCTGATTTGGAGACGGTACCTCCTTGTGTTCACTCTCATAGTCATCCCACCAACTCCATACAAAACCAAGGTCACGTCCTCACTTCGTAACTTCAGCCTGTCGGCAGCCTTATGGGTGATGTAGTTTGTGTCAGACGCAAGATCCATCAGTGTTCCCACCTTCTGTCCTGCTTTAGCGGTGACCTCCATCAGCATCAGGATGACCGGTAGTTCACAGAGTCCATTTTTCATCAAAAGGTTCTGACTGTTCTTTGTTTGTGTTAGCTGTTCGGGCAATACTGTTGGTGAATGCATTTCTGTATCTCTGCCATCTCAGGGGTAAGATCAGACAGAAAACTTTCTTGTTCTTCAGTCAGTTTGCTTTTCCCCCACTGCTTTTCCTGCTGTCTTCGATGCTAAATTTCTTGCTGCTCTCGACAGGGCAGAGTTGATAATGGTGATCCGATGTTCGATCTTTTTTACAGTCTTTATTTCTGCACAGGTAGGTGTCTTTGGAGAAACTACTGTCCTCATGCAATCAAGGCATTTTTTGCATGCTCCGAGCTTCTTCACAACAGCTTTCTTTTCATGGAGTTTCAATCCTCTAAACTTCTTACAGAAGAAAATCTTATCATGATGCCTCCAGTCACACGGCACAGACGTCCCCCATTCCTTTCTTTGCCATCTTGGTGGAAGCATACCTTTTCTCAAATTTCTTCCCAGGACAGTAGTCTGCTCTCTCTATTTTCTCCACAGTTTTAAGCTGTTCAAGTCTCTCCAGGACTCCTTCTTGCTTTTGTAGGAACCTCAGGAGCATATCAAAGTGGTTGTCTGGAGTGACATCATTGCTTGATGATTGCTCCAGTATGAAGATTAACCAGTCTCTTTTCACAAAATCAGGTAATTTACTCTCAGAAGTTGAATTTTCTTGACCTCAGCTGACCCAGATGGCTCTCCTTGTCTTTGGAGGTTCACCCAATCCTTTCTCCATCTGTGATATTCTCTCTTACTTCCACTGAAGATAGGAAGAGCTGTCGGCTTGATCCTCACCGTAGGTGCTGCATGTATTGGTGCTCCAATCACCACATTTACAGGTTGCGTGGCACTTGCTTCATCTGCAACTCTCCGTGCAGTGGCAAATTCAGCTGTCCTCAGTTCAAGTCTGCTGCTGATTTCTTTGAGATCTCTCACCCTGCCATCAAGCTCTTTCTTCTTAATCCCAGCAGCTGTAATTTCCTCTTCCCCATACCTTGACCACAGATTCTTCTGGATAATGCGATTCACCTCTTGAAACTTTGTTTCAGCTTCATCCACAAACCTTTCTATGTCACCTTCCAGCTGCTCTCCAAGGCCCATTTCTCCTTCTTTCTTTTCTGTTGCCTCCGCCAGTAATCCAATCCTGTATTCATCATTTGCTTCAAATACATTCCTTAGACAGTCCGAGAGCTTATTCAATTCCTCCCGCAGCTCTTCTTCTACCATCCTATCTGCTCCTTTACTGATGAAGTTGGCTTGCCTGGTGAAGCTGCTTTTTGCAGTGGTCCTCTCCCTTTTGAACTGTTTGACCGTCTTCCCCAGAACATCTTCTGCCATCTTTGACCTTGTCGACACTCACAGCTTCCACCCTTGCGTCTACAGCTTTCCACTGGACCTGCAAGCCGTTAATCTTCCTATCCAGGCTGCCCGTGTGGTTTTCAACTGTCGAGTTATTAGGGGTTTTGTCTGCCTAAACTCGACCAGGCTTGGCACAGAGGACGCAGGAGTCAACTGGGTTCGACTTAGTCTCGTTATTTGACTTTTGCGAATAATCAGCAGGTTGAAAACCAAAAGCGTCTCCGTGCTCCACTGACTCACCAAAAAACCCAGGTGCTTACCCAAACTAATTACCCCAGTGCCTCTTGCTCTTTCTCTCACCAAGTAAACACTGGGCCCTCCACTGCCCTCTGGCATACTCCCTTCACCACACTCCCACAATGGAAAATAAACAGCATATAATTCTAATCAACTAAAGGCATGACTGCAAAAGTGTGCATGACTACCAACCTGTGTGTAATTTATGTATATGTGTATGTGCACTAAATTCTAAACATTCACCACATCCCAAAAATGAAAAATAATAAGGATATCATGCACAACCCAACATTAGTATTTCTAGTGACACAGCAATGTTTAAGTGGCTAATCAACTAGTTGCACCCTCAACTTTCCTAAAAGACTAAAGCATTCAAAGGCACCTCCTGTTGTGTGATCTATCCCAGCGTTTTTATGAACTGCTTGTTTCTGCAGACTGCACTGCATACTATTCTGATCCTCCTGTTCTGTTGTGTATCAGGATGAAGACATGGCTCTGCAGCAGGAAGACGATGAGGATGACATGGTGGATGTGATCTGGCGCCAGCTCACTGCCTCGTGCCCCTGGCTGGGGGATGCCGGGCAGCCTGTTACAGATGGTCTGATCCGGGTTTGGAGACGGGTGGTGGACCGCATCTTTGGCCTCTACCGGGTTTCCTGCCAGGCCTATTTTACCTTCCTCAAGCTCAATGCTGGACAGGTGAGACTCAGTGACTGTGAAGCAGTGTAGCGTTGTGTTCAGACTTCATGCTAAGTCTCTGTTGTGTGTTTTTTAGGTCCCTATAGATGAGGATGACCCTAAACTCCTGCTGTCCTGTCACAACAGCAAACAGAGCAATGATGATGTGATCGTCATGGCAACCCTGCGTTTGCTCCGTCTGTTGGTGAAGCATGCTGGTGAACTGAGGGAAGGGCTCGAGCTGGGCTTAGCTTCCACTCCTACAGCACCTTGGAGGGGTATGTCATACTGCAACATATCAAATATTTGACTTTCACCTCCCACCTCTGAACTGGGTTGTTGGTTAGGGCAGGTTTGGTTAACAAATCAAAAAATGTTTATTAATATCAATAAAGTTATTAGATGGAGTTAATAATAACCATGCACCACAACTGGAATCAGGGACCAATAACTAAACAGTAAAAAAGTGTCAATTTTTAATAACTACATTTATAGAGTGAATCCATCACAACACTATGCTCAGGTAATCTATTAAAATAGAAAAACAGTTTGAGCTCTTAACAACTTTGCCTCCTCATCACTGCTGTCTATATGCTTCTAATGTGTTGTCCTCCTCAGGTATCATCCCTCAGCTTTTTTCCCGTCTTAACCATCCAGAGGCGTACATCCGACAGAGCATATGCAGCTTGCTATGTCGAGTGGCCCAGGATTCCCCACATCTCATCCTCTACCCCGCCATTGTGGGTTCACTCTCCCTAGGAGGGGAGGCTCAGAATGCAGGTATTGTTTAGTTCTGCTGATGTGGCTCTGTGCAGCTTCTTAATGTGTTCTGAAAGTGTTTAATATGTCCCATTTGATTGTAAAATTATTTATTATTCTTATCTTCACTGCAGATAGACACTCAGAAAGTCTGCTGTTAGTTTGGCTGCTGTTAACAATGAAACAGATGACCAGCACTGGTCAAAACTAGATACAACATGATGTTGCATTGTGGAGTAAAACTATGAATTTGGTAGCTCTAAGAAAAAAAAGAAACATGAAGTAATACATTAAACATGTAAATACAGTAGATCTGTCTATTGACGGTGAAATGTGTTGACAGGGAGTAAATTGCCATCAGCTCTGCCCACCTTCTTGGGCAGCATGCAGGGGGAGGGCCTGGTGGAGGAGGAGGAGCAGCCGGACAGCAGCAGACAAGAAGGAGCACCAGAAGAGCTAGCAACCTTCTGCTCCAGTCAAGACCAAGCCATGATGCAGGACTGTTACAGCAAGATAGTAGAGAAGCTATCCTTTGCAAACCCCACCATGGTGCTCCAGGTAGGATGCTGCAGACAGCTGCATGCTTTCATTGACGGTTCGTATTTGTCTCATGCTGGAAACACTCATGCTCTTACAGACTTTGGCAGGCACCCTGTTGGAGGCCTTTCCTTTGTAAAATGATGTAATGTCAGACAAAAATATAATACATAATACAAGAAAGTCTTAAATATATTTTAAAATGAGCCATGGACATTCCCAAAGGGAAAGTGTAGACAGCCCAGAATATGTCTTTACTAACTGAAAACATAATGGGGTAGCTCACACAGTCCTGAGGTCTAATCTCGATACAGCAAGAAACCATCCGCGTTGTTTTATAGGCTAGCCAGCCTACAGCCTTTAAAACAGATGTATTGCTGTAGTCCTAAGAAGCTGCTAACAGTCTTGTGTGCTGAGCAGGTCCAGCAGCTGGTGGGTGAGCTGCGCAGAGTGACCTTACTGTGGGATGAACTGTGGCTGGGCGTGCTACAACAGCAACACATGCACGTCCTGCGAAGGATCCAACAGCTGGAGGATGAGGTCAAGAGGGTGCAGAACAACAACACACTGCGCAGGTGAGGCTCACCTACATACTTAGCTGAGCTCCTTCCAGGACTTCTAGTTGATTCCACGCTGCAGCATTTAACCTGAGAGTCTATGTTCTCATTGATAAATCAAAAGGATCTGCCAGGGTCTGGCCCCAGATTACATAACAGAAATGGTGACCCCTTGTGAGTCAGTCCACAGCCTGAGGTGCTATGGTCCTCCTTTTGGCTGTTCCAATGTCGAGGCTTAAATTAAAAGGTGACTGTGCTTTGGCCATCAGGACCCCTTGACTTTGGAACGCCCTGCCTAAGGAGATGAGGCTGGGTCAGTCAGCCTTAGAATTTCCCAGATTGCATTGGGTGCTTGGACCTGTCATACATTTGTAAGTGGAGTTCTGTTTGTGTTGCAGGGATGAAAAGATTGCCATAATGCGTGAGAAGCACTCTGCTCTGATGCGCCCCGTGGTTTTCGCCCTGGATCACGTGTACAGCATCACAGCAGCTCCAGCAGAGACTCCACATGAAACGTGGTTCCAGCAGATGTATGGTAATGCCATCATCTCTGCTCTAGAGCGATTGAGAAACCCCGCCAACCCCGCCAACCCTGCAAGCAGCTGGCTCCCCTTCAAACAGGTGTGTGTGTGTGTGTGTGTGTGTGTGTGTGTGTGTGTGTGTGTGTGTGTGTGTGTGTGTGTGTGTGTGTGTGTGTGTGTGTGTGTGTGTGTGTGTGTGTGTGTGTGTGTGTGTGTGTGTGTGTGTGTGTGTGTGTGTGTGTGTGTGTGTGTGTGTGTGTGTGTGTGTGTGTGTGTGTGTGTGTGTGTGTTAAACGTATCCTTTTTTTTTATCTTTACGTTTATTAGGGACCATGTACAATTAAAACATAAATGTTGCCATTTCATGCATTGTACCAGAGTTAGCCTCAGGCTAATTTACATCTGCAGTCCCTGGCAGGACATAAAACATATGAACATAAATGCAATAGACAAGTCACTCATGACACACACAACAAAAAAACACCATAAATCAGTGGTTACAGTTTTGACTGTTTTTTAGTGAGAGTTTCAGCTGTGACTTAAAGCTCCTGGTGGAGAGACAGCTCTTTAAATTGACTGGTAGTGCATTCCACTGTGTTGCGGCTTTAAAAGAAAAAGAAGACTGCCCAAAAGTTTTGCGGTAAGGAGGTATACTACAGTCACAAACAGATGCTGTTCTTGAAGATCTGGTGGAACTAACAGGTCGATGACATACAAACTCCAAAAGACATGCTGGGGCCAGACCATGTAGAATCCTGTACACCATACACAAGCTTGAGAACTCTCTAAAGTTTTCAAAACTTAATAAGTGGTGTTTCTCTAGGATATTACAGTGGTGGTAATGAAGTGGTTTTTTATCAAGAATTTTTATAGCTTGTTTGTATAGTGATTTTAGTGGTCTAATGGTAGATTCATTGGCCTGCCTCCAACATGTGATGCAATATGAAATATGTGGGAAAATGAGACCGTGCATAAATGTTTTGGCTACATCCAGGGACGGACTGGGACAAAAAATCGTCCCTGGCATTTTGGACCAGACCGGCCCACAACATTTGATAACACACTTTTTCAGTTTTTTCAGTGCAACTGTGCAAGTCTTTAAAACAACCTAGCTCAACGGGACATAAATAATCAAATCATATCAAATCAATTTTATTTGTATAGCCCAAAGTCACAAAGTCCATTTTTCATTGAGGCTTTACAATCTGTACAGGGAGTGACTCCCTCTGTCCTTAGACCCTTGGTTCGAGTGAGGAAAAACTTGCCCACAAAAAACTTTAACAGGAAAAAATGTGGAAGAAACCTCAGGAAGAGCCACAGAGGAGGGATCCCTCTCCCAGGACGGACAGACGTGCAATAGATGTCACGTGTACAGGACAAATCAACACAAACATATTGTACAATTACAATGACTGACTGAAATACAGCCTGTTTATAATATATTTATATAAACAAACACACAGCTGCATTGACATAACACTAGCAATGAAAAAGTGCTATTTTCTTTCTTTGTAGGCTAACTTACATTGTCTTTAGCCACCTAGCTACATAAAACAGCCCATTGTTTTCCCAGGCCTAAATAAGAGCTTACCAGAGGGCTACTAGATGAACAAAGAAAATGAGAGTGCTGACTCTTCAGTTTTCACTCACATTTTTGGTGAGTGGTGGCTTTAAATATGCCTAGGCTAGAATTACTGGAATGTACAGATACCTGCAGCTGCATTCACATAACATTGACAAAATGATATAATTTTAAAAGTGAGATTTTCTATCAGTTATGTAGCCAACATTGTCCCTACCACCCCAGCCTAGTACTCACCCCACAGACAATAATAGTCTAATAAGAAATTAGACTTATTCTTTTTGTTGGTGAATGGTGAACACGTTTTCTCACATTAAAGACTATTTTTTATTTAGAATAAGACATAAAAAGTAGGCTACTGAGCTAGGCTTATTTTCTCTTCCAGCCAGTGTAGCCTACAATGTATTGTAGCGACCCTGCAGTAATGTGTTGTGTGTTACAATGTGAGTTCTGTGGTTTCCCATGGTCCATAAATGCACCTGTATGAGAGCAAGGGGGCGAGGAGCAGGTGAGGGAGAGCGCGTGTATGAGAGCGTGTGTGGAGAGAGACGGCACGAGTGAGGCTGCAGAGTGGGACTTGTTATGTGTTCTTGCCGTGGTTATGGCCTACAATAACCAAGTTCTGTAACAAGACTGTTGGCAATAAAAGCCAGTTTGCTAAATAACGCCTCATTATTCCTGACAGTATGTTTTATCATACCCATTAGGGGGTTGGGTGGCTTTATCCTACTCGTTGCATTTCATACATGTTCTGACAGTTGTCCAGCTTACCGCAGGTTCAACAACATGTTGAGTGCCACTGCCACCGGCACCACTGTCATTAGCGATGGGAGCTGATGGAGGCCCTGCTGTGGCAAACATGTCAGTGATATTAACACACTTTGCAGCGTCTGCCCGAAGAGCAAGTTTCTTTTTATCGCGTTTTTCTGCGCCACCTTTGCGTTTTCTCTCCATCTTTATCTGATAGCGTTTCACCCATCAATAAACACACCGGCGCACCGAGCCAAAGGGGGGAGGTGTTTCATGATGTGATTGGGCCGGTCCGCTGTCAGTCAGCGTGTAAGGGCCGGTGGTAAGGAAACAAAGTCTCGCACAGCCTTTTATTTTTTTTTTTGCCTGTAGGCGGGACCAAAGCGTACAGAGTGGTTGTTTTACAGTGTGTTTGGGCTGCGTGATCTACTCGTTGTGGGCCGGTCAGACCAATATTAAAAAAAATTAATAGGATTTATCGGCCCAAATAGCACGTCGGCCCACCGGGCAAATGCCCGGTATGCCAGATTGCCAATCCGTCCCTGGCTACATCCATAGGAAGCAACGATCTTATATGTCTAAAATTTGCCAGGTTATATTTAATTGTTTTGGTCATTTTTTTAATGTGCTTTTTGAAGTTGAGGTTAGAATCCAGTGTAACGCCAAGATATTTTAATTCGGTAACTATATCTATGGATTCATGTCTAATTTTAATGCTTGCAGTTGTAGCCTGCTTCTTAGTTTTACAAAAGAACATGCCTTTTGTCTTACTGATGTTTAGAGTAAGATATGACTGTTCAAGCCATTGAGCCACACCTTTCAAAGCATTTGTTAATTTCTCTGCTGCTATCAGAGCGTTTTTAACCATGAACGTACAGGACTGTATCATCTGCATACAATTGTACATCAACTCCGTTACAGTGTTGTGGCAGGTCATTGATGTATAAACTGAAAAGAAGTGGACCCAACACACATCCTTGAGGCATGCCCATTGTGTTTTTAACATAATTTGAGTATGCGTCTTTGACTCTGACACATTGTACCCTATTTGAAAGATATGCGGAGAGCCATGTCAGCGTTTGTGTGGAAAAATTAAAATAGGAGAGCTTGGAGATGAGGACATTGTGATTACCAGTATCAAAGGCTTTACGTAAGTCTAAGAATACAGCACCAACAACTCCACCTTTGTCAAGTTGTGCTCTGTGTAAAACAGCTGTTTCAGTAGAGTAGTTCTTTCTGAAACCAAATTGCATATTGTTTAGACCAGGATTGCAGGTATTCAGGTGTGTTGTTAGCTGCTGTAAAACTACCTTCTCTGCAACCTTTGAAATTACTGGTAGTATACTTATTGGCCTATAGTTATTTGGTTCATGACGATCTCCAGACTTGTAAATGGGTGTTATAACGGCATGCTTCCAGTTATCAGGAAAACGGCTTTGTGTTATTGAGAGATTGATTAAGTGTGTGATTGGGAGTGTTAGAGTGTTCAGATGTTGCTTTATGAGCATACTGTCCATCTGAAAAGCGTCTTTACTTTTAGAACTTTTTAAAGAACCAATAATCTTTTTAGTTTGTTTTATCAGTGATGTTCAGACTGAAGCCTGTGTCATTTTTAATACATAGGCCAACTACAGGCGTAGTGTCATCTTTCGTAAAAAGATTGCCTAACTCATAGACAGACTGAATAAAAAATGAGTTAAAGATGCTTGCAATGAAACTATTATCTTTGATTAACTTGCCCTGAGATTTTAGGTGTATGTCTTCTGCGTGATGTCCTTCTTGCCCTATGAGGCTATTGATATTTTTCCAAATATCTTTACTATTTCCTTTAGCCTCATTTAGTACTTGAATATAAAAACGTGACTTTGCTAATCTAATTTCTTTAACCACTTTATTCCTCAAACCTTTGTAAAATGAAATGTCTGTGTCTCTCTTAGATTTAATGGCTTTTTTAAAGGCTAAATCTCTTTGTTTCATCAATTGCCACAAGGTGTCACTAAACCAGGGCAGGGTTGCTCTCTTTCTCTGTTTTCTCTTGGACTGCACAGTAAACTTCTCTCTAACAGTTTCCAGTTTGGCTGAAAATAAGTCGCAGCCATGATCCAAGTCCTCTGTGGACAAAACATCCTCCCAGTCCAGACCGTTTATCTCACTTTTATAAGCAAGTTGTTTACTTTTGGGTATGTGCGATATCATTTCTGTGTGATGTGGTGTGTTCCTAAATTTATTTTTAGTTAATTTTCTTGCTACTAGAGGTAAATTGTGATCAGACAGTCCAGTAAGGAGATTGTAACTTTTTGTTATTCTCTTTGGTTTGTTGGAGAAAATAAGATCCAACATTGTGCTTGAGCTTTTTGTTATCCTTGTTGGCCCTTTAACCAGTTGCTGCAGGTTATATTTGTCTGTTATGGTTTTCAGTTTATTCCTTTTCCCTCTGTCTTCCCAGTTTAGATTAAAATCACCCATGAGAATAATCTCTTTGTTTTGTTTAAATTGTTTTAACATATTGGTAAGGATATTATAAAAAGAATCCTTTGCTGATGGTGGTCTATAGAAAGCAATTAAAGTGAATGACATTTGTTGACTTAATATAACTTTCACGGCAACATGCTCTAGAGTGTCTGCTGCTTCGAGTGCAACACGCTCACATTTAATATTGTCTTTGACATAGATCAGACCCCCCCCCCCCCCCACCCCACCCCACCCCACCCCACCCCACCCCACCCCTCAACTCGGTCTTGTCGGAAACACTGATATCCGGGTACGGAGAAAGCATTGACAGGGGTTGATTGTTGCAACCATGTTTCAGACAAACATAAATAGTCCAGGTTAGAGTTTGAGAGTAAGTGAGTCAGTTGATCAGTCTTGGAGACAACACTTCTGACATTTAAATCTCTGATTTTAGAGAGACCTATTTGCATGAATGATGTTTGTTAATAGTACTTCTAATACAATAAGTCATTTTGCTTGTTCATAAAAACGTCCAAGCTTGACCCCATGGTGTGTGTTGGTTAGATCATGATGAGCCTGCAGCAACGTGCTCAGAAGCGAGCCAGCTATCTGCTTCATCTGGATGAGATCAGTCCTCGGCTGGTGTCTATGACCACAACAGAGATGGCTCTGCCAGGCGAGGTGTCTGCATCAGATGCTGTCACCATACAGAGTGTAGGCAACACCATCACCATCCTGCCCACCAAGACTAAGCCAAAGAAGCTCTTCTTCTTGGGATCAGATGGACGCAATTACCCATACCTTTTTAAAGGTAGGAGACCAGCTTCTGGCAAGAATAACATTCAATCCTGATTTTTAACAGCTGCCTTGTATGCAGTTTTATTGCAGATAATAATTGAAGATAATACACTGTCAGTAGTAATGGAGTATGAATGATTAACATGTTGTCTCTCTTAGGTCTGGAGGATTTGCATTTGGATGAGCGCATCATGCAGTTTTTGTCCATTGTCAACACCATGTTTACTAAGATCAACCAGCAGGAGCGGCCTCACTTCCACGCCCGTCACTACTCTGTCACCCCACTCGGAACCCGATCAGGACTCATCCAGTGGGTGGACGGAGCCACGCCATTGTTTGGCCTCTACAAGCGCTGGCAGCAGAGGGAGGCTGCGCTGCAGACTCAGAAGGTAGTAAGTAGATCTTTAATTAGGTGAACAGCAAGAATACTGCACCAGACCATTTTCTGATCACCTTTTCTGATGCAATGTTCTGAGCTGTTGTAATTGAGTGTGCGTGCAAGGCGCACACTGTATGTTATTCACCGCGCTTATTATTCTTCCACCCTTTTTTTTGCTCGCTACTCCTCCCAGAGTTGTCACACACACACAAAACGTGCGGCTCGGCCGGGGCATGTGTGCTATGTCTTTTCTAAGAGTTTCGGCGAACACTTTTGCCAAAAATCGCCAAAAACGAAGCTAAAAAAATGAATGGATGTGTATTGCGAGAACTTTTCAGAGCTAGAGTGAGTTATGTCATCGCTAGAGTGGAGAGGGGAGAGAACGATCAGTGAAAAAAAAAAGGTATTCGACTACCGTGGCCCCAAATGAGCCACTGCAGACACGATTTATACATAGAAACATAGCAAAATTTGTCGTCACATTTGCCTGCTAAAGCTGTCAGACATATAGTTTTGGCATGACACGCTAATATGCGGCAGCAACTCCTATCCTCAGCCTCATATACTCCCATGTTAAAAAGGAGGGAAATTTTCTGGAGGAAGGCAAAAGTAACGTTTCTCTCTCTTGCTCCTGAGGGCACATTTCTTCATTTATCTACACAAAACGGCTATCTAGATGATCAGGAAGGGCTTACAATGCTGAAAGTTAAGGCAGTTCAATGATTGGAAATACGGTTTGGTCATAAATCCTTCCTGTTCGAGAGGAGGTTTTAGCATTTTCTCTCAATCTCTGAGTGACATTCTAACAGGTGCAGTAACTGCTCTCCTGATTACAGCTGGTCCTGGTCCTGATTACAGTTGGTCCTGGTCACAAGAGGAGAGGGGGGATGGGGCCAGCTGGCAGAAGCTGAGCGGTGGCCATTTTAGTAGTTCTTGGCACTTAATTTGAACTTGTCTGTGTAAAATGGCAGACATTGACAGCAGAGCAGCTAGTGTATTAGCAGGATGAGGTTGCCAAGCAACCAGGACCTAATCAGCAGCAGCTAATCTGCACCTATTAGAATTAACATGAGCATGTTAACAATAGCATGTTATTGCTGATGTGCTGACGGGTTAGCAATTAACATGAGCATGCTAATGTTAACTGCTAGCGCATCAGCGTTAACATGCTAATGCTAACATGCTACATGCACGCACACTAAAAATTTCTTTAGAAATTTCTAGTTTAAACATGTTCTTTCGCCTGACCAGGTCCAGGACTCTTTCCAGCAACAGCCAGTGCCTCCAGTACCCCGCCCTAGTGAGTTGTACTACAGCCGCATCGGGCCGGCTCTGAAGGCTGTAGGGCTCAGTCTGGATGTGACCCGCCGAGACTGGCCTCTCAGTGTCATGAAGGAGGTCCTGAAAGAGTTAATGGAGGCTACACCCTCCAATCTCCTTGCCAAGGAGCTGTGGTGTTCCTGCACCACACCCAGCGAGTGGTGGAGGGTCACTCAGGTAATCATGGCATTTTAAAAGTGAACAATGGGTTAGATTTATATTCTGATCTCCATTAATTTTACATTTGATAGTATCATAAAATATAAAAAAACAGATCTACACTCTTTAGAAATGTAAAGATAAATCTGAAAATGCAGTCATATGTGCTATCTTTTTCAAAGCACTTCTGTCTAATTTCTCACACATACCTCATAAGGTCAAACTTATGTTATGTTACACAAGCGTCTGCTACAACTATTAGCTTGATATTTCTTTCCTTTTCTTCTGCAGTCCTACGCTAGATCCACTGCTGTCATGTCAATGGTGGGATACATCATTGGCCTTGGTGACCGTCACCTTGACAACGTGTTGATTGACATGACCACTGGGGAGGTGGTGCACATTGACTACAATGTATGCTTTGAAAAAGGTCAGTTTGAACTTGACATCTTCTGACTGCTACAGCTAGTCTCATTTGTTTCTGCTGATTAAATGGTAAATGGACTGTACTTATATACCACCTTTTTAGTCTTCCGACCACTCAATGTTCTTTTACACTACATATCTCATTCACCCATTTACACACTAATGGCATCAACCATGCCAACTGCATCAGTTTGAGGAGCTAAGCATTTAGCAGCCATTTGTGGTCCAGTATTTTGCCCTTCGACATGTAGACTGGAGGCCATCAAACCTGGGATCGAACCGCTGATCATCTGATTAGTGGATGACCCGCTCTACCTCCACAGCCACCCACTATATGACTATATGATAACAGTTTGCTCATTATAGAATATGCTACATTCATAAAAGTTAACCAATAGCAGTTGGGCTGCTCTCATGTTTATGAATGTGTCTATGAATAACACTGTTTGTGTCTGTAGGGAGGAGTCTGCGGGTGCCAGAGAAGGTCCCATTCAGGATGACCCACAACATTGAGACAGCCCTGGGAGTCACTGGGGTGGAGGGAATCTTCAGACTGTCCTGTGAACAGGTTACTGTCTTATCACACACTAACAAAGCCTCATCACACACTGAATTGTGTGTATACAGTATATATTCACAATTCAGGACTTTGCAAAATCATGTATACACCTGTACAAAGTGTAATAAAGACATGCAGAAGTGCACAGTCTGTTCTTAATCTCTAATAAAATGATTGCTGTGTTGCTGAAGTCAGATGTGTCATTTCAGGTTGTTCAAATGATGCGGCGGGGCAGAGAGACCCTTTTGACCCTGCTGGAGGCCTTTGTCTATGATCCTCTGGTCGACTGGACTGCTGGGGGGGAGGTGGGCTTCGCTGGAGCAGTGTATGGAGGAGGAGGTCAACAGGCTGACAGCAAGCAGAGCAAGAGGGAGATGGAGAGAGACATCACACGCTCTTTGTTCTCCTCCAGAGTGGCTGAGATTAAGGTGAGGTCATGACAGGAGTTGATTGCTACATGGCTCAATGGACCATCTTAGTATCATCACAGCAGAGCTGAAAAACACTGTCTAATATTCTGAATTTGTTTTCTGTAAATATCTAAATTATGATTAGAGCAGGTCTTAACTATTGTCTTAATAATGTTCTAATGATATGAATGAATTACAACAGTGAAGAAACTCTGAGCTTAAGTTCCACCTAGAGATGTAAAATAAATGTCAGTGACACTGGTAACTGTAATAAGATTAATTATATTAATTGTAGCAACAAGTTGGGTAGAGTTAGGTGGTTTACAATCATAGATCAAGACAAAGGAAGTGCAGTCTTGTCTGGGACCTTGCTTGGTACAGATTATCTGGTCATTTGTGGAGGTTACAGATCCAGTCTTAAACCAATGTTACTGCACTAACTATATTTAGATGATGTGTTTCGAGGCTGTTTGTGGCCAGGTTACAATGAATGCCTACTTTTTTAGTTAAGAGCATGAGTGGACACAAGAAGGCAGTATGGTGGGTCCAGGTTAGGGCAAGGCTCTGATTAAATGATGGGAAATGAAACTTTAAGCTATCTCAATATGAGGGAACCAGTGATTTTATTAAAGCAAGAGTGTGACTGTATACTTTGTGGACTGTGCAGGTGAATTGGTTTAAGAACCGTGACGAGATGCTGGCAGTGCTGCCACAAGTGGAAGAAGCCGTGGAGGAGTACATGGTCCTGCAGGAGCTGCTCTGCCAGGGAGAGAAACTACAAGCCAAACTTCAGGAGGAGATGGCCTTCCTGGAGGGCGCCGAGAACCATCCAGACCATCTCATCCTCACCCTGGAACAAAGGTCTGAGACGGCATTATATATATATATGTATGCATGTAATATTATTTACTAAAAGTGTGTGTGTGTGTGTGTGTGTGTGTGTGTGTGTGTGTGTGTGTGTGTGTGTAACACTGTATTTTCATTATTACTTACACACACACACACACACACACACACACACACACACACACACATACATACATAAATACAACATGCAACAATAAGTAACAGCACAGTGTGAAAGCTTACTCATCCAGCTCCTCGTCACAGGTACTCTGAACACACCCAGCTGCAGTCGCGACAGCAGACAGTGCAGGAGGCCATTCAGAGCAAGATGGCCGACCTTGACCAGTGGATCTCCCAGTACCAGGCAGCATTCTCTAACCTGGAGGCCACCCAGCTGGCCAGCCTGCTACAGGACATCAGCAGCCCCATAGATCTGGGTTAGTCTCACTGGAATCATGCAAGCACAATGAATGGATGGACTAGATTACTATTGACTAGTCGTAAAAAAAAAAACACAAAATTTTTTTTAGCATTCCTTGGGTTTTGTGTAAAATTCTGTTAAAATTTTTAGCCACATTTCTGGATCTGATGTCTTTAATCAGCTAGTAAACATTAACTTAAGTTTTGGGTTAAATTTATCTAAATAGAGAAGAGATTTTAGCTTTTCATCAGATCAACCTTAATTTGTGTTTAGTTTTAGAACGCCAGCATGCAGTGTAGAACGTCATCTATAAACAAGTGTAGTATTTTCTTCTAGTTTCTCTGAGCTGGGTTACATTTTCTTCTTGCTTGTCTAATTCTTCCAGGTCCTCCGAGCTATGTGCCAGCTACAGCCTTCCTGCAGAACGCAGGCCAGGCCCACCTGATTAGCCAGTGTGAGAGTCTGGAGGCAGAGGTGAGCTCCTTGCTGCAGCAGCGCCGTGGGGCCCTCCGTGGCTGCCTGGAGCAGCTGCACAGCTATGCTACAGTGGCTCTGCTGTACCCACGTGGTACCCTGCTGCTTCATCGTGCCCACCAGTGGAATGCCTGGTTGGAGGAACTGCTGAGAGACATGACAGTGGAGCGTTGCCAGCATATCTACAGACAGTAAGAAACTACAACAGGCTTTCCTTTCCAGTGTCATCCAGACTATTTGAAGTCCTCATTCCGTGGTCAATTGGCTGGACAGTGTGGTTCATCTTTATATGATTGTATGTCTCAGGAGCAGTGGGCCAGTGAAGTTCTGAGGCTTAGCCCTGAATCTTTGGATGAGTCTGGGGTGATGTCAGTCGATAAATATTGCAATATGAATATACTGTGTGTATATGTGCTGTGTTGTACCTACTTGTCTCATTCTCTCCTAAAGATATTGCTAAATGCCATTGAATCCTACACATGGGTCCTTTCTAAAGGCTCTGTATGCTCTCATGACATGTCACTGTCACTAAGCAATAAGTTCTTCTCTTTGTTAGAGCTGTTGAGCAGTGTCCTGGTTATTCAGAATTATCCACAGACCACACTGTGTACATACTGGTTTATTATTTTTGTTTATAATGGTGTTACACTTACCTGTATCTCATCATACCCTCAGTTGAGCTTTGTTTCCCTTCTTTTTCCAGATATGAGGTGCTGTTTGCTCCCCAGCCTCCTGCAGCTTCCTGCCAGTTCTTGTCCACTGTGGAGCTGACTTTGCAGCACCAAGTGGCTGACACAAATGATCGCGTGATGCACCAAGCAGAGCGACTGAAGGCTGAGGGCACAACTGCAGCAGCCTGTGAGGAGCAGCTGCAGGAGATTGAGCACTGCATCACAGTCTTCCTTCGGGAGAACGGGGAGACAGGCTCCCTCAGCCTGGCTGGAATCATCACCTCTGCCCTGTGCACACTCTGCAGGTTGCACACATATCTTTTATTTCATGTTTCACTGTGCTGTTTGTTTAAAAGGTGAAGGTGGACAGAAGCTCACTGTGTTTTTATTCTCCAGGCGGAACCTGGTGATGGAGGGTGCGGCCGCCAGTGCTGGAGAGCAGCTGGTAGACCTGACATCTCGGGATGGGGCGTGGTTTCTGGAGGAGCTTTGCAGCATGATTGGAAATGTCAGTGCTTTGGCAACACTGCTGAAGCGCTGTCCACTCTTGCCCCATGATCTGGAGCTCCCTGCACCCTCAGCTACCACCCAAGCTGTGTACCTGGCCAATGCTGTGTACATCTGCTTGCAGGTAGATGCAGAGAAGCTTGGTACAATTTTTTGTAAAGTTTGTGACATTAAAATATGTACTAATCTTTTGCATCTGCCTGTTTACTGTAGGAACTGAACAACAACTTCCATCAGATCATCTTTCCAGAGGCTCTGCGCTGTATGGTAAAAGGAGAGCCCACCCTGGAGTCCATGTTGGCAGAGTTGGAGCAGCTGGTGGAGCAAAGTTCTGATGGTCTCGGCCTGCAAGGTTTGGCCGACAGTTTGCAAGCTACAACAGCCCTGGACCATGATGGGCACAACAACTGCCTCCACATTACCAGGTAAGTAGTTACTGTGGCTGATTGCAAGCCTGCAAGTGCTTCAAGTCCAAATGAAAGTGCGGTGAATGAAAACGGTTTTGTCCTCAGGATGCTGCGTGCTCAGTACTCTGAGCTCATCCAGCCTCGCAGCATGGATGGACCAGGCCAGGACACACCAAAGATGTCTGCTGGTCAAATGTTGTTGGTGGCCTTTGATGGCATGTTCACCCAGCTAGAGACGGCCTTTGGGCAGCTCACAGAGAAGGTAGGGTCCATGTTTTCTTTCAGATATGATGAATGTTGTGTGTTCTATTACTAATTTCCTTCGCTGTGTCAGGTGCTGTTCATTAATATTTGGATTTCTATGGCTTTCTGTCCTCCTACATCCAATCTAAATTTGAATGTAAGCTCTCAAACCTAGAGGTCTTAATGAGACCCTCAGCACATGAATGCTGAGGGTCTTAATGAGACCCTCAGCACATGAATGCGGTCCTCAACAGGCCAGTAGAAAACATTGAATGATTGTAAATTTCTGGTTTCTCTCTCTTCATCATCCTCAGCTGAGTTCTCTGGAGGTGCCATCAGCCTGGAGGAAGGTGGATGTTCTGAGGGAGGCTCGGGCCACACAGCTCCATTTCTTTGACAGCCTGAATCAGCGGCAGTTGATGGAGGAGGTCTTCTTCCTCAAGAGACTGCAGACCATCAGGGATTTCTTCAGGCTGTGCTCCTCATTTGCCCAGACTCTGTCTGGTAAAACTCTACACTGCACTGTTTATCAGACCAGTTCTAAACCTGTAGTGATTAGCCCATCACAGTTACATGAATAACACTCTTTAGCTGATCATTCTACGTCTTAGGCTGTGAAATGTTTCCTAGGCAGAAAAAATTATCTTGCCCAGTCCTGTCAGGGCTCATAGTAGTAATTATGTAAGAATTTTTAGCCCACTGCCTGATGAGTGTGTGACATATTTTCTATGTTCAGGTACCTGTCCTCCAGCTGAGGACCTTCTGCCTACAAATGGACCAGTTAGTTTGGGGAAGCCGCTGTACCGGCGGCCCAGTGCAACAGGATCAGGTGTGACGGTGGTCAGCCAGGAAAAGATGACTCGCCCCATCAAGGCCTTTACAGCAGAGTTTGTTCGACAGATGCTGATGGGTCTGCCCAGCCAAGCCCTCGGTCTGGCCCTCTGCAGCACCCTGTCTGGTCTCGGCCTGGACGTTGTTGCCCATGTGGAGGCAAAAGACTTTGGTGCGGAGAGCAAGGTACTATGTGTTTTATTGATTGATTTGAAATATTCTGGAACATTGTAGTGTGTTCCAGTGTGTCAGAGAATATTATATTCTGTAATGAGAGCATCCTAAATCTGTTTTCATTAGTGTATCTGAAAATTAGAATGAGTCGAACTCATAGTTTGAAGTGCTAGTTTCAGTAGCACAGTAGCAGAACAGACAAACCAAACACTGACTCTAGATATGACCTTTTGCTAGTTTGTGGCGGAGGCGATGGGGTTGCAATCAACAACTACACCGCTAAATGCCCTTAAACTGCACACTGGTCCTTAAAGATGGGTTCTATGTAGTTAACTGACATTGTTCAAATGATCGCTAAGTGTCATTGAAGCGTTCCACATGTGCTGTCTGCTCCGGCTCTGCAGGTGTCTCTTGATGAACTCTGTAAGAAGGCTGTGGAGCAAAGCCTGGCATCAGGCCGGGTCTCCCAGCTGCTGCTGAACAGAGCCACGGTGCTGGCCTCCTCCTACGATACAGCCTGGAAGAAAGTTGACCTTCTCAGAAGGTTGGATGCCAACCTGGAGGCCGCCAAGGCCAGCCTGCAGAGGAGCCAGTTGCACATTGCCATGTTTCAGGTACACACTGAAGTGTGTGTGGATGCTTCTGAGGAAACTGCCTTGATCTACTGACCATTAATTGAAGACAATCAAAGCAGTCAAGTTCAATTACCAACACTGAACATATTTTTCAGTTGCTATTGGCTGGATTTTAAGGTTGTACTTTATTATCATTTTTATTTCTGCTTTCATGGACAAACATGAAATTTCCACCTGTCACACAAAATGTTTGATTCAGATGTACTGTAGGGAACCAGCAGCACATTATAGATTTCGTCAGCAGTTCGTATTAATTGAATGCTGTCAGTGCTTGTTCTTCTGTATAACACTGTGCGTTTTTCCACCAACAGTGGCAGAATGAGGACATTCTGGGTCCCAGCAATCAGCCTCTGAGTGTCAGCATTCCTCCTCGCTCTGTCATCCTCAGCAACATGAAGAAGAAGCTCTACAAGCTGAGTCAGGACGAGGGCGCCATCGTCGCCATTCAGGTCAGTTCACATGACATACACATCCAAACTGGAGGTGTGGCAGATCAGGGTTCTGATTGTTTTATTTGGACATTTTGTTGTGTCAGATTAAATCGTTACTCAGATTGGTGATGAATTATAATTTCAGGTTATTAGTGTGTGCAAGTGCATAATGAAATGTGTTTTATTGGTATTTATTCAGTTCACTGTTCATCAATAATATATTTCATAATGTGAAGGTCTGCACACTTTTCCACACTGGCAAAATTTTGATGTGGATGAATGTAATCCTTTATTTTGTTGTTAGTAGTTATTAGACTGAAAAACTTGTGACTGCTCGTGTCCTCAGGAGAAGCTGGCATCTCTAGAGGCGAGCATCGAGCAGCGCCTTAAATGGGCTGGTGGAGCCAATCCAGCGCTGGCCCCAGTCCTGCAGGACTTCGAGATGACTCTCAGGGAGAGACGGGCCATGGTGGCCAGAGAAAACCAGCGCACCAGCCAGGTAACACTACTGCTTTAATCATGGCCAAGGGCCCATTACAAAACCTGAGTGACTTGACCTTGTTCCGGCCAGCTGCAGATCTTGGTAACCAAGTTTCCCCGCTGCCTTCCTTGCAGGTCACCTTCCTGTGCTCCACCATCCTGAACTTTGAAGGCCTTCGTACCCGATCCCCCGAGGCCCTTAACATGGATGCAGCATTGTTTGAGCTGCTGAAGCGCTGCCAGCAAACCTGTTCCTATGCTGCTCAGTTTAGCAGCACAGTGTCTCCACTGGAGCTTCAATTATTGCACAGACTGGTGGGTTTGATCTCTAACCTCTCTTTCTAGTCCTGTCAAAAATATGAGGTAGAAAATGAAAAAAATAGAGGTTTCGTGATTACAGATTGTTTTTCAGAGATGGAGTCGACTAGTCTGTATGTAGGAATGATAAAGTTCTTGGAAGCATGCAAAATAATATTTAGTAAAGCAGAAAGTTTAAGCACTACACTGACATTTCACTGTGTAGGATCATTGTGCCATAGGCTGATGTGACGATAGAGAAAACAAAGTGTTGCCAAACCACTTGGCAGGAATATCATGAATGTTTGTGAGACAAAACAGGGACAGCTCAGTAAAAACTGCTCCATAGTGCTTCAGGTACCTCAGAACTCTTTGTTGGTTACGACAGAGTCCAGTGCTGGACCTACCTATCGGCACTCCTGATTGGCTGAGCTGTGCCCAGAGGCAGCTGGAGGAGGAGCTGAGTGTTGAGCGGAGGACTCAGGAGGAGCGGGAGCAGCAGCTGGAGTCCTGTGGAGAGACACTGCAGCTCCTGGTCGACTCCATTAAGACCATCCTGTCCAACCACAACCGCCAACTGGCTGATGTTAAGCACCTACTGAGGGCCATGGCCAAGGTACACTCAGGGGACACACACACAGAGTTTTGAAAGTGTGCAAAGGGAAGAGGTTTAAATACTTTGAGTCAGTCAGATGCTGTGTGGTACAGAGAACACCTTATTCACACACATGCACACACTGATGGCAGAGGCTGCCATGCAAGGTGGCAGCTGCTCATCATGTATTCTTCTGAACAGGATACAGATGTCGTACACACTGGTCTGTTTGAGTCATCGTCTGTAACTCTGTCATACAGGATGAGGAGGCGGCGTTGGCAGACAATGAAGAGGTGGAATACGAGGGCAGCGTGCGACACTTCCTGTTGGAGTACAAAGCGTGGCAGGACAACATCCAGCTGGTTTTATTCACTGTGGTCCAGGCCAGCGGACAGCCGCGCAACCAGGAGCAGCTTGAAGTGCTGGAGGAGATTCCTGCCACCCTGAAGGAGCTGCACTCCCAGAGCCAGAGGTACACACACACCTATAAACACATCCTCACACACACAGAGTCCATTTCCCTGTTTAAATCCTGTGTTCATGTCCTATGTTCATCACTACAGTGTGTATAATGGCCTGGTGAGCTTTGCCTCCCCGCTTGTGACGGACAGAGACAGTGAATGTGCCAGTCCTGTTTCTGCAGCACAGACGAGCTTTGCAGCAGGTACACACTCACAGAAACACACACACACTTTCCTTGAAAGGTGGCTGTGAAAAATAAAAACTTGTTTAGTTTCAGAGGATTGCAGTGCTGTGCTGGAGTGACTCACTCGTGAGTATGGAGAGCACAAACTGCCAAAAAAAGAGAGCGAATGGTTTAATTTCTCATCTTTTTTTGGGCATGGCAACGATGTGTTGATCCAACCAACACATGAAATATTTGAAACTTCCTGTTGTCATGGAAACCAAACGGGCTAGGGACTAAATACTTTGTAATAATGGTCAATTGGTAATTCATTGTTCAAACACACACTGGCTCCAACAAGGTGTGTGTTTGTGTATGATGTTGTCTTCTGAATTAAATCATATTTCAGTTTCCTCTTACACCGCATCATGTGCTTTGACTTCAGCTGTGAGATGCAGTGGGGTGAAGACCCAGCCAGACTCCATGTCCCAGAATGCACGTAAGGCTCTGTCACGTAACCTGGGAACCCCCACTGATACTCCACCCAGCACTCTGCTGATGAACAGCAAAGGCCTCAACCCAAGTCCAAAGAGGGCTGTACGAGACCCGAAAACAGGACGAGGTACCATTCTTCACTTATTCTATCTTTACATGTACACTAGCCTCAGGATACACACATGCATTTTGATTTAATAGTTAATTAATGTGTCACCTGGATTTTTTCAGACATTTCAGCCAATGAACAGTTATGAACAGGTTATGGTGAAACATTTCTGGACAGGTTAGATTAGAGATGCCTGGGTTACGTCTGTGTGTGTGTGTCTGTGTGTTGCAGCTGTCCAGGAGAGGAACTCATATGCAGTCAGTGTGTGGAAGAGAGTCAAAGCTAAGTTGGAGGGCAGAGACATCGATCCCAACAGGAGGATGAGCGTCACAGAGCAGGTAACCCTGGAGACAGCCTGGCTCTAACAGCAGGTTTAAAACTGATCAGTCTAAAGAGCACGCACTGTTTCGCACATTTACAGGTCAGTCGTGGTAAAGGTGTGAAATGGATTCTAAACGTGTTCTGTGTTGTTGTAGGTGGACTTTGTCATCAAGGAGGCCACCAACATGGATAACCTGGCCCAGCTCTATGAGGGCTGGACTGCTTGGGTGTGAACGCTATGCTGCTTCATGTCTTTGGTCCAACAAAGGCTTGATCCACCAGAATCCAGCGGGTCTGGGGTGTCGGAACAGCAGCACCAGGCCACACTGGGGGGAGGAAATGGGAAGCGGATGCTCAGTCCGCCCTCCCAAATTCCTGGGCACCCAAAATGGGGCAGTGACCTCGTAGCACCGCTGCAACCACACTCCCCCAACCATCGGCGATCGGGCTAACACAATGCTTAGTGGGCCTGCGGCCCCACCTTCCTTTCTGGGGTTTGACCAGGCAAAGCAGAAGCCGACTGGGGGAGGGGGGAAGGAGGGCAATGGCCTCCTCACCCTCGACTTGGAAATCCCTTCCCCCCTCACCTGCATAGCTCACAATCAAGTTTTACCCATAAACATCTCTTCATCCTATATAGCCAGTCAAACTCCACCTGATGGCAGGATGAAGCAGGAAGTAAGCGGTTTCCCTCTGAAGCACACAGCTCACATGCTGTGAGTGGGACTTCACCAGGGCTAAAGCTCAGATGATGGGGCATTTACATGGCCACACTTGTTTTTCTCTAATCTTTTCCTCAGTGGTGTTGTAATTCTGATCGGACAGTGGGTCCCATGGTTGGGCAGGAATAACAAGAATGATGGTTGGACAAGATTCTTGCGGCCACATGGACACCCACCTGAGACGAAAAGAAATGAAAGTGGGAAAACGATCAAACTTTGCTTTGATTAATCAACAGTGAAGACATTGACGCTTTGTCGTTCAAGTGTTGTCAAATTTCCCAGAATAAAAGATTTAGTGGAGTTGTTTTCTCAGGAAGGTTCTTTGTGCTCTTGTGGATAAACTCAAACATCCTCTTATGTGACCGTTTTGGATGATATATTTGTGAGATGGGACATGTAAAGGTGAAGTCACTGAGACGAAGGAGAACCTCCGTCTGATTCTTTTTCTTCAGCGTGCATCTTTTGTCTGTATTGTGCTTTGTAACTATCATCAGTCCTTTAGACAGAACTGTGGATCTCTGCCTTTTTTGACTTGCCTGTCCGAAGCTGTTGCTTGCTACATACGTATTCACTTCCCATCCCTAATGCTTGCATTTTATAAACCTTGACCTTCTAGTTTTACATTTTTAGTGGGAGAAGTTATGTTTTTGGTGATGGTGCAAAATGTTAATTCTTAAAGCTTTTAATGGATTTTTTTGGATGCCAAATAAACATAGAACTGAGAAGTGGAGAGGGTTTTATTTCCAATCTTTAGATTTATTATTCCATCCATCCAGAAACACACACACTGGACACACAGGCAGCCTGATATGTCACTGAAGTTATCCTGCATCATTACCACAAATTCAAGTGATCCATGTGAGAGTGGTTCAAACCAAAGCTTTGCTCTAGTTTACAATGAAGCAACAGCTTCATCACTGCTGATCACAGGTTACTTAGTGTAGACACTGTTCTCCTCCTCAGATTGCTTTCACATGCAGAATTATATATAGAAGCCACAAAGAGGTATAAGTGATTCATCACAATATTTATCTTTGCATTGAGGACAAACCTGATCAGACAACACTTCTGGAAAACATCAATAGAATCTGACAAATCTCCATGTATGTACAGAGAGTGTAGCATGGACCAGGAGACCCGTCATCCATCCATTAATGTACCATCAGTCTTTACCCTGCTTATACCATGGTCACTTGACAAGGGAAAAAAAACATTTTCATGCAATCAAACCAAAGTTTTTCACACAGCCACAACTTTCTCTGATAACTGAGGGTTTGTTTAATGCCTGGAACAGTCATTACCCTTCAATAAGGTTCTTATGCAATGGAAACGTTAGATACAGCTTGGCAACAGGAGCTCACAGAGCCTTAAGCTATGAGCCAGAAAGCTAACATAAAAAACACTGTAAAGCTAATAAACAGTAAATGCAGCCAAGTCTCCAAGTCAGTATCAAGATTTTTACTGATAAATAATCGGACATGTGTAACTTCTGTTGAAGTAATGAGTTAAATAGTGAAAGGGATGTGAGATGATCGCTTATATGAAGTATGAGTAAGTTCAGAGGGGCAGTGAACTTCTTGTTACAGTCCTGTAGTGTTCAGAGGACGAGGCACTGAAGGATTACACATTCATTTATTTCAGTGCAGTGAACACACTTAAATACACATGGCAGGTTATCAATATCTGGAATTATTACAAGGCTTTGTTGAATGCTCAAATTGGATTAGTCAGTTACAGCATGTATGCAGCTGCTGTGGTGTGTAGTTCTGTTCATAGACTGCAGAATCAAATCAGATTTTATTTGTATAGCCCAGTCACAAAGTACATTTGCTTCAGAGGGCTTTACAATCTGTACAGGGAGTGACACCCTCTCTCCTTAGACCCTTGGTTCGAGTGAGGAAAAACTTGCCCACAAAAAACCTTTTTAACAGGAAAAAAATGTAGAAGAAACCTCAGGAAGAGCTTTGTAAGTAAGGAGAAGAATTTTAAATTCTATTCTAGATTGAATAGGTAGCCAATGCAAGGAAGCCAAAATGGGAGAGATGTGATCTCTGATCTTGGTTCCTGTCAGAACACGTGCAGCAGCATTCTGAATTAACTGCAAAGTCCTAAGAGACTTATTAGAGCAGCCTGATAGCAAAGAGTTACAATAGTCCAGCCTTGAAGTAACAAATGTGTGGACTAGTTTTTCTGCATCCACTTGAGAGACAATGTGTCTGATTTTAGCGATGTTATGTAAGTGGAAGAATGCAGTCCTCGATATTTGTTTTATATGGACATTAAAGGACAAATCCTGATCAAAAACAACTCCAAGATTCTTTACAGTGGAGCTGGAGGCCAGGGTGATCCCATCTAAAGTAACTAAGTCTCTAGAAAGAGAGTTTCTGAGGTGTTTGGGTCCAGTTACAAGAACTTCAGTTTTGTCTGAATTTAACATCAGAAAACCACAGCAAAGCCTGATCCAATCATTTCAATTATTCCCAATAATGAGCAACTCGCTGTACATGATCCTGGACTTAAGGACACGGCTTCCTTCATCATGATTAAGACTTCCCACTGCATGAATACATCAGCGATTATCAACACACACTAACCTGAGGACTCAAAGTCCACAGACAGCCAGCACTGTCTTATAACCTAGTTAACAGTGTAAACACGCCATGGTTCAGTCATATCTATAATGTCCACAGACCTCTGGGTTTGTTCTGCCTTCATTATTCCTCTTTATCATGTGTAAACTGAACAGAAGTCAAGACGTTAGTTGCTGATGAAGCCTCAAACAGGTTAATGATTACCTCACCTCTGTTTATCCCAGTTGGTTAACTGTGTGTCAGTGACAGTGAGTGTCAGATCAGTGTGTTGGTGTTCCAGTGGACAGCCATGTCACAGCTGTGTGTGTGTGTGTCCGACTTTGAGGAGGCAGCCAGGAAAGTTCTCCCGAAAGCTGTGTATGACTACTACCGCTCAGGAGCTGATGAGCAAAACACACTGGCTGACAACGTCAGTGCTTTCAACAGGTACAACACACACACACACACACACACACACACACACACAAAGCTCTGAGCACAAACCTCTGCCTGCCCTATGCATAAGAGGCCCCACCAGACAAAGTATACATTCAGAATGTGATGATTTTAAATGACACCACTCTTTCCCATTGCGATTATTCTTGTGTTCATGTTAGAATTTGTCACATGAATTTGTGCAGCATGAATAAACAGAAAAGTATTTTGGTATGTACCTTTACCTGGCGCAACATAGGAGTGTTTGCACTGCAAGTGTTTGACAGACTCAGTGTTCCTATAGTGTCACAACACATGTCAAACACTGAACACATACATGAACTACACACAGCGTGAAGAGCAAAAACTATTATCTTTACACGCATGGAGTCATTCCAAGTGCACAGAATGAAATCAAAGTCATTCCAATAAAAGTATTATTATTATTATTACTATGTAGTATTCATATTCATGTTGCATAGTTAGAACAGCTGCAGAGAGAAGAAAAGAAACAGTATTAATGAATCTTTCTTTTTGACAATATATATGTATATGGGAAAGAACCATTTTGTGCCGACATCCAGCAAATCACATTTCTGAAGTCGGCCTCATGCACAAAGATAAATATGTGCAGCCACTTTAATGCTCCAATACCCTAAAATAAATGACAGCCATTTATATTGCACCATAATGTCTGCATGTCCTGTCTGCGTATGAAACTGCTCCTGACCTGTACTGTGCTGTCTGACCTGGCCACTTTGAGCTGTCTGAATATGTTAATGTCTTACACCTTAAATCAGTCTTTACCTGAGCCTCATAGAAATGACTGTAATTACTGTAAACTTCCTCTACAGTAACCTCTTCTCCACAGCTACATTCTGAATGTACTGTAACATGTTTGTATAATGTTGTATAAATGTAAAAAGACAGACTTTGTGACCTGATTTCAATTTACCTTTCTCACATACACAAAAGGGGAAAATTCTATAATTCAGTTCTTCGGCTTTTTGGTTAGTGTCAAGGATTTTGTAAGTTGTATGTTACTGTTTAATAAGGGCACTAGACGACAGTAGTAAACATATGACTTTCATATCTATAATACTGTCTGCATGTTCGGATGGCTGATCATAGTGTCTCCTTTTATATCTTTAGTCTGTCCAATATGATTACATTTGTATTTTATTTGTGATGAATGTAAAACTGATCTGAGCATCTTTCACACAATGTCTCCTGCTCATCAGTAACAGTCCTGAGACTGAAAGCCTAATGTGTGTGTGTGTGTGTGTGTGTATAGATGGTCTCTTGTCCCCCGGGTTTTGAGGGATGTGTCCACAGTGGATCTGTCTGCCTCTGTGCTCGGACAGAAGCTCAGCATGCCTCTGTGTGTTGCAGCTACAGCGATGCAGAGGATGGCTCATCCTGAGGGAGAGACGGCTACAGCGAGAGGTACGAGAGCTTCTCTGAGCTCGAGATCACTGCAGGAGTTCAGAGTTTGTCAGGTTTATGGTCATGGTTCACCTTTTAACACCTGTGATCTGTGATGTTGTATCCAGCATGCCAAGCAGTGGGAACAGGGATGATGCTGAGCTCCTGGGCCACCTCCACTATAGAGGAAGTGATGTCAGCAATGACATCAGTGGGTCCTGGAGGTGTCCTGTGGATGCAGCTTTATATCTATAAAGACAGGGACCTCACACTATCATTGGTCCGCCGAGCAGAGGAGGCGGGCTATAAGGCCATCTTTGTTACCGTGGATACACCGTACCTGGGGAGGAGATGGGATGACATGCGCAACCGCTTCAAACTGCCTCCACATCTGAGGTAGGAACCAAACAACAGCAAGAGTAATGAATCACTTCATTACAGACCAACTCTTCACTGTGTGTGTGTGTGTGTGTGTGTGTGTGTGTGTGTGTGTGTGTGTGTGTGTGTGTGTGTGTGTGTGTGTGTGTGTGTGTGTGTGTGTGTGTGTGTGTGTGTGTGTGTCCAGCATGTCTAACTTCTCAACAGCCTCACTGGCTTTCTCTGAGGGTAACTATGGCAATGACAGCGGTTTGGCTGTTTATGTTGCCAAAGCAATCGACCCCACTCTCTGCTGGGACGACATCACGTGGCTGAAGAACCAAACACGACTACCTGTGATTGTGAAGGGAGTACTGAATGGTACACACACACACATACACACACATATATATATATATATATATATATATATATATATATATATATATATATATCGTCCTGTATTTAGAGGGTTGAGGTTCCATTCCTGTGTGTGAAGATAATGAACCACACGCAGCTCCTGATGGCTGTCTGTCAGGACACTATCACTGCTTCTGAAGGAGTGTGAGATGTTGATAAAAAACAATCTGCAATTGGCTCAGACCCAAGGCTCAACAAATCTTCCACTTTCTCTCACACTGACTGCCTGAGAGTGACTAGTAGAAAGTTTGAAATACTTATTAACAACACACCCTGATAGCACATGTCTGACTTTGTCTGGTTCATTTTTGTGTGCGTGCGTGCGTGCGTGCGTGCGTGCGTGCGTGCGTGCGTGCGTGCGTGCGTGCGTGCGTGCGTGCGTGCGTGCGTGCGTGCGTGGTCAGGTGAGGATGCTGTCCAGGCTGTGAATTATGGTGTTGATGGCATCTTGGTGTCCAATCACGGAGCTCGACAACTGGATGGAGTTCCTGCCACGGTGTGTATTTATTTATTTTATGTGTGCGTGTGTGTATGCATGTGTGTTTGTGAAAATTACACTTCATCCCAGTGGCAGTATCAAGTTTTTTTTCACAGAGAAAATCCACTCTTTGGTCCACTTGACCCCTCAACAAAAAAAACTTTGAAGACAATATTACACACACTCCATCTAGCTCCTAACATGCCACAACACTGAACACAGTGTCTCTATTTTTTCTGTCCACTGTTTGCATAATCACATTTCTGAATGACTTTTATGGTGGAATATCAGCTACACTTGATTAAACTGCCATAATCGTGACGTGTTTACAATGAACACAGCTGCTAGCATCAAATTATTATTATTATTAACAAGATAAATATGAGACATGGAGACATGATTGTAAACTCAAAATAATGTGTAACATAGAACATTTTCAATGTACTTAATGTGACAATATAAATATAAGGTTTGTGTGTGTGTGTGTGTGTGTGTGTGTGTAGCTGGATGTGCTGGAGGAGGTAGTGAAGGCGGTACAGGGTCGCTGTGATGTCTACATGGATGGAGGAGTGAGGCGGGGGACAGATGTCCTGAAGGCTTTAGCTCTGGGAGCAAAGGCTGTTTTCATTGGCCGACCGGTGCTGTGGGGCCTCGCCTGTCAGGTAACACAGTGCACTCATCTACAGTCTCATTAGCCTTAATTAGCCAAAGTACTAGTCCAAACCCCAACCTTGTTTTCTGTATTTGTGCAAGTGCCGGAGTAAAACCGAACACATCTGATTCTCTTTTTGAAAACACACTAGAAACACTAGCACTAACATAGTAACACTGCATTCATATGACACAGAACTAAACAAACATATTATGTGACTGTGTCAGGGGGAACAGGGGGTCATTGAGCTTCTGGAACTTCTAAAAGAGGAGCTGCGACTGGCTATGGCCCTGTCAGGTGAGAGAGGGGAGAGAGAGAGATGAGAGAGAGAGAGAGAGAGAGAGAGAGAGAGAGAGAGAGAGAGAGAGAGAGAGAGAGAGAGAAATCTACTTTGTGAAAAGAGAACCCTTTTTTCTCAGAGCAGTGTGTGTGTGTAGGTTGTCGTTCTGTATCAGAGGTCAGCAGGTCCCTGGTCAGGAGAGCAGCGTTCACCTCCAGGATTTGAGAGAAGAATCTGTTATTCCATCACATTCTTGGAAACATTTTGTGAAATGAGTTTGTTATTTTTGGTATTGAGATTTCTTCAAATGTTCTACTGAAAATTCTTCATCATCAATTCTAATAATAATAAAAAGAATGAAAATAATAATAACAATAAGAATAACGTGTAAAATGATGGATGACATGGCACTGATTAAAGGGGCTCCACTGATGAAGACCAGATATGGAAACAAAATGACTGAAATGACTTTAAACTAATGAAAGACCTATTGAGTTGCATTATGGGAAATAATCTGCAATGAAAGACGCATATAAAATGAAGATATCCTGGTTTGTGCTGTGTTCATTTGAGATTTCTTATCTTGTTCCTTAAGTTTATAAAAGTACAGTATGGAAGGCTTTGACTTTCACCTTTCACCAAAGACTCACCACACTCCAGTTCTATCAGTTTCACAATAACCCGTCACCTTCTTTTTTTTTGGAACAGCAATTCAAACTTCAGCCAAAAAGAATCAGTACAGTGCATTTCCTTCTGTTACTCTCATCCACCGGCTATATGACTGTGTGGCAGATCGTGGGAATGGCATTGTGACAGGCTTGCTGCTACTGTGGGTTCTTAACACAGACAGTCAGAGACCAAAGCCCGTTTGTAAGGGATTCTTTTATTTAGACACAAATCAGTCTCACACTGCAGCCGTTCGCAGGCGTCTCGCTGCCGTCTCGCTGCCATCTGCCGTGTGTCTTTGTCCGTCCCGCTTCCTCATCTGGTCCAGCACACTACTGTGTTGGAAAAGAGGGCGAGAGTGATTAGACAGTTGGGTACCGGTGTGCCAATCACTCTCACCTGGCGCTGCTCTCCTGAGCCCTCCCCACACCTCTCTCCTGCAGCTGATGCACCACGCCCCTCTCCACAGGCATAAATTGCAAATGTGTTTGGCAAACCTGTGTGAACCACTAAAGCACAATATAACTTAAATGGTAAGAGGCAGTCAACTTACACTTGACTCATTCAGTTTAATTGAGTTTTATTTATATAGCACCAAATCATAACAGACATCTTATGACTCATGGGACTTTATTATTTCAGTTTATATTGTGATTAGTCAAGATTTCACAATCTGTACAATACTCACTCAAAATCACTCTCTCAGGATGGACAGACATGCTATAGAAAGTAAACTAGTACAAAGCAGACCAACAAAATCACAACATATAATTAATGATCACAGCATTTCTGATACATGTAGATTATAAATGTAAATGTATCTTTAGAATATATATATAGGGATATAATACGAATATCCCTGAATACATTTCTGTCTAATAAGATGACTAAAAAGTCATTCAGAATTACTAACTAATCTATACAAATGTACATGAGTTCAGGAGGGGTAAACACTGCTGAGGAATGCAGCGCTACATGTGAAGTCAAAAGTCAAACTTGAACTTGAACTTGAATGCTAGATTTGGTCTAAACCATATTTAATGTGTTGATCGGGATGCAACAGGATATGCTGAGGATGATGGAAAGGAAGAACAGTCAACAAGCTTACTTATGTTTGTCAGAGATAAAGGAAAGAGGGAGGGGAGAAAATACTAAACTAAAGAAGTGGCTTCATGAAGGAGTTCAGGTAACAAGGAGCAACATTCACTGATTACTTTCATCTCCATATGCCACCTGATCATCAAATTCCTCCAGCCTGTCATGAAGAAAATGAGTATCATTCACAATAAAATTTATTTTATTTATTTTCCTCTGAGGGCTTTACAATCTGTACAGAGAGTGACACCCTCTGTCCTTAGACCCTCGGTTCGAGTGAGGAAAAACCTGCCCACAAAAAACCTTCAGGAAAAAATGTGGAAGAAAACCTCAGGAAGAACCACAGAGGAGGGATCCCTCTCCCAGGACGGACAGACATGCAATGGATGTCACGTGTACAGAACAAATCAACACAAATATATTGTACAATTACAATGACTGACAAAATGACAATAAATCACAATGAATGATAAAATGACAAAATGGAAGAGATGTGATCTCTGATCTTGGTTCCTGTCAGAACACGTGCAGCAGCATTCTGAATTAGCTGCAAAGTCCTAAGAGACTTATTGTGGCAGCCTGATAACAAAGAGTTACAATAGTCCAGCCTAGAAGTAACAACTCATCTCAACTTTATTTATAAAGCCCTTTAAAGACAGCCGCAGCTGACACAAAGTGCTGTACATTAAGACGTGTTTTACAAATGGACAGTAAAGGGGCTTGTCTAATGAGTAAAGGGAGGTCATTCCACAATTTAGGACCAGCAACAGAAAAGGCTCTATCCCCTCTGAGCTTTAGTTTAGCCCTTGGTAACCCCAGGAGCAACTGATCAGCTGACCTGAGGCACCAGCAGGAGTGTATGGGTAGAACAGCTCAGAGAGGTAAGGCACGACGAGACCAATTAAAGATTTAAAAACAAATAAAAGAATCTTAAAATGGACTCTTAAATGCATATGCAGCCAGTGGAGAGAGGCTAAAATGGAAGTAATGTGTTCCCTCTTAAGCGTTCCAGTTAGGAGGCGAGCAGCCGCATTTTGAACTACCTGGAGACGCGCGAGGGAGGACTGGCTGACTCCAAGATAAAGTGCGTTACAGTAATCCAGCCACGATGTAATGAAGGCGTGGATTACTGTTTCAAAATGCTTTTGTGCAAGGAAGGGCTTCACCTTTGCCAGCTGCCTAAGATGAAAAAAGCTAGACTTAACTATTGCACAGATTTGCCGGTCGAGTTTAGAATCACTGTCCATCTTAAAACCCAAGTTTGTGGGCCCAAATCAACAGAAAGTGGTTCACAAGAGCCACTGGGACTGAACACCATCACATCTGTTTTATTTTCATTATTTTTAAAGAGTTTAAAGACATCCAGGCTTTAATGTCTTCAAGACATAACAGAAGTGGATTCAAAGAGAAGGCGTCCTTCTTCTTTAGTGGCACATAGATCTGGGTATCATCAGCGTAACAATGAAAAGCAGGGGCCCTAAAATTGAACCCTGTGGAACCCCATATGACAGCGGAGAAGAGCAGGACTCAGAACCACCAAGGCTTACGCACATGGTCCTGTTAGGGTAGGGTAGGACCTGAACCAGTCGGGCGGTACCAAAGATGCCTACTAGCTGCAACCGATGCACTAGAATGCTGTGGTCCACAGTACCAAAAGCAGAAGTTAAGTCGAGGAGTACATGGGTCACATAATCTCCATAATCATTCTCCATGAGGAGGTCTCATTACAAACTCTTAATAGAGCTGACTCTGTGCTATGTAATGTTTTAGATCCGGACTGGAAGACCTGCAGGACCTCATGGTCATCCAGAAATGATTTCAATTGAGTATAAACAACTTTTTCCAGGATTTTTTAAATAAAAAAGGCAGACTGCTGTTGATAATGGCCAACCGACTGCCTTATACTGGGGAAAACCTCTTTGAAAAAGTGAGGCGGGACAGTGTCACAGGGAGAACCTGATGCCTTAATCAGCCAACCACATCTTCTAAGGCCTTCAGAGACACAGGCTCAAACAAATCAAACACAGCCAAGCAAGGAACGGGGTCAGAGGGGTCAGATGCAGAATGGAGATGAGAGCCCTTGCAGTAGAAACCTTGTCAATAAAAAAGTGCAGGAAACTATTGCACATTTTGGGGGATGATTCCCTATGCACCCAGGCTGGGGGGATTAAGAACAGCCTCAATGGTTTTAAATAACACACGTGGGTTGTGATGATTAGAGTCGATTAGGTTGGACAGGTATTCTCTTTTGGCCTCCTTAACAGTGCTCTGGTAGCAGCGCCAACAGTTTTTTAGGATTTGGAAGGAAACCTGCAGCTTGTCCTTATTCCACCTGTGTTCAGCTTTGCAGCACTCCTGTCTAGCTGTATGAGTTCTCACATTAAGCCATTCCTCAGGTTTAACTTTGAACTGCACCGAGTCCAATATGGTTCGGCAGGAGGTGTGAAACCAAGAATTGAGCTGCTCTGTGTTTGCAGATGTTAAGCCAGAGGGAACACAGGGCTGGTTAAAATCAGACGAGAACTGACTGGCAGTGGCAGGGTTAAAAATCCGAGGGAGCGCCAGATTTAACTGCAGTGCAGGAAAAGGCAGCTTCAAACACCACAGGCAAGTGATCAGAAAACACATTGTAACAGATTTCCAAGTTGGAAACAGACAAACCATGGGAGAGACACACACTGCACCAAATTAAAAGAGTCAATGAGGCTTAAAAAGTCCTTCACCAACGGCTTGTCCGGACAAGCACACAACACACATGAATATTAAAATCCCCAACAAGGAGGACACGATCATACTTGGGCACAATGTCAGCCAGCAGATCAGAGAAGTCATTTAAAAAGTCCTTGTTGTATTTGGGGGGTCGGTAGATGACGGCACACAGCACCGCATCGGAGCAGTCCAACTCAAATAAGATCCAATTCTCTGCGACACAGAGAAAATCCTGGCCACAAGAGCTGAAGAAATCCCTCAAGATAAACGTTTTGTTCGCCAGAGATCTGGCGTTCACCAGGCCGATTCTGGTGGGCACCGGAGGCTGCGGTTCGGTGGATCTGCAAGATCGTGGCAGCGTATTCAGGGGCCGGAGGTTCACCCCACGCTGGGAAAGCCGAGGGGGGCAGGGGTGTGTGTCGAGTTAGGTTCTTTATCTATTTAATAGAGATGCTGAGACGGATTTCACGTTGAGTCTTTACTTTCACATTTCACATGAACCTTGACCCGTAGCTCTGTAACAAACATAACCCGAGGTTCCCCTGGTTTCCTGGTCTAATGCTACACATACGCTGCACATACCCAGATTACACCACATCTCTATCCCTTCTGAGAAATGTTAGTCTAGACTCTATAGCATTCCATGCTTAACACATTTGCATTAACAAGTTAACCTTACTGTTATCACATGTTCTGCTTAATTCTTATAACAATTACTTCAAAGAGCTTACCAACCTTACTACTGTAAGAACCCATTCTTAAGGTTAAGCAAATACAAAACATCAATTCACAAAGGTCTTTAGGCTACCTAAGAACTAACCTTAGACAACATGAAACCTCCAACAGGATTTATTTTCTTTTTTTCCCACATTGTTTTGTTTTCAACATTCAAACCTCACAAGTCCAGTCTATCTGGCTTAATGACAGGTCTACCAGACCTGGTTTGGATGGTTTGGGGAGAACCGTGTGACCCCTCTGCGGGCACTGTACCAGTGTCCACAGGAGTGTCCTGCAGATCTGCCCCAGCAGCTTGTTCTGAACTCTTATCGCTGAAAACTGAGGCCCATTATCTGTGATTAGAGTCTCAGGTATGCCGCGCCTTGCAAAGATAGACTTGAGGTGCACTCAATGTACCTAGAGAAATAGTCCACAACAAGCAGATAGTTTGTGTCCTTCAGTGTAAAGAGATCAGCCCTTGGCTTCTGCGATGGCCTGTCTGGTAGCTTGGTAGGCATAAGAGGCTCAGCTGCGTTTGCTCGTTCTTTGACACACGCAGTGCATTTTAACACTAGCTCTCCTATTTGGCTACTTAGCCCCGGCCACCACACAGATTGCTTGGCCCACTCGCGACATTTGACTATCCCCTGGTGCCCTTCATGAATCTTCTCCAGCACACTATTCCTCATCACTGAAGGAATTACTAGTCTAGTACAACGTAATAGCAGTTCATTGTGTGTGCTAAGAACAGCCCTTTCGGCCCAGTAGGGTCTAACTAGAGCGTCAAGTCTGCTGCGATCTGGCCAGCCCTCTGCACAGTATCTCATGACCTCAGCACAGATGCTATCTGCAGTCTTGCTTGCTGGCAGGTTTGCCATTACAGAGCCCACATATATTTATTTAAAGATAAAACAAACAGAAGAGGAGTTCATCATAAAAACTTAATCAAAATTAAATCAACCAATCTCAACAGTCCAAAATAAGAGAATTAAATGTGGACTCCTGAATATCAGGTCTTTGTCATCTAAAGCTGTCTTAGTCAATGAAGTAATATCTGATTATGATATTGATTTGTTCTGTCTCACTGAAAACCTGCAGGATGATGAATATGCTAGCTTAAATGAATCCACTCCTCCGAGTCATTATAATACTCATATTCCTCGAAGTACTGGTCGAGGTGGTGGAGTTGGAGCCATATTTGACTCAAGTCTATTCATAAATCCTAAACCTAAACTAAATTATAATTCATTTGAAAGTCTTGTTCTTAGCCTCATTCACCCAACCGGGAACATCACAGCTAATTTTATTTGTTACAGTATATCGAGCTCCAGGCCCTTATTCTGAAATTTTATCTGAATTTGCAGAATTTGCATCAGGCTTGATCCTTAAAACAGATAAAGTAATTATTGTAGGTGATTTTAACATTCATGTGGACAACCACAATGATAGTCTTAGTACTGCGTTTATCTCTTTATTAGACTCAATTGGCTTTTGTCAAAGTGTAAATAAACTGACTCATTGTCTTAACCACACTCTTGATCTTGTTCTCTCAAATGGTATTGAAATTGATGATCTAATTATCTTTCCACAGAATCCTCTTCTGTCTGACCATTTTTTAATAACCTTTGAGTTCATATTACTGGACTATAAGCCTTTGTGCAGAAACTCCTACAGCAGACGTTTATCTGATAGTGCTGTAGACAAATTTAAGGAAGTGATTCCTTCAGCATTGAATTCAGTGCCATGTCTCAATGTAACAGAGGACTTGTCTGCTCCCTTTAGCCCCTCACAAATAGATCATCTTGTTGACAGTATTACAGGCTCATTACGGACAACTCTAGACTCTATTGCACCTCTGAAAAAGAAGAAGCCAGCAGACTCGTAAATTAAAGCAAGAGACACGTAAATCTGAACACAAATGGCGTGCCACTGAACTGAAAGAATCTCATCTAGTCTGGCAAGATAATCTCAAAACATACAGGAAGGCTCTCCGTAATGCCAGAGCAGCCTACTACTCTTCATTAATAGAGGAGAATAAGAACAACCCCAGGTTTCTCTTCAGCACTGTAGCCAGGCTAACAGAGAATCACAGCTCTACTGAACCATCTATTCCTTTAGGTTTAAGTAGCAATGACTTCATGAGCTTCTTTAATGATAAAATTATAACTATTAGAGACAAAATCCATCACCTCTTGCCCTCAACAGGCATTGATCTGCATTCTGGTACAGCAAGTTTGGAAATAGCTGTAAAACCTGTAATGTATTTAGACTGTTTTTCTCCCATCGACCTTCATTAAATAACTTTTATCATTTCTGCAGCTAAGCCGTCAACCTGTCTCTTAGACCCCATCCCAACCAGGCTGCTCAAGGATGTTTTACCTCTAGTTAGTCATTCTCTATTGGATACGATTAATTTGCCTTTATTATCAGGATATGTACCACAGTCCTTTAAGGTAGCTGTAATCAAACCAAAATTGAGAAAGCTGTAGCTAATCAGCTGTGTGACTTTCTCCATAACAGTAGTCTATTTGAGGATTTTCAGTCAGGATTTAGAGTGCATCATAACACAGAGACCGCATTAGTCAAAGTTACAAATGACCTCCTAATGGCATCAGACAAAGGACTTAGTTTATATATGCTTCCTTTAGGGAACATTATTATAAATCACTATCAATTTTCATTGTTATGCTGACTGTGGAACAAACTACCATTCTGGGTTCGGGAGGCAGACACGGTCAACACTTTTAAGAATAGACTTAAGACTTTCCTTTTTGATAAAGCCTAAAGTTAGGGCTGGCTCAGGTCATCCCATAGTTATGCCCCCCCCCCCAGGGTTTTGCCTAGCCAGGCACGGTATTGGTTGAAGATGCATTGCATTACATTACATTACATTGCATTTAGCAGACGTTTTTATCCAAAGCGACTTACAGAGGAGGACATAAGCTGACAAAGGTGAAAAGGAGCACAGAGTAGTTGTTAGTTTTGTTAGTTTTGTTAGGCAGGGAAGCAGTCTCGAAAGAGAATGGTTTTTACAAGTTTTCTAAAGGTAGAAAGGGATGTTACTGTTCTTGTAGCCGTTGGTAGGTCATTCCACCATTTGGGGGCAACCACAGAGAAGAGTTTAGAGTGACCTTGCTTTGCGAGAGGCGAGGGTACAACTAGACGGTTTGTATGAGCGGAGCGTAACACCCTGGTCGGGACGTGAGCCTTTAGTAAGGCGCTGAGATAGGCAGGGGCAGATCCTGTGATGGTTTTGTAGGCTAGCGTCAGAGCTATGTGTTTAATTCTGGCAGCTACAGGCAGCCAGTGCAGGTCGCTGAAGAGTGGGGTGACATGTGACCTTTTGGGTTGATTAAAAACCAATCAACCATGATTTGATTGCACAAGCAGGTAGGCCAGCCAAGAGGGAGTTGCAGTAATCGAGGCGGGAGGTGACTTTAGCCTGTATCAGGAGCTGAGCAGCATACTGGGTCAGGTACGGTCTGATTTTTCTAATATTGTACAATGCATAGCGACATGACCTCGCAACGGAGGAAATGTGCTCAGAGAAAGAAAGACAATCATCTAGTACGATGCCCAGGTTAGCAGCATGGTTAAATGCAGTCACATCTCCCTTACCGAAAACCCTCTTTCTTTCTTTCTTTCTTTCTTTCTTTCTTTCTTTCTTTTTCTTCTTTCTTTCTTTCTTTCTTCTCTTTCTTCTTTTTTCTCCCCTCTCTCTCTCTCTTCTCTCTCTCTCTCCATCTGTAAACATACATGTCTCATTAATGCATGTTACTAACTAAACTCCCCCGGAGTTCCTGTCTCCTGTCCAGCAGGTTCTCGTGGATCGTGGCTGCTGCTGTGATCCTGCACAACGTCCACTACGCATATTATTACTTACTTTTTACTACCATGTTTGCTACTGTGATCACTTTATCATCATTGTGATTCATTGTCATTTTGTCAGTCACTGTAATGTACAATATGTTTGTGTTGATTTGTTCTGTACACGTGACATCCACTGCACGTCTGTCCGTCCTGGGAGAGGGATCCCCCTCTGTGGCTCTCCTGAGGTTTCTTCCACCTTTTTTCCCTGTTAAAGGTTTTTGTGGGCAAGTTTTTCCTCACTCGAACCAAGGATCTAAGGACAGAGGGTGTCACTCCATGTACAGATTGTAAAGCCCTCATAGGCAAATGTACTTTGTGACTTTGGGCTATACAAATAAAATTGATTTGATTTGATATATGTTAGTCTCTTCCATCAAGCCATCACCATCAATGACTCCATGTTCTTCAGCGGAGCTCCTGAGAGTGTGTCTGCAGTAGTGAGGCTTTTCCTGGAACATATGTAATGGTGTACCTGTATCTCATGAGTCTCATCCTGAATCTTTGCATTCTAGGAGGAGTGCATCCAGCGCTTGACCACCCAGCAGGCTCACAAGGGGTTTGTGATCAGTCTCCAGCTTGAAGTGACGACAGACGTATGATGAAGTCACTGAATCTTTCACATGCCCAAGTAAGGGCCAGCGCTTCTTTTTCCACTTGAGCGTAGCGTTGTTCTGTGCTGGTGAGTGCTCTAGACACGTATGCCATAGGCGCCCAGATGCTCTGGTGTTCTTGCAGAAGAACCCCACCTAGGCCGTACGATGAGGGGTCAGCAGAGATTTCGAAATTCTTGTTTGGATCATGCTCCTGAGTTGCTAATATTCTGTGGCAGATCCATCTCTTGCACAGCTCGTGTCTTTTCGGATCTGGGCTTACTCCATCTGCCCATATGACGTATCCGAGGAATTTCACTGTTGTTTGTTTTGTTTTGTCTGGTTCACTGACGGGAGGATGAACTTTTCCCTGCATATAGCTTCGTTTAGAGGAGAGAGGTCGACACAGATTCTTATTTCATCCTTAGATTTCTTTGGTGCCACCACCATGCCTGGAGCACCACTCTGTTGGCTGTTTAATCCAGCTAATGACTCCTAGCTGCTCCATGCGCTGGAGTTCCTGCTTTACTTTTCCTATCAAGGGTAAGGGGGGCACGTCGTGGCACTTCAGAGACCCGGTTGGCATCAGGTCTAAGCCTAATGGTATATGGCTCCTGTACTAGTCTAGTCCATCACACAGCTTTGGGTAATTTTGTTTTACCGAGTCCAAGTCAATGTTATCTACCCTGACTACCAGTCTGAGGTTGACTGATGCGGGCCTGCTCAGCAGAGCTGTTTCAGGTGCTTCACTATATACAGGTCCTGGGTGGTGTGCTTATTCCTGCAGTGCAGCACTTCCCTGGCTACTCCCACTACAGAGAGAGGCACACGCCCTGGCCCATACAATGCCTTGTTACCTGGTGCAAGGCTGCATGAGGCCCCTCCACATATCTGTCTGTATACCTGCTCTGGTACGACAGTAACCTCTGCCCCTGTGTCAATCTTGAATTTTACTTAGTGTCTCTAATCTTTATGTCAACTGACCCATGCCTGTTTGCCTGCGTCAACTGTGCCAAGGAATATGTCTTCCTCTGTGTCATCTTCCAAAACAGCATTCACGCGCTTGGTAGACTTGCAACCTTCCCGTAATGCCCTCTTTTCTCACAGTTGTGGCAATCTGCATTCTTTGCAAGGCAGTGGAATTTAGTATGAACTGGCGTCTTACCGCATCTCTGGCATGACTGTCTCTGCCCCCTGTGTCTCCTGCTTGTCCTTGTGCTGATTAGCTGGGTGCTTTTTGTTTTTCCATGCTTGCTTTTTTCCTTTGTTGCTTTGCACCGCGTCCACTGCTGCTTTATTAGCATGTGTTGCGTCTCCTCTTAAGTCTGTTGCTGTCGCTAATGTCCTCCGCTTGCCTGACCATGTCAATGGCTTTCGCAAAATCCAGTCTGCATTCCATCTGCATTTCTGTGAGAGAGCCCTGTCTCTAAAAAGAGAGTTTCTGAGGTGTTTGGGTCCAATTATTAGAACTTCAGTTTTGTCTGAATTTAAATAAAGAAAATTGTAGGTCATCCAACTTTTTCTATCCTTAAGGCATGCTTGGAGTTTAGTTAAATGATTGGTTTCATCAGGCTTGATCGATAAATATAATTGGGTGTCGTCAGCATAACAATGAAAATTGATAGAGGGATTCTATCTAGATAATAATGGTCCCTAAAGGAAGCATATATAAACTGAATAGAAGTGGTCCTAGTACAGAACCTTGTGCGACTCAATGACGAACTTTGGTATGCATGAAGGATTCATCATTGACGTGAACAAACTGAGATTGATTAAAAAAACTAGGATTTAAACCAGCTTAGGGCGGTTCCTTTGATGCCAATTTGATGTTCCAGTCTGTGTAAAAGAATTTGATGGTCAATGGTGTCAAATGCAGCTCTAAGATCTAACAGGACGTACAGAGATGAGTCCTTTGTCTGATGCCATTAGGAGGTCATTTGTAACTTTGACTAGTGCGGTCTCTGTGCTATGGATGAAGGTGATACTGTGTGTTACTCAGTTCAATTTAATTTATATAGAGCCAATCCTAACAAAGGTTATCTCATGACCTTTCCATATAGAGACTTTTGATAATGTTATTTGCAGAAACCCAATAAATCCCACCACAAGCATGCACTTGATGACAGTGGCAATAAAAACCATTAGACATGGTTGCTTGTCAGTTTTTGACCTCTCAAAATTGTAAAGATTCAGTGTCTAACCTGGAGGTATCTAAAGAAATCCATCTCTGACAGACCATATTTCTTCTGAATCTGCCAAAATGAAGCAAATGTACCCTAAATGTATAAATCCCAGTTATGATTCCTTCCATCAATCAAAGGCTGCATCTAAGGTTGGTGTTGACAACCAGCATAAAGAATAGAGCTCTAAACCTAAATTGTTTTGACACTTGCTTAAACAGGAAATATTTGCAGCCAAATAGTAACACATTAAATCTGGTAAGCCCCCCCATCCACCCTCAATTGTCAGTGGTCTTGTTATATACATAAAAATATCGTCTGCATATAGCAATATTTTGTTCAAAGTATATTAAGTGTTATTGTACCTACCCTGGTAACACGACTCACGCTTCGTACTAATGTCCACAACGATTTTAATCTCTTGGTGAAGTTACAGAACACAGTGAAAACTGTAGCAAATAAACACATTTCATATACATCATTCTCAGGTTATTTCTTACACAAAGGTACAAAATTTTCATCCTTGAGAATAATTACTGTGTACGCCTGCTTAACCAGCAGTAGACAGTCCTATCGTCTCTAACTTTCTCTCAAACTTCTTACTCAAACTTACGGCGTACGACTTACGTTACTCAGACAGGAAGTAACCTTTCAAAATAATGGTTTCTTAAATATTTCAACAATATAACCAAAGAAAGAATTAAACTGCAGGAAGTTTTCGATTTAGTTTTCATTTTAACCAATTCTTCATCAATTTTGTTCTGTCTTGCTGGGGTTATTGCCTTGACATAAATTGGCTTATAGAGCTCTGTGGTGTGTTGTCGTGTACCTGATGCATGGGGGGTAGCAGCATGCTAGGCTGCCTTTTTTCTTTCAACTGAACTGCTGAATGCACAGTTCTCAGTTCACTGGTTGTTTGTGGACCCTAACCGATATGAAAGCTTGACTTTACAAATGCATCTGCATTGTGCCTTTATGTTTTCATGTTGAACTGTCAAAATGCATCCAAATTCTACTTATTTTTCTGTTGTCATTCATCTTTGCACCGCACTCCTCTCTCGTCTTCACTCCTCACTCTCCTTCAGGACATTTCCCTCCTCTTGTCTCCTGTCCATGCCCAACGCTGCTACCCCCTGCTGTTGGTATGATACTTGTCAATCCTCACATGATTGGTCGCACAGCATGCACGTGACACCTGTAGCCAACTCGCACAGCACCCGCAGGTGCTTTTCCTTAAGAGAAAAGAGGGAAAAAAAGAACGGCTCGTGGACAGACGGGAGTCGGCTCCCATTGTCCACTTAAAAGAGCCGGCTCTTTGAAGGAAAGAAGCCTAGGTACTTCAGTGCAAACCTCCAGGTGTGATCATATGACATGCTAACACCATGAGGCAAACAGCATGAACTTTAAACTTTTAGATTTGGCTCAAAAATATTAACATTGTTGACTGGGCTGTGGTAACATGTAGACTTACAAATGACAGATCGCATGCTACTATTCAGTAAACTAATAAATGGCACTTGTAGAACTGCTGTATAAAATCAAATGTATCACATCAAAGCGAGTGATGTTGTATTGGATATCAATATGCTGTGATTCAGTTGTAGACACAGTCAGGCCGAGTGCTGAAGATAATCACAGCCATGGTTAAAAAAGATGTTAATCACCATATATGTTAATCCATTTTATTAAGAGAAAACTGTTTTTCTAAATGTTTATTAAAGGGTAATGATTTCCCTTATGACTTAACTTATGACTTATTTTTTAAGGTTGAAAACAGCACGCATAGTCTTCATGTAAAGGTTTACTTCTTCCTTTATCTTCACCTTTGCTGTACATCTGTCTCTGTGGATAATACTATATGGCCAGAGAAAAGAGCTAAGAAGCACCGTGCCCTCCTAGCAAACCCCTTTGGGTTCATAAAACAACTGCTAGGTCAGAAGTGCAGCAGCCACCTCACCGTCTCTTAAGAGGAGGTAGCCAATTATGAGAGCAGGGTCAGCAGCTACCTCAGAAGGTGGTTGGGAATGCCCAAGCAACATCGCCCTCTACGGCAACACAAATAACCTCACGCTGCCCATCAGTGGCCTCTGTGAGGAGTTCAAGGTTAGCAGAACAAGGGAGGTGCTCCATTACAAGGAATCCAGTGATCCAAAGGTTTCCCAAGCCAGGATCAAGGTGAGAACTGGGAGAAAGTGGAGGGCAAAGGAGGCCATGGACCAGGCTGAGGCAAGGCAATCACAGAAGGCTGGTGGGATATGTGATGTGATCGGCCGGGCAGGATTGGGTAGCATTCCAACTACTAGCTACAGCAATGTAAAAGACAAATAGAACCTTACCGCATTAAGTTCCTTATCCAGTCAGTGTATGACACCCTATCCAGCCCAGCTAACCTCTTTTGTTATTATAACCTTTATTTAACCAGATAAAAAACCCATTGAGATCAAGACCTCTTTCACAAGGGTGACCTGGCCAAGAAAGGCAGCAGCACACGTCATAGTGGTAAAAAAAACATACAAACAACAACAGTAACAGTTATACATACATTACCAATTTAAAAGCATAGGCACTGTTCAAATGATTTCCATTGTCTTTTTTTAAGATGGAGCGGAATGCTTCCAGAGAAGAAGTTCTGCAATTTTAAGTTAGCATTGGAGGGCGTTCCAAGCAGACGGGGCAGAGAAACTGAAAGCTTTTTTACCTGTTTCAGTTTTAAATCACGGCGTAGCAAGATGTAGAAAATCACTTGAGCGTAGTGCATAACGGCTTTCAGTTCTCTGAAGGAAAGTGCATAAAAAAGTGGGCGTTAAACCAAGAAGAGCCTTATACACCAGAGTTATCCAGTGTGTGTAGCGTCTCATCTCCAAGGAAGGCATGCCAGCTTTTGTTTATAGTTCACAGTGATGGGTGAGACGGCGACAACCAGTGATGAACCGTAGAGCACAGTAATACACAGGAGTCAGTGGAAGGAGGCAGCTGGTCGACGCAGACATATAAACAACATTGCCATAATCAAGTACAGGTAGGAAAGTGGCTGATATTAGAAGCTTCCGAGCTTTGAGAGAAAAAACATGATTTATTTCTATAATAGAAACCGAGCTTCACCCTTAGTTTTGATATCAAACAATTCAGATTTCCAGAGACCCTCACAGAGACCAGCCTCAGGCCAGACCTAGGGCCTCATGTACGAATATTTGCGTGGATTTCCACGTGAAACTTGGTGTACATCAAAACCCAGAAAACTGTCGTACGCACAAAATATTCAGATATATCAAAGTGTGCGTACGCATGGATCCAAGCATGTTTCTTTTGTACATCCCAATCAACGTGGAATTGAGTGCACATGCAACTCCTCCCTGTCCACGCCCCAATTACATTTGCAAATTGTATATATATTACATATTTAAATAGGCTTTGGACCTGAGATTCACCTCTTTGTCCGATCAGATAACGCAATGAACAAAGGAAAGAAAATGAATTTCACAGAGTCTAAGCTAAAGATTCTAGTGAATGAGGTGGAGATTCTGTTTGGTACCCTGTCAACAGGGATAAATATGACCAAAAAAAGACATGAGTGGGAGCATGTGTGTGAGGCTGTAAATGCCGTGGGATCCAAGCAGCGCACACACAGGTGCGGAGCTGCGGCTGACATTTTACGCCCATTTTTACTGACATGAATACTGAACACAGGGAGACAATCAGGGCTTGTTAGAAAGCTCTGCAGCTCTAATTTCACCTGCAGAAAATAAAGAAAACCAAAAAATAAAACGCCTATCACACACCGTGCCAGCCTCCAGCCTGTTCCCAACCATGCTGTTAGTCATAATGAATGAGGCATGCGTTGAACCGGGCCACCTTGCCACAATGTTAGTATTCTGCCCTCGTTAGTTGCGGATGTTAACTTGGCAGATAGCTAACAGGGTTCTTCAATAAACACAGAGTCATCAGGCAAGTTTTGAGATGTTTACTGTTGAAACACTGTTAACTGCAATACAAACATAGAAAATAAAATGTTACATGTCGTATGGCTTTGTACATACAGGACACAAATATATATAAACAAGTTAAACTGTCCATCATCTGACAACAGAATAATTAGCGCTTAGCTTAATGCTAACGTTACATTGAAAACGCCATTAACAAGCTAGCGCATTAGCATCGCTCCATTTTTTAAACATTTCTTCACATATAAATCCAAACTGTTTCTAAAGCTTCAACAGGTAAGCTCAACACAAGAACAACCAATATTCACAGACATATATGCCTTCCAGGGTACAGCTGAGAGAAAATGAATGAGTAGAAAAAGTAACAACAACAGCTTCACTCAAAGCTCTCTGTCTGTGGAGAAAAACTAAGAGACGCACAGCATGCAGTCCACAATCCCCCTGTTCCCTTAAAGGGGCAGTACACTCCCCGTCTGGTATACTGTGCTATACCACTATGGTCCTTTAAGTAACAACACTACTTCAGAGGTGGGTCTTGAATACACCCTAGGGGAGCCACCTTTAATGACTCTTACTTCCACCTTACGGACCCTGTTGTCTTGACCGGGAAAGGTGTTTACGACAAGCCCTGTAGGCCTGGCTGTCTTTTAAGAGCACAATATCTCCAATTTGCAAGTTGGATTGGTCTGCTTGCAATTTCCTCCTTGGCTCATTCTTTCCCACACTCCCCCCATGTGAGAAGAGTGTGGAAGATTGAAGTCCCAAGTGTAGCCTTGGTCTTTGAGGTAAGACTGATGCTCAGCATTTCTTGGTGTTATGCCGAGTTCCTTGCATGCGCCAACAAAGTTCGTCCCTTGGTTCGAACGAAAAAGCTTTGCTGGACCCCTGATAGCAATGAATCTTCTGAGTGCATTTATGAAGCTTGATGTAGACAGAGACTCTACTACCTCCACATGAACTACTCTGGTGACCAAGCAGGTGAACATGACAGCCCAGCGCTTGCTTCCTGAGAGACCTCCCCTGGTACGACAAGCACAGACAGACCGTGGTCCAAACACATCTAATCCAACCTGTGTGAATGGAGGTGCTTGGGTAAGCCGATCAGCAGGTAAGTTGGACATTTTTTGTTTCTCCATACTTTCTCTTAACTTCCTGCAGGTGACACACTTGTGTATGATGCTGGATACCAGTCATTTCCCTCCTAGAATCCACAGCCCAGCGGGCCTGACAGCCCCTTCAGTGATGTGGCTTCCCTGGTGTGCAACCCTTTCATGGTAATACTGCACCAACAACATAGCAACGTGGCTGTTTTTAGGGATGATGATAGGATGTTTTTCCTCCCAGGAGACCGTAGCTGATGACATCCGGCCACCAATCCTCAACACACCATCTGAATCTACGATGGGATCGAGCTTCCTGAGAGGGCTGTGTTTTGAGACGATTTCTCCTTTGGACAGGCTCTTGATCTCCTCTTTAAAGGTCTCTTGCTGCACAGTCTGGACGATTACTGTTCTTGCCTGTACAAGCTCCACTGCCTTTGGCGTATCTCCCTTGGGAGCTCTGGCATAGGTTCTGACTTTCTGAATAAGCCTGGCTATTCCACGTGTTAGAATCTTCCAGCTGGAAAAGTGTCCGAATCTGTGTGAACCAAGCAGTGCTCCAGCAGCTTTGGTAGCAAACGTGGCAACCATTGGTCGCACATCTGCATGCGTCTGGCTCAACCAGCTCGAAGGACTCAGGCTGAGTAGGTGTTGCTCCATCATCCTTTCTGAGAAAGGAAGGTCCTGAAAACCAGTTTGTATCTTCAAGATGTGCGGCTGGTACTGGTCGTGTTCCATGGTCTGCAGGGTTGTGTTCCGTGCTGACAAAGTGCCACTGTTCCTGGCTGTGAGGACTTCCTTATGCGTGTGACTCTGTTAGCAACGTACACATAGAACCTCCGGTTGGCGTTGTAGATATACCCCAGCACAACTCTGGAGTCAGTGTAAAAGTTCACTTTGTGGATGTCGACGTCTAGCTCGTCCATTAACATGTCGGCTAGCTCGACTGCGAGCACAGCTGCACAAAGCTCCAGACGAGGTACAGTATGGGAGTGACGTGGTGCCAATTTAGATTTCCCCATACAGAATCCTACATGACTGTGTCCTTCATCGTCGACAGCCCTGAGGTAGGCCACTGCAGAGATGGCCGTGGTGGATGCGTCAGAGAAGACACATAATTCCCTCTGCGATGTAGAGAGTAAGGAAACAGGTAGGTATAGTCTTGGTATGTGATGATGATGATGATAGGGGCTTTATTTGTCATTGTAACAGTACAAGTACAGTACAACGAAATTGCAGACCAGTCTGTCCATACAAACAATACATGTAATATGACAATGGGGGAGGACAGGACAGTGTATGGTAGCCAAAAAGGAAAAGGAAAAGAAAAAAGGGATACAACATGGGGAGAGGGGAGGAGAAAAAAAGAACAACCCCCAGTCTGTGCTCCTGTAAGGAGTACACTCTGGGAGCAGGACAAATACACCTCAGCAGTTATAGCACATATACAATACACTCAACAACATGAAACATCAACATGAAACACATCACTAACAAACAGGGGATAGGGGATGGGGAGATTGAGTAATCCAGCGCGGACACGCAGCCACCCGGTCATGCAGCCAGACGGCGCTAGACACACGGATCCGCCTTGTCAGGCTGGCGTGAACAAGCGGTGAAGGCGGGTGGATGGGGGTAGGGCAGTGAAAGCATATCTGTAAGTCTGTGCATGTGTGCGTAGGCCTGGAGACGTGCTCCACCCTGTCCGTAATCATGGAGTCTCAGTCTGCAGATGTTATGGCGATGGCATGGCAGTTGCTATGGAAACAGCCTTGATCAGGCCATGGCAGAACAGTCAACGAGTGGCAGTGGGAGATAGGGGAGTAGGGCAAAGAGCGTTTCGCTGAAGTGATCATCTGGGGGAGTTGTTATTCCAGCAGAAGCCTTGGCCAAGGCTCTGCAGGTGTGGGGAGGTGGAGATAAGATTGGAATTTGTTGGTTTTGGGGCCCCGTAGCTGCGTTTTCTGCTACAAGCACTCTTAGCCAGCTTGGTCTCCAAAACGATCCATTTGTCTTTGCAAAACTGTCAGCTTCTCCATGATGTAGCCCATATCCTGGTTTTTCTTGATGTTTTCCATCGATCCTGTAATGGTGACCATGTTCCGGTTCATCATCTCGGTGATGTCGTCCACTTTACGTCCCAGCACTGCGATGTTATCCCTGCTGTTGCGATCCAACACTGCGATGTTATCCCTATTCTGGTTCACAGCCCCATTCAGGTTTCTGACAGCTTCGCTCAGAGCTTCAATCATTGCCGGCATTGGGGCTTTGCACGGCTGCCAGCATTTTCCGCATGCCTCGATGAATTAGTGCCGTGCCCGCTCCAATCAGCAAGACACTTGTCATCAACAATCCGAATATATAGATGTCTTCAATGTCCTCCACAAAAAGAGCCACCAGACACACGACCCGCCACTTCTCCCAGGCGTCCATCGAGTAACCAGCTGCAAACGTTCCGGCACCTGGGCTTCTCTTTGAGAAGATGGTGTTAATTGCGTTTAGAGACCAGTTAATCAAATCCATGAGGCTTGATAAATTGGAGAGCATTACAGGGAGAGTCTCTTCAATAGTAGACAAAAGACTAGACACAGACAAGAGAGCAAAGCAGGCAAGGCCAAGGGGAGGAGAGGAGAGGAGGAAAGATGCAACCGCCTTCGTCGAGAGCCAAACGAGAATCGGTTACTGTTCCCTTAAAGAGGCAGTACAGTTAGTTAGCTTCATTTGCACATCACATATGATTTGAACATTGATTGAATAAAAAGGTTTCCTTTTAACATAAACAAATTCATTGTGTGATGGCGCTTTTATAGCAATGTGTGTGCAGTCAGCTCCGATTAAATTAGGGAAAACAGCTCCCACTGCAAATTGCGCTTTAATATTGGCCTGTTGAACAGCATTGTATGGGAATTTGATGTACCTGGATGACATTCGGATGATTCTGTACCACACAGCTGGCATAGCTCGGCTCAGGGTTGACTCGCACAATCCTGACCGATCAGCCAGCTCCCGCTGGAATGCCCCTGTTGCCAGGAACCCCAGCGTAGTTAGCATCTGTTTGGCTCCTCACCTTGTTGCGCTCTGTGCACAACTCCAGTTATACTGGCCTTGGTAACCGAATTCAGCTTATGAGCCAATTATCATTTGCAAGTAAATCCAAACATGTGGGTGTGTTAATTGTTCATAAGTGTGTCTCTGATGTGCACATCACTCTGATGACTACTTGTTTTCACATATTAACAGTTTCCCAGTGTCACCTCTAAGTGTCGCCAAAGGAATAATAGCTGTAGAAACATGCGTGTGACCGCTATGAAGTTGGTGTGGGGCACGCACATTTCTACCATCATTTCACATTTGCTACATCTCAACGTGAGCGTGGAAAAGGACGTACGCCACTTTTGTGTGTACGCAAGCTTTGTACATGAGGCCCCTAGTGTTGTTCTCTGAAACATCGAGACAGGTAGGCATTCTTCAGCTAACTGTGCCCCAGGAAGAAAAGATGTAGAAGGTAAGAAGAAGGAAGGCAGGGAAATATGCAGAGCTTTTGGAGAATTGCCAAGGGGTGGCGTGCATTGTGCTTGTCTATTGAAGTAGGAAGCAGGGGCTTACAGCCTCCTGGGCATCACCAGAGCATGCAAACGGAAAGCCAGCAGAGCCTCAGAAGCAGCAGAGAAGGCCTCAAAATCGCTGTGGATCACAAGGGACAAACAGTGGTCTGATGCTGCTTAGACACAGATGGAAAACCAATCACTCCCTGTCAGGTTGCCTGGGTTAGGGGGTCTGAAATTGAAAGACCTGAAACCCCCCATATGACCTGTCATTGTGGTTACTCTGTCATCAGCACTCTTGCTCTCTGGGTGTGGCGCGACGTGGAGAAAAAAGGGGAAGTTATCCGACAACGCCACCTGTGGAATTGCACTGCAGGAAATACACCCAGTCCTATACCTGGGCTACTAGAAGGTCACACAGATTCGTTACACCAATTTATAATAATAATCAAAGTGTTTTTATTGAGTTTTCAAAAAGCATAACATTCATACAGAAAAGCACGAACTCAAGTCCTACAACACAATGTAAGACAAAACTATACCCAGACAGACAGATAATCTTGAATGAAAGTTATTATACAACCAGATTAACAAATTAGAAGATTAGAGAAAGAAAAAAAAAAAAAAAAAAAAAAAAGGGAGGAGGGGGGGGGGGGGGGGGGGGGGGGGCTGCCAGTTATGTTGGAGTAGACGGAAACTCATTTTCAAAATAGGAAATAAAAGGCTGCCAGACCTTAGAGAATTTCTTGGTGTTGCCCTGTATAGTAAATCTGAGATGTTCTAATTTGAGGTGTGCCATCACCTCTTCCACCCAGCGTTTATGGGATGGCGGTGTTGCCTTTATCCAGTTAAATAGAATCAGTCTCCTAGCTAACAGTGAAGTGAATGCAATTGCCTTCCTCTGAGAGGCTGTTAGTTGAGTTTCCCTCGGTGCCACACCAAAGATGGCCGTCAGAGGCATTGGTTCCATATCTTTATTATAAATGAATGAGAATGTTCTAAAAATGTTAGCCCAAAAGTCTTTCAGCCTGGAACAAGACCAGAACATGTGGCATAAGTTGGCTGGCACCTGTTTACATCTGGGGCAGGTCGAATCGGCCCCCTGGTACATTCTTGCCAGTTTCTCCCTTGACAAGTGGAGTCTGTGTAACACCTTGAACTGTATCAATCCGTGTCTCACACATACAGAAGCAGAGTGTACTAGATCTACTGCTCCTCCCCAGTCAACCTCTGATATGTCCAGCCCCAATTCTTCCTCCCATTTCCTTCTTACACTGACCAGGGAGGGGGAAGCCACATTCTGAATATTTGCATATAGTGTGGAGATTGTCCCTTTAGCAGTCGGATCTGTGTCCATCAGCTCGTCTATCCATCCGCTTTGTGGAAGCTCGAGGGAGGGGCTGAATGTCTTTTTCACAAAGTCCTGAATCTGGAAGTATCTAAAGTAATTAGTCTTGGAGGAGATTCCATAGTCCTTTTCCAGTTGAGCAGCCGACATAAAAGTACCATTTTTAAAAAGATGTTTTACACATTCCACCCCAGCTCTTTGCCATTCCCTAAAGGCTATTCCCCCGAGGGCTGGGGAAAACAAGTGATTTCCATAGATGGGAGCAGATAGGAGGGCGTTTCTGTTTTTAAAATGTGATCTGAATTGAACCCAAATTTTCAAAGAATTAGATACCACCGGGTTGTTTGTGTAGAAATGTTTGCTCAAGGGTAGAGGAGCACAGACCAGGGAGCGCAAGGACACTGGGCTGGAGACGTAACTTTCCATATGAACCCATATCGGGGTTTCATCCTCATCTAACTCTTTGACCCAAAATAACAACTTATGTATATTAGCAGCAAAATAATAGTGCATATAGTTCGGCAGAGCCAGGCCTCCCTCTTCTTTCTGTCTCTCCAGAAACTCTCTTCTTATCCTGGGGACTGTTTTTTTCCAAATAAAGGCAGATGTACATTCGTTCAATTCCTTAAAAAATGATTTAGGAATGAAAACTGGTATCGTCTGGAATAAATAGAGGAACCGTGGCATTATAGTCATTTTAACAGAATTTATCTTCCCTGCTAACGATAAGGGGAGCGATGCCCACCTCTCCATATCCAACTTTGCTTTATCCAGTGCTACTTTAAAGTTACTGTCCAGTAAATCTTTATATTTACTAGTTACATTAACACCTAAATATGTGAATTTATCCTTATGTGTTGCAAAGGGATAGGCCCGGAAAGAAAGTTTCCTCGCCTGTTTATTAATGGGGAAAAGGACACTTTTTTTTAAGTTAATTTTATAGCCCGACACCCTCCCAAAATCCTTGATAATACCAAGGGCTACCGGGATACTAATGGCAGGGTTTGACAGGAAAAGGAGGAGATCATCAGCATATAAGGACAGCCTATGGTTTTGTGTCCCCCTTTGTATTCCTACCAATTCAGCAGCCTGTCTCAGCATTATTGCAAGGGGTTCAATTGCCACATTAAAGAGCAGGGGTGACAAAGGGCACCCCTGTCTTGTTCCCCGGAACAGAGAGAAGGGTTCAGATATGATATTATTTGTTCTTACCATAGCCTGGGGGTTCGCATAAATTATTTCAATCCACGAGCAAAATGTAGGACCAAAGCCGAATCTCTCAAGGGCCGTAAACAGATAGTAATACTCTATTCTATCGAAGGCTTTGTGGGCATCTAGGGATATCACAATCTCTGGCATAATGTTATCTTCAGCAGTATATATCACATTGAACAGACGGCGGAGATTGCTGGAGAGTTGTCTACCTGCAACAAACCCTGTCTGATCAGGGTGTATTATCTTACTTATAGCGAGCTCAATTCTAGCTGCCAGTACTTTGGTCAGTATTTTATAATCACATCCAAGTAAACTTACTGGGCGGTATGACTCACATTTAAGTGGGTCCTTATTCTTCTTAAGGAGTACAGAGATCAAGGCCTGTGACATTGTTTGGGGCAGAGCTTTTTTATCAAGAATTTCCTTAAATACTCTGCAAAGCAAGGGTATCAGTTTGGGAGCAAATGTTTTATAAAACTCACTTGGGTACCCATCAGGGCCCGGCGCTTTTCCTGTCTTCATATTCCGAATTTCCTTGTCTATCTCCGTGGCAGATATGGGCCCCTCTAATCTATCTCTATCCGCAGCCTCTAGCGATGGTATTTCAAGGTTTTCAAAGAAATTCTTCACTCGGTCCCTATCATTTATTTCTGAGGTATACAAGTCCTCATAAAAAGATTTAAATTGATTGTTAATACCCTTCTGATCTATAATTTTATTACCCACATTATCTCCTATCTCTACTATCATACCAGCAGCTGCTGATTGTTTTAGCTGGTAGCTCAGGAGTTTACCAGCGCGCTCACCGTGTTCATAGAGATCTTGTCTTGACCTAAGATATAAATCCTCCTCACGCTGACTTGTCAGGATGTCATATTCAGTCTGGAGCAAAATCCTTTTTTTATGCAGCTCCTCAGATGGAGTCATAGAATTTGCCAGGTCAACTTCTTTTATTGCTTTCATTAATTCTGTGGTACGTTTCGTTTTTCTTTTCCTTTCACCAGCACTGTATGAAATGATTTGTCCGCGTATATACGCTTTTAATGATTCCCATAAAGTGCCACCGCTTATATCAGGAGTATGATTAAGATCCAAGAAAAAAACTATTTGCGAATTAATGAATTCTTTAAAATCATCATCAGCCAATAATCTACTATTAAGACGCCACATCCTCTGAGGTGGTGTATACTCAGGGAATTTAAGTTTCAGTGTGACCGGGCTATGATCAGATATTACTATACCAGGGTATTCTACATTCATTACCATAGGGGTCAATTTATTGTCTAACAAAAGATAATCAATTCTAGTATAAGTTTGGTGTGGCGGGGAATAAAAGGAGTACTGTCTGGTAGTCGGATTTGCATATCTCCATGGATCGAATATACCATATGTTTTACAAAAGGAGTTAATGCATTGAGCAGATTTACTTAGCACACTAGGTGTTGGGCTAGAGCGGTCCAGAGTTAAATCTAGGACACAATTCAAGTCTCCCCCCAAGATCAAATTATGTGTGTCCAAATTAGGTAGTAATGAAAACAAATCCTTAAAAAATTGAACATTATCCCAATTGGGTGCGTATATGTTTGCCAACACTACTGGCATATTGAATAATTTCCCAACTACAATAACGTATCGACCATGTTTGTCTTTTATGGCGGATGTTTCTATGAATTGTACATTCCTGTGTATAAGGATGGCCACTCCTCGACTCTTACTATCAAAATTTGAATGGTAGATCTGGTTGAATCCTCCCCTATACAGTTTGAGGTGGTCCTTGTTTAACAAATGTGTCTCTTGCAAATATACTATCTCTGCTCCCTGGTCTCTTAAGTGTGAAAAGATCTTACTCCGTTTAGCCGGTTTATTGATCGCCCTTACGTTCCAGCTCATCAAATTTGTGCCCATTCTGCTCACATCCATGTCTGGTGCCACACCCGGGGTCTGCAGCCCAACATGCCCACTACGCTCCTGTGCCGTCCACTATCTGGATCACACCCTGAAGATCTGGCAGCAAAAACAGAAAAAATAAAGGGGCGGTGTCTGGGAAAAAACAGGGAGGCAACACATACACATACACAAGTAACACATAACACATTGCACATATGAACATGAACCCAAACACAGTGCTCTTTAACAAGCACTCTCGTGGCCAACCGGTCCATCATCTCCTACACGTCAAGCCTACCGTGTGCGGCTCCGTGCAAAATATCCCATTCCAAAAATACAACATCACCCCTTTAATCTACTCACCTCCTAAAAGGAGGGGGAAAAAGACAGTAGGGGGAGCTTGTAGCAAAAAGATCTTTGAAAATAAAATACAGTACCCCGAGAGTAGTCAACAATGATCAAGGAGATAATCAATTCTTAAATTGTAAAAAAAAACAAACCAAAACAATAATGTGTAAGTAATATAAAGCAGGGCCACAGTATTTCTTAAATAAAATATTCAAGTATAAATCAATAAAATGAGATATTACTTTGTCAATATTGTCAAATCAAATCAGCAATATCCTTCCTGTAGCACTTAAGTCCTTACATCAGTGTAGCCCTAGTACTTAGCCAAACTCAGACCAGCCCATGTACCTCACCCAGGATTCAGTGTCTTCTTGATGAACTCCATGGCGTCTTTTGGGTTCTCAAAGGTTTTTGTTTGTCCTCCTTCTGGTGTAATCACCAGCGTTGCCGGGTAACGGAGCCCATATCTGACCCCCCCGCAGGTGCGCAGGAGGCTTCTTGCTTCTTTGAAGGCTGCTCTCTTGTTGTTTACTTCCTGGGTGTAGTCTGGGAAGATGTGAATCCGTCCATTTCGACCCTCTGGTGTTCTCTCCATTTCCCTCGCCTTCTTCAGTATCTCCTCCTTCTCTGTATAGTAGTGGCATCTCACCACGAACGCTCTCGGTGGAGCTCCGGCTCCGTCTCGTCTCGCGCCGAGTGCTCGGTGTGCTCGGTCAAGCGTCGGTGTCACTGATAGCCCCAGTTTTTCTTTCAGCAATCCAGCTATGAACTCCGACGGCTTTTTGCCTGTCTCAGCCCCTTCTCTTACCCCAACGATGCGTATGTTGTTGCGTCGTGATCTCGCCTCGAGGTCTTCACTCCGTCCCCTCAGCTTCAGTATCTCCTTCTCCATTTCTTTCAGTTTCGTCTCCATGCTGGTTATACTGTCAGACTGGTCGTTCAGCGTGCCATCCACTTCTTTTTTCCGCGCTTCCATCTCGTTAGCCAGACTGATGGTTGTCTCGCTAATCAGCCTCACCTCCTCACGCAGCAACTCAAACTGAGCTTTAGTGTTATCTTCCAAACTCTTAGCCCACTTTTCCATCTCGGCTTTTGTCTCCTCTCTGTATTTTGTAATCCCAGCATTCGTTTTTTTGACCTCGGACATCATGTCTTGAGCCCATTGAGGCATGCTGTCGGCGTGTGCTGGGCTAGTGTTAGCTTTGCTAGCTGCGGAGGCAGGGTTGCTATCCGCCTGCAACTTTTCTACGCCGGCCCGGGTCTGTCGGTTGGACATTTTCGATCATAAACTGCCCCGTGAGCACACTCGTTCACTCCAAAGCACGAATCGTATTAAACGAGCTTCCTTAAAAATGGTAGTAAACTGGCGATATTACTATTTCTTGACTACTTTTACACGGAGCCTCCGCACGCACGTCTTCACACGGCGAAGCACATCCGGAAGTCTTTCTCGTTACACCAATTTATAAAGAGGACGTGAGACGGACTTCCAAAAATACAAATCGACACACAGCCCTTTTATCCAAAACGACTTACAGAGGAGGACATAAGCTGAAAAGGTGTAAAGGAGCACAGAGTAGTTGTTAGTTTTGTTAGTTTTAGGCAAGGAAGCATTCTCGAAAGAGAAAGGTTTTTACAAGTTTTTTAAAGGTAGAAAGAGATGTTGCAGTTCTTGCAGCCGTTGGTAGGTCATTCCACCATTTGGGGACAACCACAGAGAAGAGTTTAGAGTGACCTCGCTTTGTGAGAGGCGATGGTACAACTAGACGGTTTAAATGAGTGGAGCGTAACGCCCTAGTCGGGACGTGAGCCTTGAGTAAGATGCTGAGATAGCCAGGGGCAGATCCTGAAATGGTTTTGTGGGCTAGCGTCAGAGCGACTCATGGGCAGCGGATTGACTCATGGGCAGGGATGACCAGAAAAAAAGAACAACCCCCAGTCTGTGCTCCTGTAAGGAGTACACTCTGGGAGCAGGACAAATACACCTCAGCAGTTATAGCACATATACAATACACTCAACAACATGAAACATCAACATGAAACACATCACTAACAAACAGGGGATAGGGGATGGGGAGATTGAGTAATCCAGCGCGGACACGCAGCCACCTGGTCATGCAGCCAGACGGCGCTAGACACACGGATCCGCCTTGTCAGGCTGGCATGAACAAGCGGTGAAGGCGGGTGGATGGGGGTAGGGCAGTGAAAGCATATCTGTAAGTCTGTGCATGTGTGCGTAGGCCTGGAGACGTGCTCCACCCTGTCCGTAATCATGGAGTCTCAGTCTGCAGATGTTATGGCGATGGCATGGCAGTTGCTATGGAGACAGCCTTGATCAGGCCATGGCAGAACAGTCAACAAGTGGCAGTGGGAGATAGGGGAGTAGGGCAAAGAGCGTTTCGCTGAAGTGATCATCTGGGGGAGTTGTTATTCCAGCAGAAGCCTTGGCCAAGGCTCTGCAGGTGTGGGGAGGTGGAGATAAGATTGGAATTTGTTGGTTTTGGGGCCCCGTAGCTGCGTTTTCTGCTACAAGCACTCTTAGCCAGCTTGGTCTCCAAAACGATCCATTTGTCTTTGCAAAACTGTCAGCTTCTCCATGATGTAGCCCATATCCTGGTTGACTGACTCATTGACTCATGGGCAGGGATGACCAGGAGTTCGGTTTTTGACAGATTAAGCTGTAGATGGTGGTCTTTCATCCAGGTTGACAAATCAGAAAAACAGGCGGAGATGCGTGCGGAGACTGTGGTGTCGTCCGGCTGGAACGACAGGTATAGCTGTGTGTCATCGGCATAGCAGTGGTAGGAGAAGCCGTGTGAGCGGATAACATGGGACAACAAGGTGGTGTAGATGGCAAACAGAATTGGGCCCAGCACAGACCCCTGTCTGGCACCCCCGTGGAGAGGGTATGAGTCGATGACAGACGACCTTGCCAAGACACATTAAAGGAGCATCCAGCGAGGTAGGACTCGAGCCAGGAGTGGGCAGTGCCTGTGATGCCCATGTTGGTGAGTGTGGCTAGGAGTATGTCATGATTGACTGTATCGAAGGCAGCTGATAAGTCAAGAAGGATGAGTACGGATGATTGCCCTCGTGTTCTGGCTGTTTTTAGGGCTTCTGTGACAGATAGTAGTGCTGTCTCAGTGGAGTGGCCACTTCTGAAACCCGACTGATTTGGGTCAAGTAGGTGGTGATGGGCGAGGAAGGCAGTGATTTGTTTAGAGACCGCCCTCTAAATGGTTTTTGAGAGGAAGGGAAGGAGTGACACCGACCGATAATTTTCAACCAGGGCGGGGTTAAGCATAGTCTTTTTTAGCAGTGGCTTGTTTGAAGGCAGCTGGAAATACGCCCAATGACATTGAGGCATTAATCACGGATGTGATCGGTGTGACTACCGTAGGAGTGATATCTTGTAGGAGTTTAGAGGGGATGGGGTCTAGCAGGCAGGTGGTGGGTCGGTTATCAATGATCAGTTTGGATACCTCGTCTTCGTAGAGAGGGGTGAACGAGGAGAGAGTTGCGCTATTTTTTCAGGGAGGTGTTAGGTTGTGACTGAGAGGATCACAAAATTGTTTGCTGATAGTCGCCACCTTGTCTGTGAAGAAAGAGGCAAAGTTGTCAGCAGTGAGGTTGGTGGCAGGGGGGGTGGGGGAGGATTGTGCTGCTGATTTTCTTGTTGTAATACTCCATTTTAGCAGTCGTGACAGATGAGGAGAATGACGCTAGGAGAGATTGGAACGCTCTTAGGTCAGCAGGGTTGTTGGATTTGTGCCATTTCCGTTCAGCAGCTCTGAGTGCTGTACGTGACGAGCGAATGGCATCAGTCAACCATGGGTGGGGCTGAGTGGATCGTGCAGGTTTGCTAAAAAGAGGACACAGGGAATCTAGGCATGTGGTTAGTGTGGAACTGAGAGATTCAGTGGCTGCATCGACATCTAGTGGAGAGAAACTGTTGGGAGGGGGAAGGGCAGCAGCAACGACTGAGGTGAAGTGGGTGGCAGACAAGTTGCGGAGATTGCGTCGGAAGGTGGTCATAGGCTGAGAGGTGGTAGGTAGCTCTGAGAGGGAAACCAGGAAGCGGATGAAGAAGTGGTCCGAGGTATGTAATGGTGTGACCATCAGTTTTGCAATTTTTTGTGAGGATGAGATCCAGTTGATTGCCATTTTTGTGAGTTGGGGGAGTACTGACTAGTTGAATGTCGAATGAGTTGATAAGTGATAGAAAGTCTGCAGCGTAAGTTTTGCGTAGGTGGATGTTGAAATCACTGAGGACCAGCAGCGGGCACTCTAGTTCAGGGATTGACAAAGTCACCCAGTGGTCCAGGAGGACGGTAGAAGACTATCATTGAGCAATTGACTGGAGCTATGGCTTTGATTGCATGGTATTCAAATGAGCAGTAGTTGGTGTTGAGGGGCAGGGGAGCATAGTTCCATTTGTTGTTGACCAGGACCCCAGTTCCTCCTCCTCGCCTGGAGAGACGGGGGGTATGGGAGAAGGAGTGAGCCGCGGGGAGTGCTGCCTGAGTAGCAGTGTTTTCAGTTTTAAGCCAGGTTTCAGTGAGGGCCAGTAGGTCCAGGGATAGACTGCTGGCATAAGCCGGGATAAAGTCCACCTTGTTGACAGCGGATTGGCAGTTCCATAGGCCAACAGAGAAGGTTTTGGTGGGTGTAAAATGTTCCAGTGTCCGGAGGTTAAGTAGATTTCTGGTGGGACGGTTGGGGCGGAGGGGACTCCGTGCAGTAGAGACTACTGGGATCTTTTGGAAGCACATAGTGATATGGGTAGGTCAGATGGAGGATAGTTTCGCCTTGCTCGGTGGACTCGCTTGTCTTTACCCAAGTAGGTCTTCACACGAGGAGGGCTACAGACGAAGGCTGTTTCATTTCCTTTTTCCAATGTACATTGGATCCATCACATACGTGCAATACGTGCAGAATATGCTACTACATGCATACAACTGTGACTTGGACACACTCCTGTTACTTGGACTTCATGTTAATTAGGATTTGCATCATATAATATATTCTTGTTTGGCTCTCAATGAAGGCGGTCGCATCTTTTTTTCCTCCTCTCCTCCCTTGCCTGCTCTGCTCTTTTGTCTGTGTCTAGTCTTTTGTCTACTGTTGAAAGAGACTCCTTGTACTTCTCTCTAATTTATCAAGCATCATGGATTTGATCAAATGGGGCCCTAATGTACAAAGCTTGCGTCCGCACAAAAAAGTGGCGTACGTCCTTTTCCACGCTCACGTTCAGATGTATCAAATGTGAAATGATCGTAGAAATGTGCGTGCCCCACGCCAATTTCATAGCTGGCGTACGCACATTTCTACAGCTATTGTTCCTTTGGCGACACTTAGAGGTGAAGCTGGAAAACTGTTAATAATGTGAAAACAAGTATTCATCAGAGTGATGTGCACATCAGAGACACACTTATGAACAATTAACACACCTACGTGTTTGCAATTATATAAGTGGTTATAAAAGCATGCACAATGTGATAAAGAAAATGATATTAACAAAGGCAGCATTAGCGCTGTTAGAGGACCTTGCAAACGTGAGCGATTTAAGGAACGCAAGGATTTACTTGCAAACCATGATAATTGGCTCATAAGCCGATTTCGGTTATCAAGGCCAGTATTACTGGAGCTGTGCGCAGAGCTGCGGCTGGCCCGAGAGCGCAACGGGGGCCAACGAGTAGCTCGGGGTTGTGCTGACTACGCTGGAGTTCCTGGCAACAGGGGCATTCCAGCGGGAGCTGTTTATCTAAGTAGGAAACATTTTTATTCCATCAATGTTCAAATCATATGTGATGTGCAAATGCAGCTAACTAACATCGTGACAAGGTGGCCTGGTTCAACGCACGACTTATTCATTATGACTAACAGCATGGTTAGGAACAGGCTGGAGGCTGGCACGGTGCATGATGGGTGGCTTCTATTCGTTTAATTGCCCTGTATGTAACGCTGGTTTACATACGGGACAATTAAAGGAATAAACTCTTTACTCACCCAGAAGCCGTGCCAGTGTGCCAGTGTGCCAAAGCATATTTGGGCATGTGCACATTCAAATATCGTGTTTTTGGTTTTCTTTATTTCTTTATTTTCCGCTTGTGAAATTAGAGCTGCAGAGCTTTCTAACAACCCCTTGATTATCTCCCTGTGTTCAGTATTCTTGTCAGTAAAAGCGGGCGAAAATTGTCGCCACACACCTGTCCACACCTGTGTGCGCGCTGCTCGGATCCCACGGCATTTACAGCCTCACACACATGTCTTTTTTGGGTCATATTTATCCCTGTTATCCCCTTCATTCACTAGAATCTTTAGCTCAGACTCTGTGAAATTCATTTTCTTTCCTTTGTTCGTCGCGTTATCTGATCGGACAAAGAGGTGAATCTCAGGTCCAGGGATATTTAAATAGATTTGCATATGTAAATGGGGGCGTGGACAGGGAGGATGTGCATGTGCGCTCAATTCCACGTTGATTGGGATGTACAAAAGAAACGTGCTTGGATCCATGCGTACGCACACTTTGATACATCTGAATTTTTTTGTGTATACGACAGTTTCCGGGTTTTGGCGTACGCCAAGTTTCAGTAGGAAATCCACGCAAGTATTCGTACATGAGGCCCCTGGTCTCTAAGCGCAATTGACACAATTGGATCGGGCATTGCACTGGTTCACCGAAGTATGCAGAAAACGTGCAAAGACAGCCGTGCAAAGCCCCATAAAGCTGCCAGTAATGATTGAAGCACTGAGCAGAGCTGTCTGGAATCTGAATGAGGCCATGCACCGGAATATGGTTGATGGAAGATCACTGTTTTGGATTGCAACAACATGGATAACATCACAGCTTTGAATCGCAAAGTAGACGACATCACCGAGACTATGAACCGGAACATGGTCACCATTACAGGATCGATGGATAACATCAAGAGCAACCAGGATATGGGCTCTTCATGGAGAAGTTGACGGTTTTGCAAAGGCAGATGGATCATTTTGGAGACAACAATTCTGGCTGAGAGAGCCTGTAGCGGAAAAGGGTGCAGCTACTGGCCCCAAGACCAAACAAATTCCAATCTTATCTTGACCTCCCCACACCTGCAGGGCCTTGGCCAAGGCTTCTGCTGGAATAACAACTTCCCTGGAAGATCACTACAGCGAGACGCTCTTATGAGACTCCATGACTATGGTGCAGGGTGGGGCACGTCTCCAGGCCTACGCACACATGCACATATTGGGGTTGTTCTTTTTTTCTCCTCCCCTATCCCCATGTTGTATCCCTTTTCTTTTTTGTCATACTTAAATGAAATGACTTGAGAAGAGGTGTTTTATTCACTATCATGTTTGTCATTTGAACAGTTTTATTTCATTGTGTCAAATACAGGAGTTTCATGTACAGAAGAGCAACTGGGAACTAGAGAATGAAATAGCTGTACAATATTTACACATCAAAACAACAAATTGCTCTGCAAGAATATCCTCTGAGAGGTCAAATAATAAGAAATATCCATCAACAGCAAACAGATAAAAATGACTAACATTAAACACTGACATTTATGCTTTTGGATCATTTCACCCAATGCTTCCTTTAAGGTCATGCTTTATTTTTTTTTTGTTCCTCATCTTTACAGGTGTTAAATTCTCTCTCTCACTGTCTTTTAACACAAACAGAAGAAAGAACACAGCTTAGTTTTAAATACATGTCCCCTCTAGTTTAACTGCTTTCTAAGTGAGGCAGGTAGAAACAAGACTTATAGTCCTTCACAACTTCACTTCTGTCTCACTCAAAAAAAAAAAGGTGTGTAGTGGAGCCATTTTATGTCCCCCTTTAAAACAAAAATAAAAACAGCAAACAATCCAAACTTAGGACTGTCATTATTGTCATTATACAAACCATGGTTATCAATAAATACTGTGGGTCTCTCAACATTCTATAGGTCACAGAATGAGGTGACAAAAATCTCTTTTGTAGTGTTCACTGAATTCTCTCGTGGTCCCTTTCTTTGACTTTTGAGGAAAATCCATCACATTCACATCGTTTCAATAGGTTTCTTGAAAACAAGAGGTGCTTTAAAATGGACTTCAAAAATAAAACAAATACTTTAAAAGTGAAAGCTCCCATGAACATACCAACAGTGGCTGTTCTTGCTGGACCCAACACTTTCTTTTGTTTCACAAACTCTGGTGCCTCCACCTACATACATAATACTGCAGGTTGATGTGTGAGCTTGGAGCTGCCATCAGGTCATCCATCAGGCTTTGGCACTGAGGCTTAGCAGTTCCATGAAGGAGTTAAAGAGGCTCTCCAGCCAGCCCTGGTTAGCCATGCACTGCTGCACCACCTCCTCCTGGCCGGGGTCCTCCACTGCCTGCTTAATACTGTCTGTCTGCTCAGGAAAGACAGGTAATGGATTTTTTACACATTAAATTTCTATGCATGTAGTACATTAGTCACAGCACATTAGGGTTGTTTTTAGCAATAAGTGATCATCAATATTTTCATATATTGTTTACTATACTTTTTGTTAGAACATTTCAACCTATCACAATACTAAATTTACAGATATTAAAGATATTTTCTTAATATTTTAAATTATGACTGTGTGTGTGTGTGTGTGTGTTTGCGTGCACATGCATATTTGAGCTCAGTTACTGTTGTGCAGAAGATGTTGAAATTTTTTAGTAAATTAAGTAATGCAGATAATCTATACCCAGCTTGTAAGGATGATATCAGGTTTCATGAAATGACTAGTCTACAGTGTCAATGAAAGTGTATTTAAACCTCTTAAACCTGAACCCTATGGCCAGGAAAAATCACCTAAAATAATATGAATAGGAATAATACACCCAAAATGAATGAAAAGTGGTTTATATGCATGCTTCTGGTCTCCTTTGATCAGTAAGATACATACAGCTAAGGAATACAAATCTAAATGTCACCATGATAACCTCAATTCCAAAGATCCCATGCATAATGATACAATGAATGTATACTACTCCTTGACTACAATTCTAACTGAACTTATTTCCATAAAGCCATGATGCTGATAACATAAATCCCCCCCAAAAACCTTTACATATTAAAAACACAATGTACCTCCTGTTTTGTCTCAGAACAATCCAATTGAATAAAGCAATGTCAGAATTGAGCCAGCAGATGGAGACATAGATGATGTTTGCATGGAAGGCTGAAGTAACGCCTCCTGCAATGCCTTCCCCTCACAATTCAAAGTTCTTGGATGATAACAGCTGGAAAACATCCTTTACACTGTACTAAGATGTTGTTCCCTTTTTTCTGCCTCAAAATCAAAGTAAATTATTTCTGCAAAGTGAGAGCACTTCTTTCAGAGGTCATTTAATTAAATTCAATCAATTATTTATATAGCACCATATCGTAACAAAAGTTATGATGGAGAAATTCTGTTTTTCCCTATAATGTCCTCAGGCTGCTCCGCCTCAGCTCTCTGTGATGTACAGTTTCCTGATGGACAGTGAAGTAAACTGCTGTCAACTGTAACACATGTTAGCTGGGCTGAGCTGGGCCTCTTGCTGTTGCACTATTTTATGATACTCAATAATGCAGATAAGATATTGCAACAAAACATTACCTAACAAACTTTATACAGTTGTGAATAAATGTAGCTATTCTTACCTCACTCTTGCAGTGCAGGAAGGTGTGATACTTGTAGTGGTGAAGGGAATGATACAGACTGTAGATCCGGCAAGTTTCAATTGAGAGCTTCAGATCCTGAAAAGTTTGTGAGAGAAAAAAAATATTGATTTCCAACATTTTGATGGAGGTGTGGCTGCCTGAAGTTTTTACCCAAAAGTTACACTAAAAACATTTGAATAATTCTTAATATTTAGATTTCAATATTAGCTTTTGATTCACATTTGACATTAAAGAGGTCCATTCAATTGTAAAGAACTATTTTTCTCACTTTCCTCAAGTGTCTCTCAGCTTTCTGCCTCCACCCTGGTATAAAAGAGGTGAAAGGAATTGGTGCTCACAGTGTAGTGCATACAGTGTGCCTCCCACTGCTCCACATAAACAAGATCCTCTTCACCTCTGCCACACCTGTTAACACACAAACCTATTTTTGGATGAGCCTGTGACCTGTGGCTGCCTGACACTGAACCATATACAGCAGAGATCCAGAGTCCGATTCCCACACAAACTCTTCCCGGGCAACCACTGTTTTTGACCTATGCATGGATCACCAATACTACCACAGCAACATGCAGTGTTTGAGATACACCTGCATAAAAAGCTACATCCACCAGCTACACCTGCCTAGAGACTTCAGCTGTCTGAAACATTCTCTGTTTGCAGCCTCCTGAGTGCTGCTATGGACGAGCCCAAACCTTCAGCTGTACCGTCATGATGGCCCTGACTGAGCTGCAGGAGATTGTCACATCCCATATTGGACTATGCATCCGATTTTATCTCTTATCTTCTTTATCTGTATTCTGTATAGAATCTTCTGTAATCTTTCTTTGTAAAAATCAGGCATCATTTTAGCACAGAGACACACACACAGAGCTCTGTTGTTAGCTGGAGGTGCTTCAGTTTTTCAAAGGGTTTAATTATTGGATGTTATAGCTTGTTACAAACCACCATTTTATTTGTTTAACTCCTGAGTAGTGATGCATCTTCAGACCTCACACGTGTGTGTCCTTTCAGGTTGCTTCTGGGTCACCTGAACGATGGCAGCGTAGACAAGCGTCTCTCAACAAAAGTAAAAGAAATCTACCCCTAAAAGTGAAATAACTTAAATTTTGTTCAAGAATTTGTAAATTTAGAAAGGGGGCAAGGATGGCGTCTAAACATAAGAGTAAAAAGTCAGTTCTGAACACTGATGAAACTATCAAAGTGCAGCAACACGAGCGTGCTAATAGATGGTAAATGGACTGTACTTATACAGCACCTTTCTAGTCTTCTGACCACTCAAAGCTCTTTACACTACCTATCCCATTCAGCCATTCACACACATTCATACACTGATGGCATTGGCTGCCATGCAAGGTGCCAACTGCTCTTCAGTTTGAGGAGCTAACCATTCACACACATATTCACACACTGATGGCACAGCCTTCAGGAGCAATTTAGGGTTCAGTGGCTTGCCCAAGGACACTTCGACATGCAGACTGGTGGCTATCGAACCGCCAATCATCTGATTAGTGGACAACCAGCTCTACCTCCCACAGTCCTGGTAAGTTCCTAAGTTTCAGGATGAAGTAAGAAGTGCTTAAACTGGCGTGGCAAAAGAAAGGCTTCACATGGAATAATTGCAAAATCAACCTCAACCATAACTATGCACCAGGGATTTGGCCAGAGAGAGGGAATGCGCAGAGGCATGAAGGGTCCTGAAGGAAACCACATACGATTCCAGACCCTGTATCCAGCTCGGCTGAGTTTTCTACGATGATGGGACCAAAACGTATGATACAGTGGAGAAGGCAACGTAAAACCAAAGAAGACTGTCTAAAATGGCGATTGAGGTACAGATCAGCTTAAAGGTTTATATACAAATATATTTTAATAGATAAAACAAGTTAAATATTATTGACATAGTCCAGACATAAGAGAGGGCCCTCCTATATGATCAGGGTTGTTATCATATAGGAGGGCCCTCTAATCCAGTAGAAAATTTGGATTATTTGTTGAGAATGGATTGCTTTTTTTTGTCTAGATGGGAAGAGGGAGTGTTTCAGTCTGGTTAGAACAAAATGTAAGATGAACCAGTGAAAATAATTTCATTCAATGTCAGTGGGGTTTTAAATCCAACTAGAAAAATTTCGAAAGAAATTTTTAGTGTGCGTGACTCTGGCCCTGTTGTCCCCATGCATTATTACTGACACTGCTCAGCAAATTCAGTACCAGAACAGTAATTTTGAGAGTGACGAGTGGGCTGTTGCTGGGGGTCTGTATTCAAAACGCACACCTCAAATAGTCATTTTTAACATGTTTATTTAGACACAGGAGCAGCTAGCGCCTACGTGTTATTAGCAATTAACATTAGCATGTTAACATTAGCTTGTTGGCATTAACATGTTATCCTAAGCATGTTAGCGCTGAAACGCTAGCAATTAACATCAGCATGTTAACATTAGCATGTTAGCATTAGCATGTTATCATTAGCATGTGAACATTAGCATGTTAACGCTGATGCGCTAGAAGTTACCATTAGCATGTTAACATTAGCATGTTGACGCTGATGAGCTAGCAGTTATCATTAGCATGTTAACATTAGCATGTTAGCATCAGCGTTAACATGCTAATGCTAACATGTTAACATTAGCATGTTAACACTGATGCGCTAGCAGTAAACTTTAACATGTTAACATTAGCATGTTAACGCTGATGCGCTAGCAGTTAACATTAGCATGTTAGCATTAACATGGTAACGTTGATGCGCTAGGACCTAATCAGCAGCAGCTAATCTGCACCTGTAAGAATTATTAACATTAACATGTTATTGCTGATGTGCTGATGTGTTAGCAATTAACATGAGCATGTTGACATTAGCATGTTAGTAATTAACATGTATTTAATTCTTAGTGGCTAATGTTAATTAGCACTTAAGGGCATATTTCTTCATTTAATTAGCAATTTTAGCATTGGTCGCTAATGTTTGAAAATAGCATGTCTTTACAGCTTGCGCTAACGCTCTGATGTCTCTGTCTGCCATTTTACACAGATAGGTTCAAATTAAGCGAAGAGGAAGAACTACTAGAGCTACTAAAATGGCCGCCGCTCAGCTTCTGCTGCCCTCTCCCCCCTCTTCTCCTTCAAGCAGGCTGAGGTTGCCAAGCAACCAGGACCAACTGTAATCAGGGGAGCAGTTACTGCACCTGTTAGAATGTCAGTTAGAGACTGAGAGAATAATAGTAATAGTAATAGTACAAGATCTTGGTGAACTGTGTAGTTTGACTGAACTCTGTAGTAGAAGAAGAGGTAGTTTAAATTGTAGGTCTGTATAAAGATTTGAAGTTTGTATAATGGATTTGAAATGGTAAAATATTTGTAGAAAAAGTTGAATAATTTGTAGAATATTAATAGTAGAATTTAGTAATACTAATAATACAAGATCTTGGTGAACTGTGTTTGAATGAAGTCTGTAGAAGGGAGAAGTTTAAAGTGTAGAAGGATTGTAGAGACTGTCCTGAGACTCACCTGTCCAGGTGTGCAGCTCAGCCTGTATTGATCGTAGATCAGCAGATTTTGATTGTTTCAACACAATGACTGTCGATCTGTTTACTGAGTGTCTGTTCAGTGTGTCTGTGTGTGTGTGTCTGTGTTACTGTGTGTGTGTGTGTGTGTGTGTGTGTGTGTGTGTGTGTGTGTGTGTGTGTGTGTGTGTGTGTGTGTGTGTGTGTGCATGGTTGTGACAGCTGTGCATGCTCAGTCCCTCTCCCTCTGACCCTCTGACACAGAAGTTTCAAATGAAGTCCCTCGAAAAGAAAATCCAGTATTAATACAACAAGCTGTGTCATCATTGCCTTTTTACTGGGCTCTTATTTTTAAGGGACTCTTATTTTGAAAAACTGTGTGTGTGCTTGTTCTGTCTGTGTGTGTGTGTGTGCATCTGCCTGTCTGTCGGCCTGTGTGTGGTGTGTCTGTCTATCTATGTCTTTGTGTTTGTGAGAGACAAGGATAAAATGGCCAACATTAAAAATGTAGTCTTGATAGTCTGATATCATACACAGACTTCAATAAAGTTAGTCAAAGGCATGCTGGAGGTTGCCAAGCAACCAGGGTGAGCTGCAGGTCAGATTAATTAGACACAGGTGCTCCATGCAGCCTGTCTGTCCCACTGAAATGCACAGTATATGTCTGAATGATCCCCCTCGAAGAGGGCCAAAAAAAATGGAATTGGTTGAAAAGAGTAGAATAGTATGAAGTGATACAATGTTATGTAACACTGTAGAAATTTAGATGAAAAGGTAGAATTGTAGAGAGTAATAGTAATAGTACAAGATCTTGGTGAACTGGGTAGTTTGAATGAAGTTTGTAGAAGGGAGAAGTTTAAAGTGTAGAAGGATTGTAGAGACTGTCCTGAGACTCACCTGTCCAGGTGTGCAGCTCGGCCTGTATTGATCGTAGATCAGCAGATTTTGATTGTTTCATCACAATGATGTCGATCTGTTTACTGAGCGTCTGTTCAGTGTGTCTGTGTGTGTGTGTGTGTCTGTCTCTCTATGTGTTTGTGAGAGACAAGGATAAAATGGCCGACATTAAAAATGTAGTCTTGATAGTCTGATATCATACACAGACTTCAATAAAGTTAGTCAAAGGCATGCTTGAGGTTGCCAAGCAACCAGGGTGAGCTGCAGGTCAGATGAATTAGACACTGGTGCTCCATGCAGCCTGTCTGTCCCACTGAAATGCACAGTATATGTCTGAATGATCCCCCTCGAAGAGGGCCAAACAAACCTATAAGGTATGCCTCAAACCAAAATCTGAAATGACCAGAAGAATGCTCGTCTTGTGGATCATGTCTGTGCCAAGTTTCAGGCGGAAATTGCATAAACTTTGGCCGTAGGAGTCAGAGAAAGCACAGGTGCTCCTTGCTCCTTCCGGAAAATTCTCTGCTCCGAATAACATGGGAGTCTATAAAGCTCTAGGGGGGAGTAGTCGATCAATTAACACGTAGAGAGCCAAAACAATAAAAGAGACTGTCATACCGTGGTGATGTCAAGCTTGGTTTTTGTTATGTCTTGTCATTTCCTGTTTTATTTTGAAAGTTAACTCTCCTCTCGTTTCAGGTCACTTGCCCTTCCTCATGTGCCACCAGTCTGATTGTCTTCCCCGCCCTGATTGTTTCCACCTGTTCCCCATTTCCCTCATGTGTGTATATATAGTCTGTGTTCCCCCTTGTCCTGGGCCGAAGTGTCTTCGTTCTCGTTTCGTCGCACCCAAGCCCTTCGATTGCCTCCAAAGCCTGTTCCATGTGTCCATGTTTTGTAATTTTCATAGCCTTTAGTTCAAGATTAGAAAGAGTTTTTTGTAGCCTGTTTTCAGCCTTCGGGATCATTTTCTGTTTGATGGTTTCTTTCCTTTTGATAAAGTTTTTTCATCCTTCGGGATTGATTTTTGTTTCCAGCCAGTTTAGGTGATTAGACCATAAGAAATAGATAGTTCTGTTTCCTCCTCATTTTGAGAGAGTGTTTTTTGACAAACTTTATTAGATTTTTCCTTCCCATTTTGGTGAAGCGTTTTTCTTTCTAGTTCAGTGTTTTCGTTTTGCCCTAGAGAGTGTAGCATAGGATTTAGTTAGAGTTAGAGTGCTGCTTAGAGTAGCCATTTTTGTTGTAAATTTTGTAGACTGTGTTCAGCAGTTCGGAACTAATAAAGCTTCTTGAAACCTGCCTATTCCGCGACTGAGTCTGCCGCTTTGTTCTGGGCCTGACAGTACACTTCGGCCAGAATGGACTCAGCGGAACCAGGTTTGGCTGCTGCCATTCAGGCTCAAGAGGCTCGGCTTTCTCGCCAGGAGGAGTTTCAGGCAGCCGTGGCAGGGCACCTGACACTCCTAACGAGCCAGATGACGGAGCTAACCGCGCAGCTGCGACTAACAGCCATTCAGCCCCCAGCTTCCGTGAACGCCGCCGCTGCAGCTCCTGGCCCCGAACCCCGCACACCATCGGTTGGACCTCGCCTGGCACCTCCGGAGCCGTACTCCGGAGAACCTGGTCTCTGTCGACCTTTCCTCACGACCTGTGATATTCACTCTTTCCCCAGGCCTTCCCCACGGATCGAGCGAAAGTGGCTTTCGTCATTTCTCACCTCGCCGGGAGGGCGAGGTCCTGGGCTACTGCTGAATGGTCCAGACAAGCCACTCTCTGCTCGGTGTTTGAGGACTTCAGATTGGCACTGCTGCAGACTTTCGATCCCGTCTCCTCCGACCGAGAGAAAGCTAGGGAGCTGAGCTACCTGGTCCAAGGCCAAGACACTGTGAGTAATTACGCCATTCGTTTTCGCACATTGGCGGCAGGGAGTGGCTGGAACGATACGGCCTTGTATGACATGTTTTTGAAAGGGCTGTCGGCACGGATTCAGAAACTTTTGATCCCCTTGGATTTACCCACCACCCTAGAGGCGCTTATAGCCCTCGCGATCCGTACCGACAACAGGGTGCAGGAGTTACGACAGCCCCAGGAGAGAAGTCCATGGGCTAACAGACCTGGGAGAGACCCGGGACTGGGACAAGCGCGGACGGTCCCCGCTTCACTACCCACTCAGGTCCCCCCCACAGAACCTATGCAGCTGGGGAGGGCACGGCTGACCCCAGAGGAGCGACGGCGACGACAGCAGGAGGGCAGATGTTTTTACTGCGGAGAGATGAATCACCGAGTGGCGTCCTGCCCCGCCAAGAGACCTGAGGTGAGTCGGCAACATTCTGACAAATCCTCACGAAGTCAGATCCAGGGCCAAGTGACCTATCAGACCTCTACCAAGATGGTAGGGGTCCTCATAGACTCCGGAGCAGACGAAAGCTTTATGGACTGGAAATTAGCCCAAGAACTCAAAGTACCTACCCATTGCATTCACCAGGCCATGAGGGCTAAGGCACTTAATGGACAGGACCTATTTTCCATCACGCACCGCACAGAACCCGTAAAATGGGAGATTCAGGGACATAATGAGACTATGTCTTTTTTTTCTATGTGACTCTCTATCTCATCCCATTGTGCTAGGGTTTCCCTGGCTCGTGCAGCACAACCCAGTGGTGGATTGGAGATCTGGCAACATTCAGGGGTGGAGGGAGAGCGATACTAACCACAGGGTTGTGAATGAAAATCAGCAGAACCCCTTCACTGTGAATAATCATGTATCTGTTCCTCCCACAACAGAATCCCAGACCCCGGACCTGAGCTCAGTGCCCATCGATTACCATCACCTAGGAGATGGAGAGGTTTTTAGCAAGGTTAAAGCCATCTCCCTGCCACCCCACCGACCATACGACTGTCCCATTGATCTCATTCCCGGCGCTCCGATTCCTAAAGGCCGTTTATATTCCATCTCAGGGCCAGAGAAAGAGGCCTTGAAGGTATATATTGACTCCTCCCTGAAGGCAGGATTAATTAGACCCTCATCATCCGCAGCGGGAGCAGGCTTCTTCTTCGTCGGGAAAAAAGATGGGTCCTTACGACCATGTATAGACTATAGCCCTCTGAATGAAATCACGGTCAAGAATAGATACCCCTTAGCCGCTTATGAACTCTGTTTTCGATCAGTTACAACTAGGGATGTAACGATACATCGTGACACGATTAAAATCGGTACAAATGCGTGACGACTCGCATCGTTTGACAGAAAAAATGAATCGCGATTCTTGGCGAATGCGAGAAAAGTAGGATATTTTCTTTTTCGTCTTTTTTTAATTAGAAATAGGTTACGTTGTGGCTGCAGCTTCCACTGCCGCGTCTGCCTTTCTGTGTCACTTACACACACACACACACACCTACACACATGCGCAGTAGTGGTAATCGGCGTCAGGCCTGACTGTACCGTAAATGATACCATAACACAGACCCTCCAGGAATTCACGATGTTGCGATTTGCAACTTCAACGCAACTTCAGTGAATCCCCGTGAATTCAGGGCGGTGTTGCAATTTTAACCAATCACGCAGTCTGCACGGGGGATTAAACTCGGGTCAGGAACGGCCGCACGGTGCGGGAGGATCCCCTCGCGGGACCTCTCCCCGGTGCTGGCTGCCCCCCGCCGGGCGCATTTCCTCCGAGGCGGTGCGCCGCGACCAGCTTTGCGTTTACAGCGCCCGGACCTCGCCGTTTCCCGGGGTCGTGGACTTTCATTAAAGGGTTATTGAGCTATCATCTTAATTGTTTTTATTTTCAGGTAGCTCATACTTCAAGCTGAAAGGTGATGGTAAAATCAGCTGCTTGCTGGCAGCCCTAATAAGAACAGAAACTGTTTGAGAGTTTCTGTAAAGAAAGATTTTTTTTTTTCCTACAAATAAAAAGATAATTTTATTTGGTCGGAATTTGTCTGTAGCTAATTTTGATTTTTAAAAAAAATCGTGAAAAAAATCGTATCGTGAACAAAAAATCGTGACTCGAATCGAGTCGTGAGTTGAGTGTATCGTTACATCCCTAGTTACAACAGGCAAACATTTTCACCAAGCTCGACCTCAGGAATGCATACCATTTAATCAGAATCAGACAGGGGGATGAGTGGAAAACCGGGTTCAACACGCCTACAGGCCATTATGAATATCGGGTCATGCCTTTCGGACTTACTAACGCGCCCGCTGTTTTCCAAAACATGATTAATGAGGTTCTCAGAGATTTTCTTGATCATTTTGTTTTTGTTTATTTGGACGACATATTAATTTACTCCTCGGACCTAGAGACCCACAAACGCCATGTAAACCTGGTACTCCGCCGTTTACTCGACAACCAGTTATATGTTAAAGCCGAAAAAAGCGAGTTCCATGCCACCACCATCTCCTTCCTGGGCTTCATTGTAGCCCCTGGAAGGGTTCAGATGGACCCGGCTAAGATTAAAGCGGTTGCTGATTGGCCAACCCCTGATAACCGCAAAAAGGTACAGCAATTCCTAGGATTTGCCAACTTTTACAGGCGGTTTATCAGAGGCTTCAGTTCCATCGCGGCCCCCCTACATGCCCTGACCTCGGCCAAGACCCAGTTCCAGTGGACTCCAGAGGCTGAAACAGCCTTCAACGATCTCAAGACCCGGTTCACCTCCGCACCCATCCTCACGATGCTAGATCCTCGACGCCAATTTGTGGTGGAAGTGGACGCCTCTAACGAAGGGGTCGGCGCAGTGCTGTCCCAGCGGGCGGAGCAGGATGGCAAAATGCACCCTTGTGCGTTTCTGTCCAGACGACTGACCAAGGCGGAAAAGAATTACGACATGGGCAACCGGGAGCTCCTCGCTGTCAAGGTGGCATTGGAAGAGTGGAGGCACTGGCTGGAGGGGTCAGAGGTGCCATTCATCGTCTGGACTGATCACAAGAACCTTGAGTATCTAAGAAAGGCAAAAAGGCTGAACTCACGCCAGGCCAGGTGGTCACTGTTCTTTAACCGTTTCTTGTTTTCCCTCTCTTACAGGCCGGGGTCCCAGAACACCAAGCCCGATGCTCTGTCCCGAATATATGACCCCGAGCCTGTTGCCAAGGAACCAGAACCTATCCTTCCACAAAACTGTGTGGTTGGGGCGGTAACTTGGCAGATAGAAAATGAGGTGAGACAGGCTAACGGCGATAGCCCCCCACCTCGAGGTTGCCCAGAAAATGACTATATGTGCCAGTTGCTCAGCGACCTCAGGTGATCCAATGGGCTCATACGTCACGCCTGTCATGCCATCCGGGAGTACGGCGGACCATGTTCGTAATTTCCCGGAGATTCTGGTGGCCAGCTATGGAGCGGCAGGTCCGGGAGTGAGGCTTGCTCGGTCTGTGCCCGTAACAAGACTTCCTCAGGGAAGAAGATGGGACTCCTTCAACCTCTTCCCATTCCCTCCAGACCCTGGTCGGACATCTCACTGGATTTCGTTACAGGGCTCCCGGTGTCTCAAGGAAACACTACGATCCTCACTATAGTTGACAGATTTTCTAAAATGGCCAGATTCATAGCCTTGCCCAAGTTGCCCACTGCCAAAGAAACCGCTGAACTCTTAATTAACCACAATGTCAGAGTTCATGGAATTCCTAAGGATATCGTTTCAGACCGGGGGCCCCAGTTCATCTCAGGGTTCTGGAGGGAGTTCTGCCGTCACCTGGGAGCCACAACCAGCTTAACTTCCGGCTACCATCCAGAGACTAACGGCCAGACCGAGCGCCTTAACCAGCAGCTGGGAACCGGCCTCCGGTGCCTGGTGTCACAGAATCCCTCTACATGGAGAAAACACCTGGTCTGGGTAGAGTATGCTCACAATACACTGCCCACCTCAGCCACAGGTTTCTCACCCTACAAGTGTGTGTATGGCTATGACCCCCCAGTTTTTCCGAACCAGGAACAAGAGGTCACAGTGCCCTCCGCTCACGCCCAGATTCGCCGGTGCCGACGCATATGGGCAGCCGCCCGACAAGTCCTGCTCCGCCAGGGGGACCGGGTGAAGCGAGCGGCGGACAAGAAGAGACGCCCGGCGCCCAAGTACCAACCGGGACAGAAGGTATGGCTATCCACCCAACACCTAAGACTTAAGGATCTGTCCCGGAAATTGGCACCACGATTCGTGGGCCCGTTCCCAATCACAAAGACTGTTGGACCAGCAGCTGTTCGCCTTCGTCTTCCCCGGTCCCTCAGAGTCCATCCCGCGTTTCACGTCAGCCAGGTCAAGCCTGTCCGCGAGAGCACAATGGTTCCGGCCCCCCCACCACCTCCAGAGGTCGTTGATGGCGGCCCGGTGTACAAGGTCCGCAAACTACTGGCAACGCTGCGCTCGAGGTCGGGGCAGACAATATCTGGTCGACTGGGAGGGTTATGGACCAGAGGAGCGCCAGTGGGTCCCCTCCCGATTCATCTTAGACCGGACTCTCATCGAGGACTTCCATAGAGATCACCCTGACCAGCCTGGGCCATCAGGAGTCGGCCCTTGAGGGAGGGGCACTGTCACACCGTGGTGATGTCAAGCTGGGTTTTTGTTATGTCTTGTCATTTCCTGTTTTATTTTGAAAGTTAACTCTCCTCTGGTTTCAGGTCACTTGCCCTTCCTCATGTGCCACCAGTCTGATTGTCTTCCCCGCCCTGATTGTTTCCACCTGTTCCCTATTTCCCTCGTGTGTATATATAGTCTGTGTTCCCCCTTGTCCTGTGCCGAAGTGTCTTCGTTCTCGTTTCGTCGCACCCAAGCCCTTCGATTGCCTCCAAAGCCTGTTCCATGTGTCCATGTTTTGTAAGTTTCATAGCCTTTAGTTCAAGATTAGAAAGAGTTTTTTTGTAGCCTGTTTTCAGCCTTCGGGATCATTTTCTGTTTGATGGTTTCTTTCCTTTTGATAAAGTTTTTTCATCCTTCGGGATTGATTTTTGTTTCCAGCCAGTTTAGGTGATTAGACCATAAGAAATAGATAGTTCTGTTTCCTCCTCATTTTGAGAGAGTGTTTTTTTGACAAACTTTATTAGATTTTTCCTTCCCATTTTGGTGAAGCGTTTTTCTTTCTAGTTCAGTGTTTTCGTTTTGCCCTAGAGAGTGTAGCATAGGATTTAGTTAGAGTGCTGCTTAGAGTAGCCATTTTTGTTGTAAATTTTGTAGACTGTGTTCAGCAGTTCGGAACTAATAAAGCTTCTTGAAACCTGCCTATTCCGCGACTGAGTCTGCCGCTTTGTTCTGGGCCTGACAGAGACAGCTTCAACAGTGTTATCACTGCGACCACCTCGAATTTTCCTACGTTGATTACGGGATAATCATGTCTGTAGCTGGGCATTTGAGGCCACCATAGTCGAAAACGTTTTATTTTTTCACTGATCGTTTTGTCATCTTCACACTCTAGCTGATGTCATCACTCTAGGAAACCACATACACACTCATTATAAACGCAGAATTTGAGTAAAAATCTGCTCAACTTTGAGCCTCGATAGTTTAAAAACGGTAAAAGATTTTGAAGAGTTTGTGTACAATTTGAATGAAGTCTGTCGTAGTAGTAGAAGTTGTTGAAATTGTAGAATGTTTGTAGAATGATTTGAAGTTTGTGTAATGCATTTTAATAGGGAAAATATTTTCAGAAAAAGTTGAATAATTTGTAGAATATTAATAGTAGAATGTAGAAAAGTATTGTGTGTGTGTGTGTGTGCGCGCGCACTACCGCTCTGCTGTCTCTGTCTGCCGTTTTACACAGACGAGTTAAAATGAAGTGCCAAGAACTACAAAAATGTCTGCGCTTGGCTTCTGTCTGCTGGCCCCTCCCCCCCCTCTCCTCCTCAAGCAGGCTGTGGTTGAAGCAGGACCAACTGTAATCAGCAGAGCAGTTACTACTGTTAGAATGTCACTTAGAAATTGAAAGAAAATGCTGAGACCTCCTCTCGAACAGGAAGGATTTCTGGCCAAAACCGTATTTCCAATCATTGAGCCGGCTTAACCACAAGCAGGATGAGCCCTTCCTGATCGTCTACATAGTCGATTGTGTCGATAAATGAAGAAATGTGCCCTTGAGAGCTATTCAGAGACAGGTTACTTCTGCTTTCCTCCAGAAAATTTCCCGCCTTTTTAACATGGCAGTCTATGGGCTGTGGATGGGGGATTGCTGCCGCATGTTTGCATTTCCCGCCAAAAAGGATATATCTGACAGTTTTAGCAGGTGAATGTGAGTGAGACGACAAATTTTCCTACGTTTCTATGTATAAATCGTGTCTGTAGTGGGGCATTTGAGGCCACGGCAGTCGAATACGTTTTATTTTTTCACAGATTTTTCTCCCTGCTCCTCACTCTAGCTGATGTCATCCACACTAGCACATAGAACATTCCGCCACATACACACCCATTATAAACCCAGAAATTTGAGTAAAAACCTGCTCAACTTTAAGCCTTGATAGTTTAAAAATGGTAAAAGCTGTCGATTAGTGTATTGAATCACTGAAGAGAAGCCAAGCATACCTACGTTTTAAAGTTTAAATGAAGTCTCGGTGAAAGTATGCCAGAGCAGTTCATTGTTGAAAATGTCTGTTGAAATGTATATTTTTTCGGGCCTCCCCATTCATTCCCTATGGGAAATTTTTCTCAGTTTTTCGTGAATAAATTTGCGAAAGGAATTTGTGAAAAACGGCACTCGTCACTAATAATAATAATAATAATAAGAATAAATGAAACACGCAGAAGAACAATACTACATTCTCGCACACTCAATAAGTTATTATCAGGCTAACATCAGGGGGGTTAACATCAGGCTGAACCCACTGGACTCATCAGGGACATCTATCCAGAATAGGTCTCTGACCAGGAAAGTGAAGTCATTAATGGAAATGTTGGGCATTATAGATGTGTGGCGGGACTGCTTCCTACCAGTAGAGACTACACACACTTCTCTTTCCCACATTCAGTCTATTCAAGAATAGATTTTTTTTTTATATATATATTTAGCACAAATAGATTTAAAATAAAGGACTGTAATATTGGGACGATCGACTTGTCAGACCATATTTTTAATGTCTCTATCATTAGAAAGGAAGGTAAGCCCTGTGGAAACAAAATTCGAATATACTCAATGATCCCAAAATAGTGGACAGACTGAAGGGAGACATCAAGGATTTTATAGACCTTAATGATTTGGGGAAGTTTCGCCAGTGATTCTATGCAACATTGAAAAGCCATAATGAGAGGGCAAAATATTTCATTAATTACATACATGAAAAACCTTAAAGGGCAAAAATTTGCGGATTTACAGGGAAAATTAAAACGGCTGCAACAGGCGGACAGTAGCACAACAAAATCAAATTTGAAACAGGAAATTAGAAAACTACAGAGTGAAATTGCTGAAATATACATTAGAAACCCACAAAAAATATTTTCCTAAAACAGAAAAATTATGAAGTAGGAAGTAAATCAGCAAAACCTCTAGCATACAAATTGTTGTGGAGAAATTGCTGAAGTCAAAGGTCAATGGTGAGGTCAGGAGTTCAGAAAGTGTTCAGGAGCCTCTGATATTTGATGCTGTATTATTTATCAATGCTTGACCAGGGAGAATTAGAGACACTCTCAAAGTTCATCAGAAGTGCTTGAGTGGGTCTCACATTCTGCCAAACTCGAACTGGTGGATCGACTTTAAACCCCAAGATAACACCACAAATACTACACAACCAGAATTAGTCAAAGAGAGTGGCCACCACAGTGTTGAGATGGACTGACACCTACTGTTCTCAACCAAAGCCAAACAACTAATACTGCTGAGGACCTCAAGGCCCACACGTGACACACGTATAGGGAAAATTCTATAACACAAGTTACGTAAGCAAAAAACTTTTATAAAATAAATATAAAATTCTATAAAAAATGTATTAAATTTTTAAAATTAAACACCCTAAAACAAAAAAGGTCGAAGTTACAATAAAAAAAAATTCAAGAGAGTTTTGAAATATTTTATCGAGAACTATATACTCCTCAGCCTCAGAGGAGACTGAAATACATACTTTTCTGAGTTCTTTAGAATTACATACACTCACAAGTGCAGACAAGAAAAGGTTGATAGAACCTGTTTCCCCTAAAGAACTGAACTTGGACTAAGAAAGGATTTACAACCTACCTCTCATTTACATATAAAAATGCATTACCAGCATAAATCTGGATCACGACTATCCGCCCCTGATACTAAAAAAAAGAAGAGAATACACAGAGATCCACAAAAAACTGAAGGAAAAGGGAGTTCAGTTCCAGACCCTCTTCCCTGCCAGACTGCGCATGAAAAACAAGGATGGAACCAGAACCTACGAGACAGTAGAGGAGGCATCAGAGGACCTGCTGAGAAGAGGCTACGCTGTGACAACCATCGCGCCTCCGGAGACGCTCATGGAGCAGGTGCAGCGGCTGACCAGGACGAGGGTGGACAGACAAGCAAAGACGGGCCCAGCCAAACGGGATCAAAGCTACAAGGAGAAGCTCCGAGCCTTCAGGAGAGCATCACCGACCCCCTCCGGGACTGGAAGGATTTAACTCACGCTAGAAGATGACGGAGTAAAGGGTTAAGTTTCTCATAATGTACTGACTAGAATCAGTGGTGCAGACCTACTATTGGTTTACTCTGGGCCAATTTTTCCACTTTGGACTCTTTTTATTCTTTTTCTCTTTTTTCCGACATGCGGCCGTCGCAGGTAAGGGCCGAGGAGGGAGACTGTTTCCTTCGAGCCACCTAGGGAGGCTTAACAGGGTCGGACTATCAGACCCCTACATAGGGAGTCATATGGACAAAATGTGTTCAGTCTGTTGTTGTTAAGCGTGTTAATTGTTTATCCCCTGCTGGTTTTCGCAGGGAGGGGGAAGCGCACCGGGATATTGAGTGAGATGGAGGGGGATATCACATAGATGCAAAATAAGTCTCTAAAAATAGCGTCATTTAATATAAATGGAGTACTCAATCTGGTTAAAGATGGAAAATTTTATCAAAATTAAAGAGAGATAAAATTCAAATAGCTCCTTTACAGGAGACACACCTCGACGACACCGAACATGCTAAATTGAATCAATTAGGATTTAAACATGTTTACTTTTCCTCACATTGGTCGGGGAGACAGAGAGGAGTGACGATTTTGATATCCAGTGCGGTAAATTATGAACATATATCAGAACATAAGGATAAGGATGGTAGATTTGTTATGGTTACAGGGAAAATAGAAGTTACTGTGATAAGTCTCCTTAACGTGTATGTTAGTGACTGGTCCTTTTATAAACATATGGTTGACTTAATGATAACAAAAAGTAATAGGATTTTAATATGTGGTGGAGATTTTAATATCCGATTGAACCCCAGAATTGACTCATCAAACGGGAAATCTGACGCAAAAAACACTAGCAGAAGATTAAACACTTGGATGCGTGAAGTGGGGATCGTGGACGTATGGAGAGAGATAAACCAGACGACCCGTGACTACTCACATTACTCATACGCTCATAAGGTTTACTCGTGCATTGACTATTTCTTTATGCTTAAAGGAGATCTTTTTAGGGTGGGTAACTGTGAAATAGGGCCTAGTACCATTTCAGATCATGGTCCCATCTATATGTCAATCATTCTGAATAATTATATAATTAATAATCATTCCACTCTCTGGAGACTGAACTCAAACATTATGAATGACCCAGTTATTAAGAACAAATTGAAAAGCGAAATTAAATCATATTTGGAAAACAACGATAAAGAGGATGAGACCCCACCCATTCTCTGGGATGCAAAGAAATAAAAAAAGAATTAGATGAAATAAATACTCAAGAAATTCAGAAAAAGCTCTTTTTTACAAAACAACAGTACTATGAGACAGGCGGGAAGTCACTGAAACTTCCATCATATAGGTTAAGAAAACAACAAGCAGATAGAACTATATATAAAATAAGAAACTCTGAAACAAACGTAATAGAAACAACCCCAGAGAAAATTCGACAATGCTTCCAAAAATACTATAAAACTTTATACACAACCACAGATAAGCAACGACAACCAGATTGATGCCTTTCTGGCCCAGGTGAATCTTCCAAAAATAAATAAATGAACAAAATGATAAATTAATATCTAAAATAACAAAGCAAGAAATTCAAACAGCAATTAGGCGAATGAGCGAAAGACTTTTATAGGTATCTGCAGGTGAGACAATATTATAACAAAAATATTAAAGAGACATTAAGAAAAGATGAGTCAGAATTTATTGAGGTATTTTTATCACTAATTAAGTCCAGATCTTGCAACAAAATCATTTTAAAATTATATAAGGCCATACGATTGTCCAAACCAGAAAATACAGAATATATAAAGAAGAAATGGAAAACGGAAATAAGGACAAATATTACATGGGAGAACTGGGAGAAAATATGTCAACTGCAATGGATCTCAACTGGGTCAAGCACCTGGCGGGAGTTCTGTTGGAAAAGCATAACAAGATTTTTTAATCACATTCAGAATCGTCATCAGGGTGGTGGGGATGATTGTTGGAGACTCTGTGGGTCAAAGGGAGCCAAGCACTTCCATATTTTCTGGTACTGCCAAGTGATAAAATCTTATTGGGAAGAGATCCACAAGCATATTGAAAATATATTCAATGTGAACATTCCATTAGATTGTGAAACCATGTTTTTGGGAAATAAAATGTTTGAAACATGGACCACAAAGGACAAAAACCTGCTGACCATATTGTTGGCTGCAAGTAAAAAATGTATCACTAAGAAATGGTTAAGAGTGGAATCTCCCACTATTGACGAATGGATCGATATTGTCTACGAAATGTATGCCATGGAAAAGATTTCTTTCTCCCTCAAGGTAGACAGAGAAAATTTCTATAGGATCTGGACCAAATGGGGTGAGTACGTAAAACCAATCAGAGCTGATTTTATCTGACGGTACTTAGGCTTTGTGTAAATATACCCTCTGTCTTTTTAAATTTTTATTTCTCTGTTTTTTTGTGAACAGAGTGTATACTACATGTAGGGGTGTGCTCTCCGGTTTGGTTGTTATTGTGTTATTATTCACATCTGGAATAGTTAGGATCCAGGGAGAAAGCTCTAGAGGGGCAGTAAGTTCAACATCACTGTACCACTGTGACAAACTGAGTTAAATGAAAAGTTGTATGTCATGGAGGTCTGCCTTTCTGAATAAAAAGAAATAAAAAATAAAAAAAATAAATGCTGGGAAAACATGGTTTAGAACAAAATTATTATTTTAGATATCTTCAAGTAAGAGATTATTTTAATAAGAAGTGCAAACTTACAGACCTCTCCACTGAGTTTTATAAAATCATGAAGTCAGCCTCTAATTCGGTACCAAGCAAGCCCTTATCTAGATTGTACAATGCTCTGTTAGGTGCTAAAAGCGAAAACACCTTGTATGTTAAAGAAAAATAGGAAAAAGAATAGGGATCGAATAGGGATCTCAGAGGAGGGTTGTGGGGAAAGTTTTTGTTTTTCAGTGGTCATCAACTAACTCCATGGAGTGGAGAGAACATTGTTGGAAGAATATTATAAGGTTTTTTAAGTCCACATCAGGAGAAATACAGAAATATGAGCTTGATGTGTTGGAGACAATGTGGTACAACTGTAGAAAATTATTATCACATATTCTGGGACTGCCCCAAATGAGCCTGTATTGCAATGGCATTCAGAAAGCACTGTGCTCGGTATTCAAAGCTCAGGTACCAATGGACTGGAAGAATCTTTTATCTGGGACATGTGTTAGTTCTGAAACAGAGGAAGGATACAAAGTTGCTGCAGGCCCTTTTTGTGGCAAGTAAAAAAATCAATCACTAGAAGGTGTCCAGTGCACCTGCATTGAATGATTGGTATGGAACAATTTTTGAAATATTTAAAATAGAGAAATTTACTTATTTTTTACGGATTCAAAAGGAGAAATTCTACCAATTTGGAATAAATGGATTGAATTCACAGCCCTGATGATAGCCTTATATTTTACTTTATATGTTGTTGATTTTTCTATTCATGGTAGACATAATATGGACAAAGCTGTTTATGAGCTTCAAGCAGGGCTCACAGGACCAGAAAGAAAGAAGGAAAGTAATGCTCGTGAGTACATATGCATTTGTACATGTTTGTATGTAGAAAATGGAAAAGGTCTTTTTGTTTTGTAAGAATAACAATTGAAGCTGGATTTTTTTGTAAACTGGCCTCTGAATAAAAAAAGAGAGAAAAATATGAAAATGTATCATATCTAAAATGTAGATATTAATTTATATTTATATAAATTAAATAAAATGGCATGTGTTACTTAAGCAAATGCATATTAAATTAAACATTTAGCAGTCAAGCTGCGTGTGTGCATGTTACAAACAAACAAGAAAACCATCTTCAGGCGTTTAATAAATTGTTGACTTCTTGTGACTTTGACTTAGATAATGATAAGATGTTCTGACAGTCCAACCACATAGGTGAGTCCCTTCGAGATGCTTCTGGGGGACTCCTTTAGTGGGGCATATTTAAGATGGAATTCTTATTATTTACACCTATCATCATTTCATTTTGGTTGTGTTTCTGTTTTTGTCTTGCATATTTTGCTCTATGTGTGAAAATATACAAACTAAGTGCATCTATTTTGTATGTTAGTTTCTCTCCATCAAGTCACTGGATGGCATACAGCCTCTATAACCTTGCTGTCTGCTTCTATCTTAAAATGGATCTTAAACATGTTTTCCTCTGAAACACTATACACTACACAATGCACAACGGGAGGAGTAAATATGTTGAAGGGGTGCTCATAAGACTGACATGACATTGTCATAACTATGACATGACACTTGTCATGAACATTAATAAATGTCAATGACTGCTGTCATTAAGTGTCATGCGGTTTCTTATGTCATCTTTTACTGTCAACTTGACATTGCCTTTGTTATGACAACTTGACATTTACCAAGATGACATAGGCTGACCATGTCTTTGTCATGACAACTTGACATTAACCAAGAGCACTTAGTCAGTAAATATCTTTGTCATGACAACTTGACATTAAGCAAAACCACATAGCAGCATAGCATTAGCATGTTAGCATTAGCATGTTAGCATTAGCATGTTAGCATTAGCATGTTAGCATTAGCATGTTAGCATGCACATGTTAACACTGATGCGCTAGCAGTTAGCATTAGCATGTTATCATTACCATGTTAGTAATCAACATGTATTTAATTCCTAGTGGCTAATGTTAATTAGCACTAATTTTAGCATTGGTCGCTAATGTTTGCAAATAGCATGTCTTTACAGCCTAAAAGTGTGTCTGTGTGTATGTGTGTGTGTATGTGTTACTGTCTGTGTGTGTGTGTGTGTGTGTGTGTCTGTGTTACTGTGTGTGTGTGTGTGTGCGCGCGCACATTTTAGTGCAACACTAATGCTAACATGCTAAACTTGTTTTATTCATTTCTTGGCTTTGTATCAACATGATACTTCACGCTCATGTCATTGCCTATCTTTAGACCATCATGAATCGGACTTTGCCTGTCATTACACCATCATGAATGCTACTGCCTGTCATTACACCATCATATGTGTCATAAGCAATTTCTTTGAGCTCAAGTAAAGTGGTACACTTTGGACTATTCATTAATATGTCATTAAGTGACGCTACACAGTAAGATCCCCAACAACATGAATGTTACTACTTGTCATTACACCATCATGAATGTGACTTTGCCCGTCATGACATCATTATGAATGTCTCATAAGCATTTTCTTTGAGCTCAAGTAAAGTAGTACACTTTGGACTATTCATTAATATGTCATTAAGTGACGCTACACAGTAAGATCCCCAACAACATGAATGTTACTACTTGTCATTACACCATCATGAATGTGACTTTGCCCGTCATGACATCATTATGAATGTGTCATAAGCATTTTCTTTGAGCTCAAGTAAAGTAGTACACTTTGGACTATTCATTAATATGTCATTAAGTGACGCTACACAGTAAGATCCCCAACAACATGAATGTTACTACTTGTCATTACACTATCATGAATGTGACTTTGCTGTCATGATATCATTATGAATGTGTCATAAACATTTTCTTTGAGCTCAAGTAAAGTGGTACACTTTGGACTACTCATTAATATGTCATGAAGTGTTACTACACCATAGGATCCTTTACCAACACCAACGTGAATGTGTTCTTACCTGCTATGACACCATCATGACTGTCATAAACTTCAAGTAAACTGGTACAATATGGACAATTAATGTTTTTACATGTTACACTGGCAGATCTTTTTAAACACAACACACAAGTCAAGTGGGAGTACATTCAACAGTTTTTTTTACTTAAAACTAACAATAACACTGGAACGCAAAACTGAACATGATACAGTATAATGGAACCCTTACATCAGTCTTTTGGTTGAAGACATTTCATCTCTTCATTACTTTTTTTTTAATGTCATGGAAGAGACGTCCCAAGACACCATAATGATGTTTCAGACCTAACCAGTGATGCCACTCTATCATTTTGAGGTGCATTGTAAGGAACTCTGGAGTGCGATTCCCTCTATGACGCCATATTTCAGTTTTATAAGTCTGCCATGCCCGCTCAATATGTTGTGTGTGAGCACCAGTCTCTGGGTCAACAAAGTTCATTTTATGGCAGACAGAAAACTGGTAATATCCATGCCGGGAAAGCTGGTCCTTATATGCACGCCATTCATCTGTGACAACTGATGTTTTGGGTCTTACATGTCGTACAATGCGGCCGATAAGGGTCTTCCTTGAGCGGTCCTTGACAAGCCTGAGAATAGGTCTTCGGGACGTACCATCAACCTCCAGCATCCCAAAGACCCATTGGCAGTCACGCCGCCAAGTGTTTCCACATCGCCCACGATGGTACTAAAAAGCAAAAAATAAATTTAAAAAAATATATAAAAAAGGTTTTATTAATAAGAATTATTTCAATCATTAAGCACACTCATCTCCTTTCAATGAGCATTGTAGTAGTAATATATCACAGTTACATAAATGAGGGTGTACATCTGTACAATAATCAATAATACACAGCCAACCTTTCTTTTGTGGGCAAATTTGCTCTCATCGACAACAACAAATCGATGTCGACCGCCAATTTTCATTCCTGTCTTCCTAAGTCGTTTCAAGCCAGCCACGCATGCCTTCAAATGTAGAACATAGACATCAGTAGCCTTCCTTGTAACATTGGCTTCATATGAAATTTGACAAACTTGCACATAATTCACTACATTAATCAGATTAATAACATGTATGTGTCTAGAATCTGCCCCCACCCCCACACAAAAAGGAATCACTCTGGACTCTGACCCACAGAAATGACATTGCACTATGCAAACAGCACATATCTTCTGCCACAACATTATTATTAATATTATTGCTGCTAAATTATTAACACTGACTCTTGCACTACCAACAACCTACCTCACAGTATACTAAACTCCTTATCCTGTTTTTTTGTTTTATTAGTACTAGTAATAGCAAAAGCCCTATTTGCACTTTATTTATTATTATTGTCTCAGTATAGCATGTTCTGCTGTGCCTGTGCACTTTATTGTATGTCCTGTCCTGTGCACTTTATTGTATGTCCTGTCCTGTGCACTTTAGTGTATGTCCTGTCCTGTCTTGATACTTGTCGGCATGGATAGTGGGAAGTGCAATTTCGATTCTGCCAGCTGCCTTAACTGCAAGCCCTGTGCAAACCTGATACAGCCCTGTTACACGGGCAGATCTTTTTAAACACAACACACAAGTCAAGTGGGAGTACATTCAACTGTATTATCATATTCTGCTTTATTAAAATATTGCCACTGTAACAAAGACTTGTCTTTATATCTAGACGTAACAGTACCACAGAAAAAGGGCAACTTTTAGTTGCAACTTGACTTCAACAACTTCCATACCTAGCATTGAAAACGGAACCGCTAAACTGAACTAAACATATAATGGAACCCTTACATAAAAAACAACAACATCTTTTTAAGTGTATTTGTAAACAATTGGTAGAAGTTTTCCTCTTTTTTTTTCAGCAGTTATTTTTTCCAGCCATCTCAGTAGTAACAGCCTTAGTACAGTTCTCTGCAAACTGTGAAATTGTCTCATTTTCGTCATGCTGGGAGAGGAGATCCTGGAAGGTATCTGGAAACATTATTGCAATTTCAGCAATTACTGCTGTTCTCGCAATTGTGTTTCGGTCAACGTGGATCCTTGAGAAGGCCTTTTTCATCGATCCATACTTGTTGAATTTCTTCAGGGCAGCTTTGTCGCGGTGGATGACTCCTTCTATTGAAGTCACTTAAAAATAATAAGTACATACACAACTTTGTTAATTTTTGTTAACAACTTTGTTAATTTCCTCATTTATATGTAGTACTGATTACTAAATCAAGGAATAAATAAAACATGTCTTTTTAGATTAACTTATCCAGTATATCAAGTTACTTTCTCTTCTGTGTGTGCTGAATAACCCATTTTGCCACCCCTTACTGTCAGTCTCATCTAATGAACGAGGGTTATACCATGTAGCCTAGAAGCCATAGGCTAGCTGGTGTACCATCAAATTATAGTCACACTACAGACCTCTCACTTAACTTCTGGGTAGACAGTAAATAAACACAAACTCTAAACACTGGCACAACACTTCAACCTGCTTGTTCATTATACTCCTGTGAAATTCCACTTGGGAAACACCAAACTCCCAGTTGTCATTGTGACACAGCACAAACTGCACACAACGAAATTGCATTCATGCCTCACCCGTGCAAGGGAGCAGTGCAGCGGGACGGTAACATGCTCAGGGTTCCTCAGTCATGGAGGAGGATGGGGGAGAGCACTGGTTAATTACTCCCCCCACCAACCAGCCGGCAACCGGCAACCTTTGGGCTACAAGTCCGATGCCCTAACCGCTTACCCATATTTAACACCTCTCCTATTCTTACCATCCAGGACCGAGGATACACAGTGAATAAGTACATAAACTAGTATACCATAACTGCCTCAGAGGCGACATCTTACAGAATCCCTCCAGGGTGTAATATGGTAAAGACTACATACAGTATATCTATACTTACTCCTTGAACGGCTGGTTGGCACATGGTGTTTCCTGGACTTCTTGGCCCTTTTCTTCATCTTTTTCTTCTCCTCTTCTGAAGATGAGGAGCTTGACTGTGTCGATGAGGGTGAAGACGAAGTTGAAGACAAAGGTAAAACCAGAAGACTCTTTCCTGAGCCTGTGAAAAAAAAGAATGAGATGCATAAGTAAACAAAGCTAAACTTTTGACAGGGTCAACATTATCAAAATTCATACTGTACTGAGGAAACACATGTTCAATCAAGTAGTCATCTCAGGTATGTTAAGACACTTACAATGAAGACACTGATACAGCCTATCTATATTTACACTCTGCTCCTGGAAGCATATTTTACTCTCTCCTTTCCCTCTAAACATATAGTCCATCGCACCTACTACAGTCGGAATGTTAACTTTACCTGATGTACTAGTAGATGGGGATTCCTTGGGGGCACCCTTGATTTGGGCTACTAAGAAATCTTTGTCATTTCTTAGCTCACTGTTGGTTTCCTCAAGGTGTTTGATACGGTCCTCAAAGTATGCAATCTTCTGCTGATCCAACTTTTGTTGTTCTTTTAGTTTGGCTACCATCAACGCCCCTGTTGGAGACACTGCACACAAAGGACTTAAAAATACATAGAAAACTGGGTAACACTTTACAATAAGGGTACATGAATATACCAGTATTCCTTAACCTTGATTTAACAGTAAAGTGTGTAGGACTCAGTGTTAAACATTAATGCCGTGTCAGCTAAGTGTAATACTTCTCATTGTTTATACTGTAGTTAATACGTTAATAAACGTATATTCATGTTCCCTTATTGTAAAGTGTTACTGAAAAATGACTCACAATCAGAATTTAACTTCACCGTTTTGAGGATGGGTGTAAGGATGGGTGTAAACGGTGAATGTTGATTCACAATCAGCAAATGAAAATGTGACTGACAATCAGAGGAAATCCTTTCATGTCCCAAAATATATATATATATATATATATATATATTAATCAGCATCAGCCTGGGTCATCATTGTTTTGAACAGTGTCTGACATTATGAGTCAATTTCTTACAAAGTAATGTCAATGTTCATGCAGTACCTAGATTCAGTCATGACGCATACTCGTATTAATTTGCATTCCCAAGTTCTAAAATCACTGCTGCTGCCAATACTACTATTACTACGAATGTTAGTATTGATTTAATACTAATAATGTTAGGCCTACCATTCACTTTACATCATGCAGGAGAAAGCAACATGTATATGTCATACAAAAATATATCATACTGTAGCGTCCTGCCGGGCACGTCAAGAATAAAGAGGCGTTCTTTATTAAACCGGCTTTTATTGACAAACTGTCTTGTCACAGAACTCGGTTACTGTAGGCCATAACCACGCCAAAAGAACATAACAGGTCCTACTCTCATCCTCACTCGTGCCGTCTCTCCTCACAGACGCTCACACACGTCCGCTCTCTCACTCACCTGCTCCCCCGCCCCTCGCTCTCATACAGGTGCATTCATGGACCATAGGAAAACACAGAACTCACATTGTAACACACCACATTACTGCAGGGTCGCTACATACATACCGGTACCCAATTTCTTGGTCAAGTGTTTGGATTTGCTTTTCTTTGGTTGGATAGGGATTTCTTCCAACGTTTTTTCCTCCTCATTTGATTCTTCCAAAGTCTGCACCGAACCCTCGCCTTCCTCTCCTAACGGCTCCGTCTTCATCCCCCGTCTTCCACGTGTTTCCATCTGGCCATCATTGTCGATAGCAAAAAAAAAAAAACCATATTGTGTATTGCCAACTTTAACGTTATCAGCAAAGTCACAACTCCACATATAGTTTCAGCTAACCTACTACCAATGAGCTTAGATATCTAGCGTCTTTGCTACTACTTCAAAAATGAATGCTGCCTTGATTTAAACTGGAGCTAGCTGCTAAATAGTTCACAACGTAAGGGCAAAGTAAATTAGCTGAAAGTTAACTTTGAGGTAGCTAAAGATAACTAAGTTTACCAAATTGATGGATGCTACTTAGAAGGATAATCGTATACTGTAGTGGTTTGTTTATGAGGTTAAAATTAAATGCTTACCTTGGACAATGCTGTATCTCCCGTCGTATTTACAGTTGTCTGCAATCCGTGTGGAATATTGATTTTCGAGCGCATTTCAGTTTCCGAGCGGAAGTGACAGAAATGCACCCCCCCTCCCCAAATCCAATCAAATTGAAATTCTCTAATCCAACCAGAGACCTCGGAGCAGAGCGCCAAACTGTAGGTTACCAGCCGCTACATTTAGAAATTAAGAGGTGTCATAAAAGCAGGCAGCCACTATGACAAGATTATTGCAGGGAATTTGAAAAAATATTAGGCGTTCAGACAATCAGAGAAGCAGAAGGAAAATAGTTAATTGGATGCGTAAATGGGGAATCCTGAAAAGGGGGATGAAGTGTGGAAAATGTAATAGAAGCATGTATCTGGAAAAATCAAGTCATGTCATCAATGGATTACGCTGGTAAGTGACTATAAACAAAGCTAAAGCTTTACTATTGAATAAGATTCCGCCCCTGTAATAAATGTGCTGTTACTAGAATAGCAATGACGAGGTTGTAACGTATTACTAAAGGCTCTCTGTACTGTCGTAGCAGTGTAGTGCTATAGTAGTGAAGTGTTTTCAGCGACTATTACAGCGTATCACCGGCGATACGTGGAATGTTAAGAGGCTACAAACGAGAAGTTGCCAAGTCTTCAACAGTGTAAATAATGTAATGGTGGATGATTTGGTTAAGCTGTTGTATGGAACTGTTGAACAATATGATATGGTCTTGCTTAATTATCAAACGCAAGGTGCCTGCAAAATGCTATTTTTCAGTGTTGCCCTTTCCCTCTTCAGGATCTGTAAGCATCACAAAAGTTCTCCCCTGTCTGTGCGCAAGGGCTCAATATTCGCAAGGTCTCATACTCCTTTGGCAAAATGGCTCGAGTTCATTCTCAGGTAAGTTACCTTGATTAGAAAAACACTGTTCACCCATCTTTTTTTCTTTAACAAAGGCCACATTTGAATAGGCTGTACTGTATGTAGTTATGAGCTTGAAAGGCATTTTTCTATGTTCATGTAGTTACTGTACTTTGCCTTTGTAGGGCAGTTTACTGTAGCTACATCATGTAAAAGAACACAGACTAACATTTTAGTCTCAACATCTCATGGAAGTGCTCTATTGTTAATGGAATTGCTCCATTGTTTTACACGCTCTTGAACCATAGCATTGTTTTTTTGTTTTTTTTTGCTGTTATTTCCCTTTGAGTTTTTCTTGAGACTGATGGCTATTACCATACACAAATTGTCAGAATTGTTGAAATTATTCAGTTGTCTGACTAGCTATATTAAATTGTAGTGTTTTGTTTTTTTTACCCTAGGTTTGCACAGGGCTTGCAGTTAAGGCAGCTGGCAGAATCGAAATTGCACTTCCCACTATCCATGCCGACAAGTATCAAGACAGGACAGGACATACACTAAAGTGCACAGGACAGGACATACAATAAAGTGCACAGGACAGGACATACAATAAAGTGCACAGGCACAGCAGAACATGCTATACTGAGACAATAATAATAAATAAAGTGCAAATAGGGCTTTTGCTATTACTAGTACTAATAAAACAAAAAAACAGGATAAGGAGTTTAGTATACTGTGAGGTAGGTTGTTGGTAGTGCAAGAGTCAGTGTTAATAATTTAGCAGCAATAATATTAATAATAATGTTGTGGCAGAAGATATGTGCTGTTTGCATAGTGCAATGTCATTTCTGTGGGTCAGAGTCCAGAGTGATTCCTTTTTGTGTGGGGGTGGGGGCAGATTCTAGACACATACATGTTATTAATCTGATTAATGTAGTGAATTATGTGCAAGTTTGTCAAATTTCATATGAAGCCAATGTTACAAGGAAGGCTACTGATGTCTATGTTCTACATTTGAAGGCATGCGTGGCTGGCTTGAAACGACTTAGGAAGACAGGAATGAAAATTGGCGGTCGACATCGATTTGTTGTTGTCGATGAGAGCAAATTTGCCCACAAAAGAAAGGTTGGCTGTGTATTATTGATTATTGTACAGATGTACACCCTCATTTATGTAACTGTGATATATTACTACTACAATGCTCATTGAAAGGAGATGAGTGTGCTTAATGATTGAAATAATTCTTATTAATAAAACCTTTTTTATATATTTTTTTAAATTTATTTTTTGCTTTTTAGTACCATCGTGGGCGATGTGGAAACACTTGGCGGCGTGACTGCCAATGGGTCTTTGGGATGCTGGAGGTTGATGGTACGTCCCGAAGACCTATTCTCAGGCTTGTCAAGGACCGCTCAAGGAAGACCCTTATCGGCCGCATTGTACGACATGTAAGACCCAAAACATCAGTTGTCACAGATGAATGGCGTGCATATAAGGACCAGCTTTCCCGGCATGGATATTACCAGTTTTCTGTCTGCCATAAAATGAACTTTGTTGACCCAGAGACTGGTGCTCACACACAACATATGAGCGGGCATGGCAGACTTATAAAACTGAAATATGGCGTCATAGAGGGAATCGCACTCCAGAGTTCCTTACAATGCACCTCAAAATGATAGAGTGGCATCACTGGTTAGGTCTGAAACATCATTATGGTGTCTTGGGACGTCTCTTCCATGACATTAAAAAAAAAGTAATGAAGAGATGAAATGTCTTCAACCAAAAGACTGATGTAAGGGTTCCATTATACTGTATCATGTTCAGTTTTGCGTTCCAGTGTTATTGTTAGTTTTAAGTAAAAAAAACTGTTGAATGTACTCCCACTTGACTTGTGTGTTGTGTTTAAAAAGATCTGCCAGTGTAACATGTAAAAACATTAATTGTCCATATTGTACCAGTTTACTTGAAGTTTATGACAGTCATGATGGTGTCATAGCAGGTAAGAACACATTCACGTTGGTGTTGGTAAGGATCCTATGGTGTAGTAACACTTCATGACATATTAATGAGTAGTCCAAAGTGTACCACTTTACTTGAGCTCAAAGAAAATGTTTATGACACATTCATAATGATATCATGACAGCAAAGTCACATTCATGATAGTGTAATGACAAGTAGTAACATTCATGTTGTTGGGGATCTTACTGTGTAGCGTCACTTAATGACATATTAATGAATAGTCCAAAGTGTACTACTTTACTTGAGCTCAAAGAAAATGCTTATGACACATTCATAATGATGTCATGACGGGCAAAGTCACATTCATGATGGTGTAATGACAAGTAGTAACATTCATGTTGTTGGGGATCTTACTGTGTAGCGTCACTTAATGACATATTAATGAATAGTCCAAAGTGTACTACTTTACTTGAGCTCAAAGAAAATGCTTATGACACATTCATAATGATGTCATGACGGGCAAAGTCACATTCATGATGGTGTAATGACAAGTAGTAACATTCATGTTGTTGGGGATCTTACTGTGTAGCGTCACTTAATGACATATTAATGAATAGTCCAAAGTGTACCACTATACTTGAGCTCAAAGAAATTGCTTATGACACATATATGATGGTGTAATGACAGGCAGTAGCATTCATGATGGTGTAATGACAGGCAAAGTCCGATTCATGATGGTCTAAAGATAGGCAATGACATAAGCGTGAAGTATCATGTTGATACAAAGCCAAGAAATGAATAAAACAAGTTTAGCATGTTAGCATTAGTGTTGCACTAAAATGTGCGCGCACACACACACAGTAACACAGACACACACACACACACACACACACAACCAAAAGACTGATGTAAGGGTTCCATTATACTGTATCGTGTTCAGTTTTGCGTTCCAGTGTTATTGTCACTTTTAAGTAAAAAAAACTGTTGAATGTACTCCCACTTGACTTGTGTGTTGTGTTTAAAAAGATCTGCCAGTGTAACATGTAAAAACATTAATTGTCCATATTGTACCAGTTTACTTGAAGTTTATGACAGTCATGATGGTGTCATAGCAGGTAAGAACACATTCATGTTGGTGTTGGTAAAGGATCCTATGGTGTAGTAACACTTCATGACATATTAATGAGTAGTCCAAAGTGTACCACTTTACTTGAGCTCAAAGAAAATGTTTATGACACATTCATAATGATGTCATGACGGGCAAAGTCACATTCATGATGGTGTAATGACAAGTAGTAACATTCATGTTGTTGGGGATCTTACTGTGTAGCGTCACTTAATGACATATTAATGAATAGTCCAAAGTGTACCACTATACTTGAGCTCAAAGAAATTGCTTATGACACATATATGATGGTGTAATGACAGGCAGTAGCATTTATGATGGTGTAATGACAGGCAAAGTCCGATTCATGATGGTCTAAAGATAGGCAATGACATAAGCGTGAAGTATCATGTTGATACAAAGCCAAGAAATGAATAAAACAAGTTTAGCATGTTAGCATTAGTGTTGCACAAAAATGTGCGCGCGCACACACACACAGTAACACAGACACACACACACACACACACACAACCAAAAGACTGATGTAAGGGTTCCATTATACTGTATCATGTTCAGTTTTGCGTTCCAGTGTTATTGTTACTTTTAAGTAAAAAAACTGTTGAATGTACTCCCACTTGACTTGTGTGTTGTGTTTAAAAAGATCTGCCAGTGTAACATGTAAAAACATTAATTGTCCATATTGTACCAGTTTACTTGAAGTTTATGACAGTCATGATGGTGTCATAGCAGGTAAGAACACATTCACGTTGGTGTTGGTAAAGGATCCTATGGTGTAGTAACACTTCATGACATATTAATGAGTAGTCCAAAGTGTACCACTTTACTTGAGCTCAAAGAAAATGTTTATGACACATTCATAATGATATCATGACAGCAAAGTCACATTCATGATAGTGTAATGACAAGTAGTAACATTCATGTTGTTGGGGATCTTACTGTGTAGCGTCACTTAATGACATATTAATGAATAGTCCAAAGTGTACTACTTTACTTGAGCTCAAAGAAAATGCTTATGACACATTCATAATGATGTCATGACGGGCAAAGTCACATTCATGATGGTGTAATGACAAGTAGTAACATTCATGTTGTTGGGGATCTTACTGTGTAGCGTCACTTAATGACATATTAATGAATAGTCCAAAGTGTACTACTTTACTTGAGCTCAAAGAAAATGCTTATGACACATTCATAATGATGTCATGACAGGCAAAGTCACATTCATGATGGTGTAATGACAAGTAGTAACATTCATGTTGTTGGGGATCTTACTGTGTAGCGTCACTTAATGACATATTAATGAATAGTCCAAAGTGTACCACTATACTTGAGCTCAAAGAAATTGCTTATGACACATATATGATGGTGTAATGACAGGCAGTAGCATTCATGATGGTGTAATGACAGGCAAAGTCCGATTCATGATGGTCTAAAGATAGGCAATGACATAAGCATAAGACACACACACACACACACACACACACACAGACAGTAACACACACACACACACACACACACACACAGACACACTTTTAGGCTGTAAAGACATGCTATTTGCAAACATTAGCGACCAATGCTAACATTAGTGCTAATTAACATTAGCCACTAGGAATTAAATACATGTTGATTACTAACATGGTAATGATAACATGCTAATGCTAACTGCTAGCGCATCAGTGTTAACATGTGCATGCTAACATGCTAATGCTAACATGCTAATGCTAACATGCTAATGCTATGCTGCTATGTGGTTTTGCTTAATGTCAAGTTGTCATGACAAAGATATTTACTGACTAAGTGCTCTTGGTTAATGTCAAGTTGTCATGACAAAGACATGGTCAGCCTATGTCATCTTGGTAAATGTCAAGTTGTCATAACAAAGACAATGTCAAGTTGACAGTGAAAGATGACATAAGAAACCGCATGACACTTAATGACAGCAGTCATTGACATTTATTAATGTTCATGACAAGTGTCATGTCATAGTTATGACAATGTCATGTCAGTCTTATGAACACCCCTTCAAATAAAGTGTTACCATATGTTGTAATGGCTGTGTTTTTTTGACCTGTTGTTTGGGAATATTCCTCTTCACCCAGTTGAGGGTTTGCGATTGTAGCCCTCCCCACCAAGATGAACTTCGACAGCTCCTGAATCCAGCGGGTCTGCTGTCATTTTGGGGAATATATGCAAAGCCTCCTGGAGAGGAGAAAGCAGAATTCAGTCAAAAGTAGTAGATACAGCTCAGTAGTAGATACAGTTTAATCCCACGATGTGGGAATAAGATTTGTTCAAAGAAGTTTCCACACCAAATTAAATAATCATTGAGAGTCAGACTGTGGTGCCTGTAAAACACACTAGAGGGGTACACTGGTAGCTTACTCGATAGAGCATGCAACATGTAGCCGAGGGTTCATTTCCAACCTGTGGCCATTTGCTGCATGTCATTCTCCCTCTCTCTCTCTACCTTCCTGTCACTCTTCAGTTGTTAATATCAAATAAGGGTTAATTGCCAAAAAATAATAATAAAAAATAAAATAAAATAAAACAGAATGACGTGCAGGTTTACCTGGTGCTGAGCACTCATGTTGACTCTCCTCAACAACCTCTTCTTCTGTTCACTGAGTAGGCTATCAATTTTCCTCATGGGTGGAAGGTACAACTCATCTGAGGAGTAACAGCCAGCAAAAAAAGATTTATTCACATTTCAGTTTTACATTTCAGTCACTGTCACTGCCTATTATTGTGAGAGACCTGCAAAAGATATTAGCAGTGTAAGTAGGTCAAAGAGATTTCAGTAGTGTTTTTTAGGATAGGACAGGAGAAAGTTGGTCCTCACATTATACGCTTAAACAATATCTCAACATACTTGACTCTCATCCAAACTTCAGCATGCACAAGTGCACGTAAAGTTCTTTCAAACATTCGGTCGGTATTGGGGTACGCTCTTCTGTGTAGTCCTCAGAAGTCCAACAAGGCTACGCCAGCCACATTGGCTGGCAGTTGTGATGACTGCATCATGAGCAGAGACATCCTCTCCCTACAAAGGGATGATACAGCATCACTAGCTTATTCAAAAACCTGTTCTCGCTTTTACTCAGAAAGCTATCTTTCACCACAGCTGTTAGTGGAACTGTTAGCTTAACTGTCCACAGATTGAGCAAACAACTCGATTGCTGGACACTAATTTTTCCTTACCATGTATGGAATCCTGATTTCCTCACCATAGAAATCAAAGGTTTCACAGAGATATTACAGTGCTACTGTTGCTGTCCCGATACAGCAACATGATGTGGACAGGCTCCATTCCCACTTAACTGAGACATGTATTTGCATGAAGAACGCAAGAGGGAAGCTGAAAAGCTGAACATCCCCATGGCCTACAGCAGGGGCGTCACGGCGCTTTAAAAAGTGGGGGTGTTCTAGGGCTGGCACATGAGCGATATTATCTGCATTGATTATCGGGAAAATTAACCATATATATGTATAACTAGAAATAATTAAAATGCTCTGACCACTCAATCAACTTTGGCAAGTTATGGCTAACAGCTGAAGGCCTGTTGCCAGCCTGGCAACAAAAAGTGTAAGAAACATTTACTTGCTACTTGCTTACTTGCTAACACTGGTGATGGTAGCAAGCTAACATAAATAATGTTAGCTTGATGTTTCCCTCCTCTCACTACAACTCCACTTACTTGACACTTTGACTTGGAAAATGAGTCGATGGTCTGCTGTCTCTTCCTTTTAGACATGGTCTGATCATCAAACTTAGAAGTAGATGTCTGCAAATTAGCAAACCTTCTGTCAGTTAAATGGCAAATGGCTGCGATTGGCTGGATGGCCGGATGGATCTAACTGGACCAATGGGTTTTCATGTAGCCTATGGAGAACTGACGTGCGCTCCGTTTCAGTATGCTGGTGGACCGCGAGGGCGGGTAAATGGTTTAAATCTCAGAAAAAGTGGGGGGGATGAAATCGTCTTTTTGTAAAAGTGGGGGTGTCGCATCCCCCCCATCCCCCACGGGTGTGACGCCCGTGGCCTACAGTGAAGGCTGAGGTTTTCTTATCCCGCTATAAAGGGAGGAGGCTATCAAAAGATAAACAGGCAACCAGACATCTCTTACCCATTTTCCCTGAATGTTTGGTGGAGACATGCTGTTGACGAGATATGCTGTTGGCAAAATCCCTTTTCTGCTTCTAAACCCGTCCAGGGGTCAGCAATTGACTGCGTGGACACGTGGAAGGAAAAAGACTTCCACATGTCCCCAGTTGAACAAGTGGTGGCATCGCACCTGCATCCCACTCAGCAGTTAACTAGGTCTTTCTCCGGTCCTACCCTGCCAGCTGATCAGCTACAGTCCTTCATGAGCCTACAAGTTGGTTACAACAGCGGTGAGGGCTCTCAGTGGCATCTCAGGCTAAATTGCAGGAACAGATGCCTGCTTTACCAGCCACTGAGCTGTGGGAAGATATGTGTCATTACTGACCACTGCCTTCCCCTCACAAAATGTACTGTCCAGTCAGTGGTAAGGTCTATGTCCACCCTGATTACTCAAGAGCAGGCTCGTTTGCTCTTCCTTTAAAAACTGCCTGACAAAAAAATAACATCCTGAATGAGGTGTGAACCCAACCGGGCTGTTTGGCAGTGTGGTTGCAACCATGTAAAAATGGTGCGAGTAGAAGAAGAAAGAAGGAGAAGTATTGCAACTTTGGCTTCTGAAGACGCAGGCTACTCCCACTCCTTACCAAGCCTTCACTCCAGCAGTGACACAACAAGCCAGCCCTACGCGCCCAGCCCCTCAGCCCCTGGCACAAATCCAGCCCAGCCCACAGAACAGGGGGACCTAGCAGAAAAAAAATCTTTTGACTGAGCAGTGGCCCAGGAGAACCACTGACTCATACCTCCCCCAGAGGGCTAGGAGGAAGAAGTGGGCCTAGCAATGCACTGGGATCAAGCTCCCCTCCCTCAGCTCCATTCCTGAGCCTGTTCCAGAGCGTTCCCTCCTTGCAGGCTGCAGGGCCAGGGTTGGCAACCACAGTTTACTAGTAGTTGCCATTCACAGTGCCGTTTCACAAATGCTCTCATATGTACCAAATCAACAAGGTCCACAGTGCAGCCAGGCAGACTGCTGAGAAAGCTGGCAAATGTATGGGACCTCAGATTAGGTGCTCAGGACAATAAAGAGAGGATAAAGGCTCCAGTTTGCCATTGGTCCTCTAAGATTCTGTCAGACCAGGACAGGAATGAGGACTCAGATGCAGAGGATATAATGATAAAGCACACTTTATTGTAGTCAGTATCTTCTTAAAAGAGTGATGAAATGAAAAGGCTATATAACTCTGTCTATACTTAGGAGACCTGGCTAATGTGACTTGGGCAAAACACCTCTCAAAAGAGGGAAAACACATAAAGGGGAGGGAACAAGATTATATACAAACAAAGAAAACACAAGACTATTCTAGAAATGAAAATCTCACAAGGAGGAAAATAAAACACTAGGTAAAGAACACAAAACGCTCCCGAAGGAGGAAAACCAAATCTAAACAAAATGGGTTCAAAGAAAAAGGCTCACCTAAACAGGGGCTCTACTGATATCTAAAGATCTCTAACTAATAATCACTCCACAAGCGGGAGGACAAAAACTGTAACAGAAAACAAAAGAGAACACTAAACTAAGAAAAGATTAATCAACAAAAAAATCACTCTTAAAGAGGAAGAAGACCACAACTTACGTGACAGAACAAATTCTTTCTTATGGCAAACGGACTATGACAAAGAGGGCTTCAGCGAACGAACAGGACGAAACACTTTGGCACGGGACAAAGGGAGACGCAGACAATATATACACAAGGTAATGGGGAACAGGTGGAAACAATCAGGGCGGGGAAGACAATCAGACCGGTGACACATGAGGAAGGGCAAGTGACCTGAAACGAGAGGAGAGTTAACTTTCAAAATAAAACAGGAAATGACAAGACATAACAAAAACCCAGCTTGACCTCACCGCGGTGTGACAGTACCCCCCCCCTCTAGGGCCGACTCCTGACGGCCCAGGCTGGTCAGGGTGGTCCCTGTGGAAGTCTGTGATGAGGGTAGAGTCTAGGATATGACGAGACGAGACCCACTGCCTCTCCTCAGGACCATATCCTACCCAGTCCACCAGATACTGTTTACCTCGGCCCCGAATGCGAACTGCCAGTAACTGCTTGACCTTGTATACCGGACCGCCGTCTATTACTTCTGGGGGCGGCGGAGGCTGGGACCATCGGACTCTCCTTGGCGGGCTTGATCCGGCTTACGTGGAAGGTCGGGTGAACACGGAGGGATCGGGGCAGGCGAAGGCGAACTGCTGCAGAGCCGATGAGCTTGGTGATTGGAAACGGACCCACGAACCGTGGCGCCAGCTTTTTGGAAGGCACTTTAAGGTGAAGATCCTTGGCGGAAAGCCACACTCTCTGTCCTGGCTGGTAAGCTGGGGCGGGTCGCCTCTTGCGGTCTGCAGTCTTCTTGACCCGGTCCCCTTGGCGAATTAAAACCTGCTTGGCGGCTGCCCAGATGCGGTGGCAGCAGCGAACCATGGCATGGGCGGAGGGCACAGACCTCCAGCTCGTTGTCTGCGAACACAGGAGGCTGGTAACCAAATACACATTTGAACAGTAAAAATACCTGTGGCCGAGGTGGGCAGTAGGTTGTGGGCATACTCGACCCAGACCAGGTGTTTGCTCCATGTTGAAGGATTCTGTGAGATTCTGTGAGGCCGGTTTCCAGTTGTTGGTTGAGGCGTTCGGTCTGGCCGTTGGCCTCCGGGTGATAACCCGAGGTCAGGCTGGATTTGGCTCCGATGAGTCGGCAGAACTCCCTCCAAAACCTGGAGACGAACTGGGGGCTCCGGTCTGACACAATGTCGTTGGGAAATCCGTGAACTTTAAAAACATTGATCATCATGATCGTTTCTTTGGCGGAGGGCAGTTTAGGCAAAGCAATGAATCTAGCCATCTTGGAGAATCTGTCCACCACTGTGAGGACAGTGGTATTGCCTTGAGAGACCGGGAGCCCCGTGACGAAGTCCACCGAGATGTCGGACCACGGTCTGGAGGGGATGGGAAGTGGCTGCAGGAGACCCATGCGTGACCCGGGGGACGTCTTGTTCCGGGCGCAGACCGAACATGCCTCTACGTACTTCCGGCTCCATGGAGGGCCACCAGAACCTCTGAGAGATAGCGAACATCGTTCTTCTGACTCCCGGATGGCAAGAAAGCAGCGAGGTGTGGGCCCAGTGGATCACCTGTGGGCGCATATCAACCGGGACAAACAAACGATTCTCTGGGCACCCACTAGGTGACGGAGCCTCACCATTAGCCTGCTTAACCTCATTTTCTTTTTGCCAGGTCAGTGCTCCAACCACACATGTAAGTGGGAGGATCGTTTCTGGATCCTTGGCAACAGGCTCGGGGTCGAAGAGACGAGACAGTGCGTCAGGCTTGACGTTTCGGGACCCCGGCCTGTATGAGAGAGAAAAGGAGAATCGGTTAAAAAAAATAGCGCCCACCTGGCCTGGCGAGAATTAAGTCTTTTAGCTGTCTTGATGTACTCAAGGTTTTTGTGATCTGTCCAGACAATGAATGGATGGTCCGCCCCCTCGAGCCAGTGTCTCCACTCCTCCAAAGCTAGCTTGACCGCCAGCAACTCCCAGTTACCAACGTCGTAGTTCCGCTCCGCCTTGGATAGTCGCTGTGACAGGAAAGCACAAGGGTGCATCTTACCATCCTGCTCTGACCGCTGTGAAAGGATGGCCCCGATCCCTTCGTTAGAGGCGTCCACCTCTACCACGAACTGTCGTCGAGGATCCGGCAGGGTGAGGATGGGGGCCCGAGGTAAAACGATGCTTGAGGTCTTGAAAAGCAGCATCAGCTTCTGGAGACCAGCGGAACTGCACCTTTGTGGAGGTAAGAGCATGGAAAGGAGCAGCTATTGCGCTAAAGCCTCTGATGAACCGCCTGTAAAAGTTAGCAAACCCAAGGAACTGCTGAACCTTTTTGCGGCTATCAGGTGTGGGCCAATCGACCACAGCGCTAATTTTAGCCGGGTCCATCTGCACTCTTCTAGGGGCTACGATGAAGCCCAGGAAGGAGACAGTGTCGGCATGGAATTCACTTTTTTCCGCCTTGACATAGAGCTTATTTTCAAGCAGTCTCTTTAATACTTGGGTTACGTGGTCTTGGTGGGTAGTCAGGTCAGGGGAGTAGATAAGTATATCGTCCAAGTATACGTATACGAAATGGTCGAGAAAGTCTCTTAGCACTTCATTAAAATGGCCTGGAATACGGCCGGAGCATTAGTGAGACCAAATGGCATGACCCTGTACTCGTAGTGGCCACTAGGAGTATTAAACCCAGTCTTCCACTCGTCACCCTCTCTTATACGCACCAAATGATAAGCGTTGCGAAGATCCAACTTGGTGAAGATCTGGGCCTGTTGGAGCTGGTCAAAAACAGATGACATAAGGGGAAGTGGATAGCGGTTCTTAATGGTTATGTCATTAAGTGGGCTGTAGTCAATGCATGGTCTTAGAGAACCGTCTTTCTTTCCCACAAAGAAGAAACCAGCTCCGGCAGGTGAAGAAGAGGGGTGAATCAGTCCAGCCTTCAGGGAGGTATCAATATACTCCCTCATGGCCTCCTTCTCCGGCCCAGAGACCGCATACAGGCGGCCCTTGGGAATGGTGGAGCCTGGAATAAGATCAATGGCACAATCGTACGGTCGATGCGGAGGAAGTGAGAGAGCCTTGGTCTTGCTAAATACCTCTTTAAGGTGGTGGTAACAGGAAGGTACGGAGCTCAGGTCCGGGTAATTGGGATCTGTGACGGGGTTAACAGAAGTCAGATTAATGCCTATGACCTCTTCTCCTTGCAGCGGAAGTTTCAAACAGTCCTTCACACAGTCCGTTCCCCAGCCCAGGATCTCTCCTGATCTCCAATTTATGTGGGGATTGTGGCGGTGTAACCATCGCTGTCCTAAAATGAGAGTCTGAGAGGGTGACTTGAATACATACAGTCGAATGTTCTCCTGGTGGTTCTTGACGTTCAATTCGAGAGGTGCTGTGATGTGTGTGATAGTAAAAAGGTCCTGACCATTAAGAGCTTTAGCTCGGATGGGCTTAGCTAACAGTTCTGTCTTAAGGCCCAGCTGTTCAGCTAAATGCCAGTCTATCAGGCTCTCATCCGCCCCCGTGTCTATAAATGCCTTAAGCTCAGTGGTGGTGTGATGTTTTACCTGGACGGTAGTGAGAGTACGTGGTGGGATGCCTGCACCCTTGAAGTTACTCACCATCAGGTTCTTCTTAGCAGTGCAGGTGGCGACGAGATGACCGGGTTCTCCGCAGTAGAAACAGCGACCCTCCTGTAGCCGTTTCTGTCTCTCTTCAGGTGATAGTCGGGCTCTCCCCAGCTGCATGGGTTCTCCTTCTTCTGGAGGAGAATGATGCTGCTCTGGTGAAGATCGACGAGTTGCCGGCCATCCTGGTGCTTGCGGGCGTAGGGGTCTCATGGTGCGTTGCTGCCTGAGTTGGCGGGCTCAGTTATCCGTCCGGATAGCGAGGGCAATGAGTGAGTCGAGGTCCGTGGGTAGGTCCAAGGGAACCAGGAGGTCCTGGATAGGAGCTGCCAATCCCTTCAAAAACACGTCGTAAAGGGCTGTAGTATTCCAGCCAATCTCTGCCGATAAGGTGCAAAACTGGATGGCATAGTCACAGACAGAGTTGTTGCCCTGTTTTAGCCCGCTCAGCTCCTGAGCCTTTTCCCGGTTGGTCGTTACCGGGTCAAAAATCTTCTGCAGCGTCTTTTCAAATTCTGTGAGTGACCTGCAAACTGAATCTCTGGCCCACTCTGCCGAAGCCCAGGCCTTGGCTCTCCCGGCAAGGTGGGAAATCATAAACGCGATCTTCGATCGGTCAGTGGGAAAAGCTTGGGGGTTTAGCTCATAATGTATAGAGCAGTCTATCAGGAAGGTTTTGCATAAGCCCAGTTCGCCAGAGAATCGTGCCGGTGGAGCTAACTTACATGCTGCTCCCACTACAGTCATAGTGGGAACCGGATTCACTGGTGTGGTGGGCGCTACTTCCGGAGGCTCGGGTGCTGCATTTGTCTGCACAAGATGATCGTGGAGGCCCTGGAGTTGTGAGGATAGAAGCCCCATCTGGGTGGCCATTGCAGTCTGGAAATCCTCCTGACGGGAGAGCCGGGCTTCTTGGGCTCGCAGGGCTGCCGTGAGATGTTCTATCCCTGCTGAGTCCATACTGGCCAAAGTGTAATGTCAGACCAGGATGGGAATGAGGACTCAGATGCAGAGGATATAATGATAAAGCACACTTTATTGTAGTCAGTATCTTCTTAGAAGAGTGATGAAATGAAAAGGCTATATAACTCTGTCTATACTTAGGAGACCTGGCTAATGTGACTTGGCAAAACACCTCTCAAAAGAGGAAAAACACATAAAGGGGAGGGAACAAGATTATATACAAACAAAGAAAACACAAGACTATTCTAGAAATGAAAATCTCACAAGGAGGAAAATAAGCAGGAGGACAAAAACTGTAACAACAGAAAACAAAAGAGAACACTAAACTAAGAAAAGATTAATCAACAAAAAATCACTCTTAAAGAGGAAGAAGACCACAACTTACATGACAGAACAAATTCTTTCTTATGGCAAACGGACTATGACAAAGAGGGCTTCAGCGAACGAACAGGACGAAACACTTTGGCACGGGACAAAGGGAGACGCAGACAATATATACACAAGGTAATGGGGAACAGGTGGAAACGATCAGGGCGGGGGAGACAATCAGACCGGTGACACATGAGGAAGGGCAAGTGACCTGAAACGAGAGGAGAGTTAACTTTCAAAATAAAACAGGAAATGACAAGACATAACAAAAACCCAGCTTGACCTTACCGCGGTGTGACAGATTCACTGGAATTTTCCCATGCTCAGAGGAAGTCAGCACAGATACTCCAAGAAGAGATATCATCACTGGTGAGAAAAAGAGCGGTACCCATTGTGCTTCCGGAGCACAGCCAGTACAGTTTCTAGCCAAGGTATTTTCTTATAGCAAAGATAGGAGAACAGTGCTCCACCCAGTACTCGACGTTCGGGCTCTGAACAGACAACTCAGATTTGAAAACATTTGAAAAGTTCTATGCACCAAAGTCACTGCACTTTGGTTTGGCGCATACATGGCTAAATCTGGGCTCTATTGAGAGTCACAATGTGTCAGCCTCATGATTGGCAGGTGGTCTTCAAGATTAGCTTGTCTGGCAATATGTGAGTCAGTATATTCCCAAAGTGAGATACAGAGTGAATGTTTGAAAGAGAACTTTAGGTTACAAAGGTAACCCTGGTTCTCTGATAACATGTGTGAAGTATCTGACTGGACCACCGCCTTTGCTTGAAGCAAGGAACTGGTGTGCTTATTTTAAATGAGCTGGTGATGCTGCATCATGTAGGGAGAGGATGTCCCTCCTCATGATGCAGTCGGCATGACTGACAGCCAATGTGGCTGACTTCACAGAAGAGCATACCCATACCCAGCATTTATCCAAAGCGAATTCCAGGGAGCATTTTGGGGTTCAGTATCTTGCCCGACTATATTCACTTTCCATCAGAAACGATTTACCAAACTCATTCAATATGGGGAAGTAACTCAATATTCAATATTACTACTCATTATTACCCCAAGGTTAGACTTAATTGTCACTTTGATCAATTAAATGTAGCAAGTCTACAAGAACACTGACAACTGTGAAAAGGTCATTCTTGTGTTTCTCGATACCTCAGTTCTATTTACAACTCATACACACTTCACTGAAGCCTAAGTTGTGTTCCTCACCATCAGTGTCCTCCAATGCCTGGATCATATCAGGGTCGAGTGCTGTGCTGACCAGCATCTCCACGTAGCTCCTGAACATCTCCCTCATAGCCCGGCTATTAACTCCACCCTGCACAGGCCCTAAAATACAAAGAAGCCTTGATATGGAATTATATGTCTTTATATGTTATTAACAAAAATATGTGTGAAGCACACACACACACACACACACACACACACACACACACACACGCACACACACACGCACACACACACGCACACACACACGCACACACACACACACACACACAGAGAACTGCTTACCTTCCACATCACTGGGTGGGGAGGAGTCTGACTCAGAGGAGGAAGATGGCACCTCCTTCAGCCACTTCCTCCTTTTTTTGGGAGGAGGCTCTGCATTGTCCTTTGAGGTTCTGGCTCTGGGGTCACGCTCCATCTTCTTCTCTCCTCCTTTCTTATGCTCCTTCAACTCCACTGTGCCATCTGTCCTCTCTCGCACTTCTCTGTCTCTTTTCTCTTTCTCCTCTCTTTCCTCCTTTTCTCTCTGTTCCCTCTCTTTATCCCTCTCCTTCCACTCTCTCTCTCTCTGCTCTCGTTCTTTCTCTCTCCACTCCCTCTCCTGTTTCTCCTTTTCTCTACGCTCCCTTTCTCTCTTTTCTCTGTCTTTATCTCTCTCATCCTTCTCTTGTTTCTCCCACTCTTTTTGCTCTCTCTCCTGACTGACCTGTTCATTTTCCTTTTCTTTCTGTGCTTTCTCTCTCCGCTCTCTCCCCTGTCTCTCCCTCTCTTTTTGTTCTCCCTCCTGTCTTTCCCTTTCTTTCCACTCCCTGTCTTGTCTCTGCCTTTCTTTCATTTCTCTTCCCTGTTTTTCCCTTTCTTTCTGCACCCTATCCTGTTTGTCCTCTTTTTGCTTCCTGTTTCTTCTATCCTTCTCTTTCTGATCTTTTTCCACTCTTTCACTCTCCCCGGTATTCTCCCATTCCACTTCTTGTTCCTTGTCTCTACAGTCCTTCTCTTTTTGCTCTCTGTCCTTTCCCCTCTCCATCTTCTCTATTTCTTTAAAGTCCCTCTCTTTCTGCTCCCTCTCCTGTTTCTTTTCTTTTTGCACTCTTTTCTCTTTGTCTCTTCTCTCTCTCTCCTTTTGCTCCTTTTCTACTTTCTCCCTGTGCTCCCTTTCTCTTTGTTCTTTTTCTCTTTGCTCTTTCAGCTCTCTCTCTTTCTGTCTTTCCTTGTCTCTGTCATCTCTCTCCACTCGAGGTGGAGTTTGATTGTGAATGGTGGGCAGCTGTTTAGGTAGTGACTGGCGCCTGTCAATCAGGATGTGAAAAAAAAGAGACACAGTGAATGAAGATTCAATGCATGAAGGTCAGGACAGCTCAGGACAAAAATGATTCCAACATGACTTATTAACAGCTATCAGTTTTCATGTCAGTTTTCAGTTTTTTGTCACATTATGTAATGTTGCTTCAGTAGGTGAATGGTGCCTCTGTCATTATGCAACTTTAGGCCAGAAAAGCTAAGAAGAGAAAAGGAGAAAGCGACTGGGCAAGAAGCTGCCGAATGAGAGTAAATCTGGGACTGACGCCGAGCTGGGCTGACTGCTGTTGGACTAAGTAATATTAGCTGGTGCTGTGTCTGCTGTTGTTGACCTTGTTGATGTTTGGCTGCTAGCAAAGTTGTCAACTCAGTAGTTTTTGATAATAAATTATGTAATCATAATAAATACATGTGTACAGCTGTCCACATTTACAACAGTGTGATTACTCTGGAGACTGCAATGAATATGAATTTCTACGTAATGTCCCTAACCCTAACCCTAACCCAAGAAAATCAAATTCATAGCCTTACCTCAGAGTTAGACCAGCTCTGTGCCATGGCTTTCGAGAACACACTCTGACATAATCTTTTTTGTTGACATTCTCCAAGAACTTAACGTACAAGCGCTGGTAGCACATTTTAGCGTCACCAAAGTAACCCAGATACTGAGGAGAGAGATAAAAAGAAGAAGTTACCATTTAGTAGACAGTATTATTCTCTACAAAAAGAAATCTCTGTTAAACAGCATAAAAGTTAGGCTCTTTGTCCCACCGCAACTTTTGGTTTGCTACCTTGTGCGTTGGGCGTTACTGGGTGGAAGCAGGTTTAAGAAATGAAATTAGCTGCTGTTCAAAATGCATGGTCCCTTAAACACAAATGACACACTGAAGACATTTTTATAAACTTAGAGATACAATTCAATTAAACAAAACTAATATGATTGGGATTTCTCATGTGGGTTCATGGTGGTGCAATGGTTAGCACTGTTGCCTCACAGCAAGAAAGTTCCTGGTTAGAACTTTGACTGTGTGGAGTTTGCATGTTCTCTCCGTGTCTGTGTGGGTTCTCTCCGAGTACTCCGGCTTCCTCTCCCACAGTCCAAAAATATGCACTTAATAGGTTAATTGCCCACAGTGTGAATGGTTGTTTGTCTCTATGTTCACTGTCGAGGTGCAACTTGTCCAAAGTCAGCTGGGACCTGATGAGGATAAACGGTTACAGATAAAGGATGGATGGGATTGCTCATATAGATTCCAAAGTTTCACTCTGAACTTTCTCTAAGAATGTATGAGACAGTCCTTTTGCTTGAGAGCTTATAGTCAAGGTGCGGAAAAGGAAATGTGTGGAGGCACAGACCAACAGTTTTTCTACCAGTGTAATTTAGTTTTGACTGAACCTGTGGGAGTCTTCTGAGAAACTCACATTACTGGTTGCACAGAACTGCCTTTGACCATCTTTGATCTCTGGACTGAATTTCTGGAGCAAGGCTTTCTGTACTCTCCAGATGGGTGGAGGCTCTCGGCCTGTCTGCAAAGCCATCTGCTGACACAAACACAGTGTATATCATTGATGATAAGTTATTTATTCAATATACATTACTGGGTTCTGTGGGCATACCCACCTTAAGAGTTCCAATGTCCTCAGTCCGAACCACAAACTCATCCCGTTCACGAAAGATTCCCTCGCCTCCACTCTCACTGTCCTCCTCTTCACTCTCGCCAGCTATGGCAGCATTAGCCTGTTTCTTTGCCAAGTGGAGGGAGGTAAGACGTTGGGATGCTAGGGCCTCTTCCGGGGTTGGAGGTGATGGTGGTGGAGAGGATGATGAAGAGGGTGAGAAAGAGGAGGGGGAATGCTGTCCAACTTCAGGTTCCTGGTCCTGATCAGAGGATGATGGGGGAGGTGTGGTGGATGGGGGAGGGATGGACTGACCCAGAGGAAAGTTGGAGAGTGGTGAAGACAGGATGGCTGGAGGAGAAGTGGAGGGGGGTGGGGAGGTTCCTGCAGTTTGAGCCGGTTGGAATGTGGGCTGCTGCTGCTGCTCAGAAGGAGGATAAGTTGGATTCACCGCTTCCTCTTCCTGTTGGATCGGCAGTGGTGAGGGTAAGGAGAGACACAGGGGAGGAAGGGGTGAGGGTGAAGAGTAAGTGGGTGGTGAGGGGGAGATGGATATTGATGGGGATGGAGGTGCAGGGACAAGCACAGGTCCTGCTGGAGAATCTGAAAAACACGGGAGGAAAGGAGCAAAGCAAACTCATGATATCACATCCATCATTGCTTTGTGCAGGTGCACAAATCTCCCAGCAGGAGTTTCTAGAATCCTTCATCTGTCTCACACCATAAACACTGCCAATTCATTAACTCACTAATATACTCATGGTCCTCATCAGTGAATGGGGTTATTGACTTAGTTGGCATCATGTGAAACAAAAACGGAAAAAAGTAGCTTTCAACTCTTTCATGAAAACTGCATAATCTTTTATCTGTGAGTAAGAAGTAAGTGAATAAGTGAGCATCATAGGACCAATGAGGGATTGGTCAAACATCATTGACAAGGAGGTGTCCAATGAGGACACTGACATGACAACCTATATAACTATTATATATACTTTTAACTATTATATATACTTATTATATGACTGAAACTGAGATGCAGTTCAAGCTCTACAAAAGCTAATCAATACAGTTAAGATTATTTTGTTAAACTATTGGTTTCAGTGAAAGAAAAGTTAACTTTCAGTTAAAATTCTTTGTTACATGCAGTTTTAAAGAAAACTAAAGTGTCAGACAGAATGAACACACCAATTACCTTGAACCTTAAGAACCTCCAAAATCTGAATTTCAGACATTCTTTCCTCTTCTTTCTCTTCCTGCTCTTCTTCCAGGGTATCCTGTTGTAGATTCTGTGGATCTCCCATTAGTTCTTCATTATCTACAGTTTCTCCTCTTCCCTCCTCCTCCTCCTCCTCTTCTCCTACTTGCTCAAGTAACCTCTCATCTGCTTTTTCTCTGTTTGACTGTGGGGAGAACAATTCATGTTCATCTTCCTTGTCCTGTTGATGCTGATTGTATGTGAGTGTTTCCTCTTTTCCATTTTGCATACTGGGTATGAGGGGAGGCATGACAGGTAGAGGGGGGGTGAGGGGTGGCTCCTGTGGTGTAGGAGACAAGGTGGGTGGGGCTTTAACCATGGCAGATGCCATTGCAGCAGCTAGCGAGTGTGGGGTGTCATAGAGGGCAGAGATTGCAGATGAGATGCTCTTCTGCAGGTCCTGATTCTTACTGACCGAGTCCTCCTCATCAGAGGAGAAGGAGGGCAGCGTCTCCAGGTTCCTTTTTAACTCCTCATCCAGAGGTTTGCAGGGACTTGGGCAGCTGCTGAGAGCAAGATCTGCCCCCTCGCCTTGCCCTTCCTCACTAAATGTCCCTGTAGGCTGCTGTGGAGGAGTTGGTCGTAGGAGAGGAGGAAGCGGCGATAAGGGCCTGATGCCTCCATTTAGAGAGGAACAGGGGTTTAGAACTTCCTGCTCACTGCCATCATGTCCCAGTTCAAGGCCTAACTGTTTTTTGCCTGTCCTCAGGAAGTCCAAAAAAGAGGCCATGAAACCAGGTTTGAAGTCGAAGGCCTTCTCATCAGCCTGCAAAAGAGCAGAATCTCATCACTGATGAGTGCTTAATGATGGTGTCACTCCTTCTCCACTGTACTGGCATGGTTTTTCAGTTAGCTGTGTTTCTTTGTACACTGCAAAAAACAATTTCAACTAGTAATTTGGTCTCACTCAACAAGACTTACACCACTCTATGTATTCAAAGCATCCTTAAATGATTTTTCTGACCACTAGGTGGCCGCACAGCATGCTAAGCAGCAAGAAAGCAGGACATAACTTTATAACCTTAAAACATGTATGATTATTGTGAAAATGTTAACTAACAGTTGTCAGTGACACATCTAAAGATACAAAGCATAAATTAATGATTTCTAAGTTGCGCATTGTGTCTACTATTTGATACAGTGGGTTTACCATTTTATTGCTGAAAACAAGGTTGATGAGAGTGGTGAGCAAAACAGTAAAGCTGCAAAAACAAAACAAAGCACTGAGGGGAAAACTACTCACTGCATGAGTTCCTCACTATGAGACTATAATAAATAATACATAAATGGAGGTGAAATAATAGGAAACTGGAAACTAATAGGAAAAGTAGAGCTGGTGTATCAGTTGGCCAATCAGAAAAACACATTAGAAAAAGGTGCTTGCCCCCCAAAAATCTAGTATTTGATCAGAATACTACAGAGGAATGCATATTGGTTTAGCCAGCATATTATTTGTAAAGACCAATGCTACATTATACAGTCATTCCAAAATTGTGTGCTCAACAAGACTCTATCTGTTTAACAATAAAGACAACAATTCCCACGATCTCACACTACTTGGACATGACATAGACATGAGGCTACAGACAATGAAGCTCAACAGACAGCAGGTGGCAGCAAGGTTCCTGCGATTAAAATTGTAGTAACCGTGGCAACAGCTGCCCTGGTAACAGCTATCTCTCTTCTCTCTCTTTGTCAGTCATAAAGAGCTGGCTGTCAGTCAACTATAACCTTCTTCTGTTCAACCTTAAATCACAAAAATATGAATGAAAATGAAAATGTTGTGTTTTGTTCCAGTGAAGACTACATCACCACATCATTTCTTACATTTAGTTTGAACAAATACCAACGCAAAATGCTACCTTTTGGGACTGGGTGAGTGCCTATTGGCACCTAAGGTGTAAAGAAGGTAGAGAATGTGTTGCTCTTTCTACCAGAGGCTTGAGTTTGAATGGATGAGGTATGAATTATATATGAAGCTTTGCCTGGCTTTGCTCATTTTTGCAGAGGGTGTGAAGCAACTTACTGAACTGGAGAGTTTCTGCATAGTAGCTTCTGGATTCCAGGCTTCTGGATTCAGTGGATCGTCCATTTCTTTTTTCCACATGATCTGTATTAGGATCAGAGAAAACTGCTTTCAAATATCTATTTAGGTCAAACTCTATTGCAGTAATAATTGCACTGCCGAGGTGCCCTTGAGCAAGGCTCTCTCTCTCTCTTTCTCTCTCTCTCTCTCTCTCTCTCTCTCTCTCTCTCTCTCTCTCTCTCTCTCTCCTTGCCATCCTTCACACCACACCCACACCCAGTGTGGAGTTTTTTTTAATCAGTTATCTGTAATAATAATAATGTAATAATAATAATAATTTGTTAATTTCTGTTTCTAAAAAGAAAATAGAATGACCAAAACACACAGAATTCACAAGCATCACTAACTAGTTAAATAGATTGACATAATATAAAAATCAGCCATAGGGTCACTTATCTGTCTAGAAATCAGCCTTACCTTTTTAGAACATCTTTCTTGACCTTGTGCATAAAATAGTCTTAAAATGTTCCTTTTTGATGAAGCTTATTGTTAAGTTAGTCCTGAACCATCCCTTAGTTACACTGCTATAGCCCTAGACTAGACTGTCGTTGGACTTCACAGATTAATTCTGTTTGTCACTGTTACAGTCTACAGCAGGGGTCGGCAATTAAGTTTGGACCCGGGCCAATTTTTTTCTGACAATTCCATGTTCTACGTCCTGATTTATTAAGGGAGCACTGTACAAAATGCGTGTAACAAGATGTATAAAAGTGTGTGGTTAGAGGTTTTACGGCCTTAAACGCCCACTGCGTCTGTCATGAAACAGTCAACCTGCCCTAGCAACCTGCCGACCTTGTTTGGTTTTGTTTTTTTCATTTAATAAAACATATTTGTTCACGTTGTCCGTTGCAAGAGGGACACAGGACACTTTTATTTTCCACAGGTTACAGCGCACGCACGTGCCAATTAGCGTTCCGACCTGTGCGTCAAGTAAAGAGGCTGCGTAGATGTTCTGGCTGCTGTTTTGTCACGTTACTTACCAGCTACTTTTCAATAAATGTTGTGAAATCTGTGGAATTGTTGTTTTTTGAAGGGAAACATGAGGTTTAAAAGATATATTTAAAAATATATATGTATATATTAAAATAAATCAACGTCATCTAGCGGGCCAGATATAATTGATGGCGGGTCAGTTCTGGCCCGCGGGCCGCTAATTGCCGACCCCTGGTCTACAGTGTAGTTCAGAGGCTACGCTTCACTGCTAAATCATGGAATTGTAGAGTAACTTTAGGCTTCTGGAGTCAATAGCCCCACAGCTGAGAGTGCAGTGTATGAACTATACTGCAGAACTGTTTGTATCATCACTGCAGGAGGACAGCCAGTAATAGGCACTCTGCCGTGGGCATGAGCCCTGCTGGCCTCAGTCTCTCAGGTTTTCCAGCAGAGTACCAGGAAGTGAAGGCTGGGGGCAGAGAGCACCTGCTGGAGCCTGCTGGAGGCTGTCTCATGGCTAGAGAGGCAGTGTTATGGGCTTTGGGTCAGGCTTAGAGGAGATCCCTGCCTAGGTCCACTGGAACATGCTGAAGGCTGGTTATGGGAATTGGGTTAGGCTCAAAGAGTCTGCTAAAGATATCTTGGTAATCCAGAAAAACAGGGAACTTTTTTTCCATTTTTTTTCCAGCATTATGAGGCAAGCTTGTTAATTCATAAAAACAGAGCAGTTTTTTCAAGTTAATTATATATAGTTCCCAAAATACATTTGTCAAACATGACCTGTGAATAATATTTAGGCTGATCAGATTCCATAGATACCATAAGACTATATCTGTTCAAATAATTACTGACTAAACCGCATCAGTCTGACTTGATTTGTAAACATGAGATGTCCCTTTACAATCAAAGTACTGCAGATACAGTATCTCTCACTGTTGCTGAGGTTACTGGCTTTCATTTCATTTCTACATGAAATGCGAAGTCAAAGCTGTCATGCACCAACCCTCTGCAGTCCTTCTTCATATGTACAGCTCTTTCTCTCACACATCCTCACATCAAGAAGTAAAAGACAGACCGTATTAAACTGTAAGATGGAAGTAGCCTGCATGATATACAAGTACAAGTACAGAATGATGAGTGATTTATGATTAACACAGGTATTTTCAAGTTCAGTATTTGTCTGAACAGACCAAAAAAAGCTTTTCCAGAGCAACTGATGTCAAATGACAACACTCACTGTAACTGTAATCAGCCACAGTAGATACTAACTTGCATTGAGCAGCAGTTTTCCATAAAGTGTCTTGTGTGTTCTTTACCTCTCCAGTTTTCTGCTCATGCTTCATCAGCTTGTCTTGAGTCTGGTTCAGCTCATTTCTTCTGATCTCCATGGCAGTGCTGGGTCCAGGACTAAGGCCCAGAGATGGTGCTGACCCCACTGATCCATCAGAGAGAACTGGCTCTGTGCTGGATAGTGAGTCTGTCCTCAATAAGGTTTCTGATGGAAGTAGGGCGGGAACAGGTAGTTTCTGAGAAACAGACAAGGCAGGTGGAAATTCACCAGGACTTGTTAGCATAAAGTATGCAACATTGTTTTGTTGAAAATACTGTATCTTGGCTACCTAGGATGCCTAGAACATAAGACACTGATCCTAATTGTGTTAAAACCTCTGAGAGGCTAATTTTTCATACATATACCATATACAGGGGTGTCAGAATTAGGTGAACATAACCACTGTGAAACAAACAAGAAAACTTTTTAATGTAACTTTTTATTTTCTCTGAGTCTATATCACTTCCGGCATTCCCACTGTATCCCTGTCTCTCTTTCTCCCAAAACAAACCACAAACCAAAGGAAGACACAGGTGTCAAAGCTGGATATATGAAATAAACCAAGCAAATGTGCGAAAAGTTTTGTCCACAAACTCCACCTGAATAGTGCATGCACATGCATTTCAAAGTAACTTCACTGCAATTGGTTAAACTGCATAAGAAAATAGGACTACAAGAGGTTGCAGTTAAATTTTTTGGCCTTTTCAAAGAAAACAATTTAAATGTGGTATGTTCGTTGGTGACTACCCTAATAACCAGTAAATTATTGTATACAGTTGTTTCTTCTCTTTTTTATAAAAAGTTTTCAAAATATGAATGAGAGACATGGCTTAAGAGAGGAAGGGGAAAGCAAAGGAAAAAGTTTGGTTCTACCTTAATGCACACAAGACAGACAACACCAACTGCAGTACTACTACACTGCCTAAACTGTTGTACAAAACTCACATCATTCATCTACAACATACACATAGTGTAGGCTTTACCTGAATTTAATTTGGTTTTTACCTTTTAAGAAAATGTATAATGTAAAATTTTATGTTTCAAAACTAAAACAACATTCATAGCTAAAAGTAAGGTGTCATAGCTGATGGGTTAATTCATTATCAGACCACCTAGGACTATTTTTACTCCATTCAGCCTTAGAAGCCATAGAAGCCAGCCGTAGAAGAGACTCTATAGTTTGGTCTAGATAGTTTGGTCTATAGTTTGGTCTAGATAGTTTGGTCTAGCTCCTTTTATCCACTATTACCTTGATAGGTCTGATTGGATCTTGCTGCGGCTGCTGCGATGGTTGTTGTTGGTGGTGATGATGCTGTTGATGTTGATGTTGCTGCTGTTGATGATGTGGTTGTTGGTGAGGACAGGAAACATGCTGCTGATGATGCAGGTGATGTTGTTGTTGTGGTGCCTGGTGGTGGTCTGCCTGTCTGTTATGTTGGTGAGAATGCTGTTGGAGATGCTGCTGTTGGCTGAACTGTTGCTGTTGATGCTGCTGTTGGTGCTGATGGTGATATGAAAGGCTTTGTGCTTTGGTGATATCTTGATGCATTTCCACAAGCCCTTCCTCCCTTCTGCCTCGCCCCCGACCTCGTCCACGACCCCTCCTACTTTCTCCAGGCACTAGTCCCATCAGCCCCCTGCAGTAAGGAGGCTCTGGAAGAGGACGTATGCGTGGTCTACCTCGTGGGCGAGGGGGACCTTCACGTTTAGGTTTAGTTGGTTTCCTGCCTCTTTTCTTAGGGCCATCATGATGGGTTGGTTGTGAAGGGTGTCCAAGGGAAGAGTAGTTGGAGGGGTGGCAAAAGTCTATGTCACCAATTACTGGACTGATCCCACTTACTCCTGATACCCCACCAGCCTTCCTACAACTAGACACCAAGTCTGGGAGCAGATCAGGTAGTCGTCGACTATTGAGGCGAATATCAGCTGGACCATCAGCTTTATCCTCATCATCCTCAAATTCATACTCCTGTGCATAGTTTTTCTTTGTTTGAGGTTGAAGTTCGCGCCGCTGTTTAAGCAAGTGAAATGAGCTGGTCTTTAGCAGTTTTTTGGGACGGGAGGAACAAAAGATAGGTGAGGTCAGACCAGTAGTGTTCGAATTTCCACCCACTCCAACAGCTCCAATAATCTTGTTGACTGAGCCATCACCTTGAACTGCTGAGCACAATCCCATAGTGGGAGTTTGGGACTGGATGAGGCCAAGCTGATCTGTATTCACAGTGGAAGGGAGCACATGTGTCTTCATAGAGTCGAGGTCTAAGTGCAGGTTACCATTTCCTGGTCCTGGAAGGCTGTGGCAGTACTGTCCATAGCTTTGATCACTGTGATGACCAACCATATCATACCCCTCTCCAGCTCCTCCTGATTTTAAGGCCTCCATACCCTCTTGCCCATGACCCTGGGTTATGCTTTCTTGAGCAGCCTGTCCTGCGCCAGAATCCCCAGCACAGCTTGATTTATAATCAGCTGAACAAAACATGTCCTCCATCTCAGGAAAGAAAGACTGGTCTTCATCATGTAAGAGAGAATCTGGAAAGCAGATAGATGTTAGAGGTGCAAACCGCTGGGGCTGCTGAGCTGGATTTTGTCTGACTTTACCCACTGGGGTCACTGTGTCAAATTGGTGCTGTTTGAGCTGGTCTAACTGGGGGTGTGACAGCTGGGTTTCAGGTTCTCTTTGTTGGGGCTTTTGCCGTTGCTGGTGAGTTCCCATATTTGTTGCCATCCGGTGGGAGTGTGGGTGAGCTAACTGAGAATGTGACAACTGATGGTGAGTGTGCGCTTGCTGTTGGTGTGGGGCATTGGGGTGGGCATGAGCTTGAGGCTGGCTGAGGTGGTGCAGGTGTGAGGGGGTGGACAAGCCCAAATCTGGTTCAGAAAGAAAGTCATGGATATCTGAGGCTGTCTGTTGGGAATGGTGGTGGGGTGTAAGTCTGTGCTGCTGTCTATGTCTGTCTGCACCGCCTCCCTCCCCTCCTGTAACAGTTACCCCAACCCCAGTTCTGTCCAGAGCTCCTCTGCTGTCTCTACTGTCTGTCAGGGAAAGAGATTGTTCTAGCATATCTAGTGAAGATACTGAGCTCTGACTTGCTTGTGTTTGATCTCTTGGTTGACCTCCAAGGTTGTAGTGGGTATCTATACCCTGGGTTTGGAGCTGGAGTTGCAACTGTGAGGACTGATTCTGTGGGTGGGCGTCCACCCCAGCAGGCCCTGTTCCTCCAGCTGAACCGATCATGGCCTGTTGGCTCAAAGGATGCTGCTGCTGTTGCTGCTGTTGTTGGGAAGGGGCTTGCTCTGGGTCCATCTTGGTGCAGGTGGTGTGGGAAAGAACAGATTGCAGCATGTGAGTTTGCTGGGGAGGGTCTGGTGAAGAATCCATCAGAGAAAGGGGGACCTGGTTTTGTCTAGCCTGCTGCATATCTTGTAGGTAGGCATTATCATTTGCATCTGAAGGCTTCTTCAACTCCATGTGAGGGTGACTTTGTGAGTGGGAATGGGGGTGGCTATGCTGAGAATGTTGAGAGTGTTGTGTGTGTTGAGTGTGCTGAGAGTGCTGTGAGATTTGGGAGTGCTGAGAGTGTTGCTGAGTGTGTGAAGACACATGTGGGGTATGATGAGAATGTTGAGAGTGAGGGTGCTGGGTGTAGGGGTCCCCTCTTCCATAATGGACCACAGAACCCAAGGAATCATGCCTTTGTTGATCGGAATGGGTAGTATGGGAGAGGGAAAAAGAGTCAGTGACCACTCCTACCCCTCCAGCTGTGGACTTTGATATGGTCAGCTCAGACTTGGTCTGCTGCTGTTTCTTCTGTGATATTTCCAACTGAAGTTTTAAGCCACTTGCTGTGTCACTAATTGTTGTACCAGGACCTGAACTGCTGGTGGTGCTATTGGTACGAATGACACTCTGAAGATGGTAGCGCTCTTCTGAGATCTTGTTAATTTCATAGGTCACCCCCTTGCCTTCCGCATCCCTAGTCTGTGGGAGTGGTTGAGGTAGTTGCTGAGGTGGGTGATGCTGGGATGGATGGGGAGTTGAGCTCTGGGCATGTAGTAGGTGATGGATAAGGAAATCATCGTCTTCCTCTGCCTCATCTTGGGTTCGTTTAACTCCCAGAATGTTGGTCTCTGTTTTTGGCTTGGGTGGTGTTGAATGAAAGGACTGGGCCTGTGGTTGTGTACCTTGTGGTGAGGATATAAACGCAGGAGAGAGGATGGAGGACAAGTATTTGGTGGCCCCTGAGCCTCCAGGGGACTGTGCAGGGCGAGCTGACGCAGGGGAATGCAAACCAGGGCGACTGATATTAGAATGGATGGTGGGTGATGGACTAGACTCAGGCAGGTGGTAAGAGTTGCCATCATTACCAACAACATCAGCAGCAGCACTTACTGATCCTACAGATCCAACTACACTGCCAAGTGCAGGAGCTCCTGACATGGGTCCACTTCCTGTTGATCCTCCAGCACCCCCATACCCTAAGGAAGGGCTGCCTGATCTTCTGAGAGAAGATGAGCCAAAGCTTGAGTCTCCAAAGACTATCTCTGCAGAAAATGAGCGTCCCCCTGAGCCTATACCAGTGAAAGTCTTCCCTCCAGTGGCCCCTGTGCCAGAGCTCAGGTCCTGGGCATGGGGCGAGTTGAAGCCCGCATAAGACTGGGCCATGTGTGTAGGTGTAGGATGGTTGGGAGAGCAGGACTGGGCATGTTGCTGGGGAGGGGTCTGGTCTGGTAGGCCTGTGCTAGATTTAGCCACAGATGAAGAGCCATAGGCTGAGAGGCATTGTTTGGGTACTGGCTGTTGAATAAGAGTGGATGACACCACTGGTAGAGGAGGTGGTGCAGGTGCTGACTGAGGAGGGGGCTGCTGATGAGAGGGAGCAGACAGGGATCCAGTGCTTGTCTTGGAGCTAGAAGATGATGAAGAGGAAGCAGAGGAGGCTGATGGTGGAGTTTGTGGAGTACGGGAAGAGGATGATGCTGAGCCCGAAGAGGAATATCCACTACTGGAGCTGGAACTCTTGGCTCCCTTAGTGCCTGATGAGGACGAAGCAGAGGAGCTGGAGGATAAGGATGTGTAGGGAGTTTGGATGTTAGGTCGATACGTCTTAGATTCCATGCGTGGTGAGGGCTTGGGGTCAGAGGATGGGCTCTGCTCGCCCAGGGGACTGCAGGACATTCCAGCATGCCGGTGGTGGCTGGCTATCTGCTGGTAGCCCGATGATCCACCACAACTGACATATTGCTGTAGGGGGAGTGTTGTGGACTGGGCTGGTGATGAGCGTTGGTAATGCTTAATAACACTATCCTGTCGGGAAACTGCCCTCTCTGAAGGAGGCTGGGGCGGAGGGGGTGCTGTGGGTGTTAGGGCTGGTGTGGAAGAGAACATAGAAGCATTATATAGCTGGGAGGACTGGTTATGGAGCTGAGAGGACAACAGATTGAACTGAGGAGGGGGTAGGTGGCAACTGGAAGAGGTGGAAGAGGCTTGAGTCTGAGGAGGGGCCGGGGCCTCCTGGGTGCTCCGGTAGGTGGCACACTGGGAAGACAGCAAGCGATCAAAGCCCAAGCTGGACTGGGAGGGTGTTTTGATGTGCAGCAGGGGATCGTGAGGGGATAGCAAACCACTGGAGGTCGGACTAAATGTAGGTGTGTCCTGCAGAGATAGCGAGGGAGTGAAAGAACGTCCAGAGAAGGAGCCAGGATGCTGGTATGCAGAAAGGGCTGAGGTTGAGGGGAAGGAGCCAGAACCCGGAAGTGTCCTAGAGATAAAAAGCTCCGCTGGTGCCGGGTTATGCATTGCTACAAGACACAACATTACATAGATAGGGTTAGTCAATGCAAGCCACTAATCAAATTTAACAAATTAGAAACATTTGAGACGATAAACTTTTAGCTTTTGGGATATTTTTTAAAATATTGGTTATTGGTTTGCAAAATAAATCATTATTTATTGTTTTGTTTTTCAAATTTAGCACACTCACCAGTCTGCCAAGAGGGAGTGCGAAACTGAGAGAGAAGGGAAGAAGCCGAGGGTGAGGGCTGTGGACCTCGGGACTCCAGAGCTGAAATCAGATTCATGACAGAGGGGTCGGGTCCTGAGGGGCTAGCATGGTGGAGGCCGGCATCAAAAAGCCCCGATAGTCCTGGTTAAAAACCACAACCATCAGTTAATTCAGAAATATCATATCATCACATAAATTGATAATAAAATGTCTTTCTGTTTGTATTGTCGGAAACTGACTGAAATTGGTGATTACCATGTAGTTGCACCACGCTGCAAAATAAAACTGAAAACAGAGCCGCCATCCAGTTCAATTTTAGGCAGTTTGACAGTTTGTTGAGTAATATCTACATGAATATACATATTTTCATTCACATCAGGCTATAGATTGTCATCGTATTTCTCACCTCACCTAAAGTAATGAAGGTTTTGTATGACAAGTCCAAGTGTGGTATGCATCAACTTGTACTTTGACATGAAACTCAAACTGTGTATGAAATTGTTACTCTTGGTTTTGTTCATGCCAAACTGGTGTGTTCCTTGACATGTGATTTCGTACTGATTATGGACACGAAAGTTTTGCATCTTTGCATATTTATACAGTCACTATGCACAGTTTCTACCAACAACACAGAAATATATTGTTCTTTATCTGGAAAATATCATGATAATATTGTGAGCAGAAGACTCAAAAGTTCAATTTAATTTCAATTAAATTTTATTTTCATAGCACCAAATCATAACTTAAGTTTTCTCATGACTCTTTCCATATAGAATAGGTCTAGACTGTACATAATATTATTTAAAGAAACTCAAGAATTAAGCTTATAAACAGGCAATCATTTATTCTTAGCTACAGGTAATAAAGAGTTGCTGTGTGTGCTGTGATGATCAAATAGATCCATCTCACACTATGGATATAATGTAAGAGTGTCCTTAATTTAAAAGGTCCAGTGTGTCAAGATATATATTAATATATTATGGGTTCTATTTACAGAATATGGCAGAAATATAGCAGAAATACACTGTACATAACTCTGTTTTCATTATCGTACAATTAACTAAAAATAAGAATTGTTATATTTCTGTTACCTTAGAATGAGCCTTTTATATCTTTTATTGTTCCACGCAGTCCACCATGTTGAACCTCCATGTTTCTAGAGTAGCCCAGAATGGACAAAGTAAACACTAGCTCTCGATATGGCCTTCTCATTTTTCAAGCATTTGCGGCCACTGTAGTTTCTCTCACTCTACGAAGGAGATGATGAGGTTAGGGGGTTGTAACTACACTACTAGATGCCACTAAATCCTATGCACGATAGGCTGAGAGCCATCAGCAGTGGTTATAAAAATAGTCACACTACTTCTATGATAAGATTTCTAAGAGATACCATTTAATAAATCCTTACCTAGTGTGCGTCCAGCAGCACCCCAGGCCCCGCCCTGTCTGGAACTTCCTGGGTGGTGGTTGGTTGCATAGCCCTGGAGGGGGTGTGGGGTGCCATAGGCTTGCCGGTGGAGCAATTCTGAGTCCGGGTGGGATGACCTGGAGCTCCCATACACAAGGCTGAGGAACACAGGGGTTATAATGTTTGACTTTTATAAAAATCCTTATTTACAACAAATCTATTGTCTTGTACTGTGCAGGTCAGACTGTGCAGCTAACAGTTCAATCAATCAATTAATCCATTTGCAATCAATCAATTAATCCATTCCATACCCCATTCTCACTCTCTCAAAGACAATGACTTGCCTATATGTATCTATTTTGCATTATAACCCAAATCATAAAAACCAACTACAGCAGTGGTCTTCAACCCGTCGAATTGCAATCGACTGGTCAATCTTTGAAACATTACCTGTAGATCCCGAAAATAATAGAATAAAAATAATTACACATATACATTATGGCTGATTAATGTTTAGTTTTGCAAGCGCCTCTCTTCTTTGTCTCTCTTACGGAAGCCGAGAATGGCTATGAATTTTGATTTCAACAGCTTCCAGTCATATATGTATGTGTGTGTGTGTGTGTGTGTGTGTGTGTGTGTGTGTGTATATATATATATATATATATATATATATATATATATATATATATATATATATATATATATATATATATATATATATACGTAGACGCCTCATTGAGCAGGTTGGTCTGTTGCTGCGATACGGTAACGCGTCCGCCATATTGGATGTGGCAGATCTGCCCCTAAACTAATAAAAGGAAATGGACTGAACTTCATAAAGTGCCTTTCTACAAAGTGCTTTAAGTTAATGCCTCTTATACACCCATTCACACACACACACTAATATATCTGGGAAACAAACCAAAAACAACGTATGTAACTTTTAAAGTGATGATTATAAATGTTTACTCCTTATGTAAGCACAAAACCAACTTATGTATTTTTCTAATTTATTCTTTGTTATTTTATTCTTTATTTATCAAAGGATACCCCTTGAGATGTATCATCTCATTTTCGAGGGGGTCCTTTTCGCCAACAGAGATATACAATGTTTACAAAGACGATACAAAGACGCAGACACCCTTCCCCCATACATATAGATGGACAAAATAAGAATGATACAAAACACAACTTGCAGAAATACAAAGGCAAAACTAGGGCTATTTGTATACGTATGCACACATGCACACAGAGCACTTGTGCATGCCCACCTATAAATAAAATCAAAAACAAGAACAGGATGTTTGGAAGTGAATGAGTAGAGAGGATTTAAAGAGATGAAAGGAGGTCATAGACCTAATCGTGCAAGGGAGATTATTCCAGTCTGCTGGGGCTTTAAATTTAAATGCATGTTGTGGATTATATTACCTGAAGTGCCTAATAATCATTTAAAGATATTAAACTGTGTGATTATGTTGAACTATTGCTTTTAAGAATGTTGTATAACCAACAGAGTGTTTTTGCAGTGCAAACCTGGGCCTGAGGTCTGTGTGTGTGAGCCCAATTAAAAACTGTTGCCGAGCGTCTGAATTCAGGCCAAGGTCAGGATGGCCTGTGAAAGGAGCACACACACACACACACCCGGGCGGAGGATGCGCCCAGCAGATAAACCTGTATGAAGATAATAACAAATATGTAACCGCTTGTGTGAAGTAATAAAACTAACTGGAGCCAGAGAGCCGCAGAACTCAGCAGGGCGTGGTGGTGTGCAGATCGCGGGGTCTGTAAGAACTGAAAGCTGGGTTCTCCCTCTTGCAACAGGTGAAACTGAAGTACTTGTCTTTGTCTTCTTTAAATTCAACATCTCTCTTCTCTACATCAGGTCTACAGAATTCGGGGTGGTTTGAATCACCACAACAATGTCGACCAATTTCTTTGTTAATTCGTGAAATAAGAAAGAAAAGTTGATCAGTATGCTTTAAATTGTATTGTGAGCTGAGTGGAATCAGATATTGTGTCAGATAAGAAGGAAAATTGAAGTAGTTGCACTTAAAAATGAGTAGTAACCAGTGAACATGCCTCCTGGACTTGGGGGCCAGCCAGTTTAAAGACTGGTACATCTGGCAGTGCTTGGGTATCTAATGCTAAGTGTTTACAGCTACTAATGTGTGTAACACTGTCACAATATTGAAATATTTATATTTATCATTTAATCTGTGTCTATAATAACCAGATCCTGAAATGTAGATGTGACATGAGGGTTTTCTGAATAAAGAACACTAATGTTTACATTTGTAATGTTACAACTGATTTTGATTAATCGTTTTTATATTCACATTGATGAACATATACATTTGTATATATATGTATATATGTATGTGTAGATACATATGTATATTTATGTATACACACACACACACACACACATGTATATACACATACATCTATCTAGAAGAAAAGATCTAAAAGAAAATATAGCAAATATAAACAGTATAAATATGACAAATATAAAAAGATATTCACAGTGTAGATATAGCAGTATAAACAGTGCGAATATATCAAAAATACACACGGGGGGGGTGTACATTGATGAACATATACACACGGGGGGCATTGATGAACATACAGTATATGTCTATACAGCTATACAATTGCAGTCTGTGTGTGTGTTTCCACGTTAAAAACCATGGTAAAGAATACTCTTGCACAGCTTTTTCCGTTCGTTGCCACTCTGCAACTTAAGGGTTGCGCTCTACTTTGCTACATCCAAAATGGTGGCGACGTCGACGTACGATTCAGCACTCAATGCGGCGTCTAGGTATATATGTCTATGGCTGTCATGGCGGAGGCTCTGAGAAAGAAGTCGAAAACTTATCATTTCCATAAGTAATGGGAAGAGGAATTTATTTTCACCATGGTGAAAGACAAATGTGTTTGTATGCTGTGCCACCACTAGACCAACCACCACAAATTCAAAGACAGTTTTCCCGCCAAGAGCGCAAATCGCGCTAGGAAAGTTGCTGAGCTGAAAGCGGGGTTCAAGGTCCAGCAGTCGCTTTTCACAAAACCTGCTGCTCAAAATAAGGCTGCGACTGAAGCTTCATTCCGCATTAGTCACCTTTAGGCTAAACACAAGAAGCCTTTTACAGATAGCGATTTATTCAAGGAGGCAATGGCCATCACTGCAGAGATGGTTTTCAGCTGCTTCAAAAACAAAGACATCAAAACTGCGCTCCGCAGTGTCCAGGTTGGCCCCAATACAGTGGCGAGGAGGGTTGAGGAAATGTCAGGGGACGTGGATCGACAAATGCTAAAAGACTTGTCACACTGTGGATATTTTTCACTACAGTTTAATAAATCCCTGGATGTAATGGACACAGTTCAGCTTGTTGTATTTGTCAGGATGGCGTTCGCGGACTCTACAACGAAAGAGGATCTCCTCACTCTTTTGCACCTAAAGGAGAGAACCAGAGGTTACGATATTTACAACACATTTAAAAAATATGTCTGTGATAACGACATCCTAATTCACAAACTGGTGTAGGGAGGTTAAGTGACTTTTGACTTCAAGTCATGATGCAAAGGTCCCCTTTGGCATGGAAGTACCTTGGGGCCATAGAAATAAATTTATCCTAAGACACAAGTGAGATCACATTTGGTATCCAAAATATGCACATTTTTTCAAAATGGCCGCCAACCATACTTGAGAGTAGGGCTGCACAATATGGCCTATAACCAATATCTTGATATTTTTAAGCTATATCGCGATACACGATATATATCTCGATATTTTTATTTCTCCTGTAAATCACAATGAATGTTAAATTCAACCCTTTGATGCAGAAAAAACATCAGTATGATGATTCAAGTAGACCCTTCTATTAGAGTTTTTGTTAATTTGCATGCAAAAAGTGGAAAATCACAATCAAATTAATTAAGTATGCGAGACCCGCCATAAACTGTGTATAAAGAAAACAACAACAACAAAAAGCTGACTTTGCTTCTCCGACATGGAAGAGATTATAAAAAGCATCTGTTGTGTCATAAGTGATTGTGTTCTTTTCTTTTTTTTATACTTTATTAATGCCATGAACGGGGAAATTCTTTTTACACTCGATTTTTTTATTTGACATGCATTTTAACCCAGATACACACACATGCAGTACAAGGCATAGACATGCAATTTTTGGAGAGAGATAGTGGAGTGATGGGTAGCCCCCATGAGAAGCGCCCAGCGAGCAGTAGGGGGGGGGTTTTGATTGACTGCTCACCTGGTGCCACCTGTCATGACGTAACGTTGATGTGAAGTTGTAATAAGCTACATGAACTGCGTATTGTGTTTTATTTTGAAAGGGGGCGGAAGTTTATTATGTTGATTCTGTGTCGGATTTCCTGTCTGGTGCACAGTGCTCTGTTGAAATTTACGAGGTTTAGCAGCGGCTCGCGTCAAAAAAAGAAATGCTCACGCTGTAGCGGAGAGATGCTCCGCGGCGCGCCCTGTTTGAGTGCTCTCATTGACTAGACTGGCAGCTATCTGATCCGGTGACCGCGGCGCAGCCGTAACGCGGCGCATACCCCTCCGATGTGAGTGGGCCTTGTCTCTCCTCACTTGATATAAAAAGTACGCATGCACGCAGGGAATTTTTCTGGGTGGGCGGTGAAGTGTGCTGTGTGCTGCACGCTGTGAGAAGTGAGGGACACAAGCAAAACTCAGGAGAATTAAATGACGACGGCTTATACGTGACAAGTACTCGATGGTCGCGATATACTCATTTTATACATCTCACGGAGAACAAGCCGCGATATATCGAGTATATTTGATATATCGCCCACCCCTACTTGAGAGGCCCATATCTTTGCTCCTGTCATAGCTATAATGACAAATTTGGTGTCAAGGTGTACATTTTTGGGGTCAAGGAATCCAATAAAATAGGTTTCAAGTTTAAAAAACAACATTTTTCCCTTTACCATGACAATTGGAGGTAAAATATGCAATTTTTTATTTAATTTTTTTTTTAAACGTGTGCCAAAAACACATTCCGTTCATATCTTAATAGTAATTTAATAAAAAAACAAACAAGTGTTGAATTTGTGTATTATGGGTAGAGTAGTGAAACAACAATAACTATGTTCACAGATTAGGGGTAGGCAATGCTATACCTACAATAGTGATGAAGACTCATAGTTTAGTGTAATACATCACTAAGATGATTTTCTATAGACATCTGCACCACTGTAGGAACATGAGCCATGACATCCACAGAGAGACATGCAAGGCAGCCTCTGCATGCAGCATTTGCAAGGTGCTTTACAATCAGTTTTACACTTGCAAATGACAAGTTCTGGTAAGTAAAAGGCTGAGGGGTGAGATCCCTCAGCTCATTATTGTCATTTGTTGCCATCTCCATGTTATGATCATAAGCCTTCTTCATGAGCACATAGAGAGCAGCTACAGACACTTAATGTATGTATCAGGTTTTGCAGATGTGGTGAACACTAATAAAGGCCTGCGTTTTGCCACTAGTTGAGATGCCACTATTGGTAATTAGAATCAGAATCAGGCTCAGAAGTACTTTATTAATCCCCGTAGGGAAATTGTTTTTGTTATCGCAGCGGTAAGTGATAGCAAGAAAACAGTAGTAAGAAAACAAAACTTTAACAATATACCCTATAGAATATCCTATTTGAAACAATATATACACACTATATACACATGTATAAATAACAGTAAAATAAAAGCAGTAACAGTAAAAAATGAAAAAAAACAAGTAGCAGTGAGGTAACAGTGAGATATGACATAGTTTAGTTTTTGAAATAAGGGCTTCAAGGTTCTCTTTCATAAGAAAGCTTCTGACTCTCTCTAACCACTGTTAGGCTTCTTTAATTGCATTGATGAGAGGACAGGAGGCTGGATGACGATGACGGTTGTTATGGAATTTTCTATCCTTAGGCTACTTGAGGTCACGTTTGAGCCTTGTGGTCCTCTGCAGTATTAATTGTTTGTCTTTGACTAGGTGCCACCATATCTCAACACTGTGGTGGCCAGGGTCGAAGAGGCCTGTTGCTGCCTTCCTAGTCATAATAGATTGCTTGTTATTGCCATTCCAATCTGCGTAAACAGACATCTGTGTCCCCAGACTAGAATATGCTGACAATAACACCTCCAAGAGTAAAGACATTCTCTTGGACTAATTCTGGGGCGTATAGTATTTGGGGTGTGATCTTTGGGTTTAAAGTATACGCACGATCACGAGTTTGTCAGAATGTAAGACCGACTCAAGCACTTCAGATGTACTTTGAGAGTGTCTCTAATTCTCCTTGGCCAAGCGTCAATAAATAATACAGCATTAGACATCAGAGGCTCCTGAACACTTTCTTCCCTCCTGACCTCACCATTGAACTTTGACTTCAGCAATTTCTCCACAACAACCGTGGTATTCAAGGCAGGAACATACAAGACCTCATCAGGATGGCAGTGACACATCCAGATCCATGGTTGTGTAGTGAAGTGGCAAGGATTTCACATGCTTCTTCCCCATTTCAGCTGGATCTAGGATGTCAGTCAGATTCTCAGTCTGTTGGCTGTCTGAAGAGAAGTGCTGTTGAATGGTGTTGCATGTTCCATGGAGGGCTGATGTTGCTGTTGTTAATGATGGTTTGTGGTCAATGTTATCAAAATCACCAGTGGTGAAGACACCCTTGACTGCCTGAGATGGGACCACAACACCAATCTGCTTCCAGTGACTGATCACTGAATTCGCTATATCTGGGCTAAATGTTTTCAAGCGGTCATATGACACACACATTCCTCTTTTATGCATGGTCTCCACCAGATATGTACTACCACTTTGCTTGTGTAGTTTCATTGCCAGATATAGTGAAGCTGGTGTTTCCCTCTCTCTTATGTGACGAGGAACACTGCCATGTTTCTTTGATCTGCATCTTACAGAGTTGAAAATTATTTGCCCAATGGATATTGCAGCCTGGGACTTCTCAGGTGCAGGACGTGGCTAATCAATACCTGGAGGTATAGAATGAGCTTCACAAGAAGTTGAGAAAGAACCTGTAAAAGTATGCTTCATGGGGAGATACTCTTGCCGAAGGATTTTGGCAGCTTTGAAGAGGATGGAGACATCAGTAGATGTGTTGTTTTTCATGTCAGCAACAGCTTTGCTCAGGTCATTATCAAATACAAGTGACCAGACACGATTTATTTGTACTGATCTGATGTCAGAAATCAGCCGTTCAGTATCCTCCGGAAGTCGTGGGGTGTTGCATTTGATGTTTGGAAATCCCAGATTAGCAATGCGCTCGTCATAGAGGGCTGTCAGGTAAGACATCGCCAGTGATTCCCCTGAGCAGCGATAGCCTTCGATGTATTCAAGCAACTCATTGAGGATGTGCTCTGATGACCTGAGTTGCATTACTTTCAGTTGAGTCACATCCAACAGTTTCAGCTTTTCTATAGAGTCTAGTTAGGCATGCACAATGATAAACAGCATTAATAGCAACCATGTCACCAGCAGCTAGTTCAGCCAATAGATGCCTGTCACCAACCACCTGAACACATTCTTATACTTTTCTATCCAAGCCAACGGTGGCAGCCCTCCTCAGTTCCTTTTTGTTGCCCACTTCACCACAGAAGAGGCACGGTGTATTGAATGGTTTACATGATGATGTTGAGGGTGTGGGTGAGGTCAGTTTGGTGGACTCGTCACTCATGCGCCGTGTTTTTACTGGGCTGACAGACTCTTCATGCTTTTTTCTTTTTTCACAGTATTTTGAATCATCAGCTGAACTACATCCTGGCTACCACCACTAATGTATACTATAAACTCAGGCAGATCCCCTAATGCCTTCAGCTCCTGAATGTTATCTATAGCTTTTTTGTTACATGATTGCAATCTTTCAGGGTTGTTTCTCAGTCTAAATGATAAAGAGGGATATAATGTTTTCTCCATCTGTAGGGCAGACGAACAAAGGAAGCATAAACTCCAGCATAAATTCCATTATGGCTAATCTGAAATATTTAATATGATGAGCAAAATAAAACGAGTATTAACAAACATCCACAAAAGTAAAAATTTATCAAATAGCTAACTATCTAGCAACATGTGCTTGCTTGAATAATAATGAATCTAACTAGTTAATAGCTATTCACATTTTTTAGGCTATTTGATATTTGAGCCGACCTTGTTTGTTTTTTGTTGTTGTTTTTTTTATGAAACATATTTGTTCACGTTGTCCGTTGCAAGAGGGACACAGGAAACTTTTATTTTTCACAGGTTACAGCGCACGCCAATTAGTGTTTCAACCTGTGCGTCAAGTAAAGAGGCTGCAAGAATGTTCTGGCTGCTGTCACGTTACTTATCAGCTACTTTTCAATAAATGTTGTGAAATCTGTGGAATTGTTGTGTTTTTGACAGAAAAAATGAGGTTTAAAAGATATATTTAAAAATATCTATATATTTTAAAATAAATCAACATCATCTATTAGGCCAGATATAATTGATGGCGGGCCAGTTTTGGCCCACAGGCCGCTAATTGCCAACCCTAATGTATGACCCTAATGTACTTCCATGCTAAAGGGGACCTTTGCATCATAACTTGAAGTCAAATGCCTATTTTCTGGGCTTAACCTCCCTACTATTGGCGGGGAAGGTTGTGAACTTTGCTCATGTTATGACTCTGGTGGTCAAACTGATCAACTCGATTAGAGCAAAAGTGCTTTAGCACCACTTATTCAAGGCGTTATTGGATGAGCTCAGTGCCGTGTACAGAGACCTACTCCTCCACGCTGATGTCCGGTGGTTGAGTCGTGGCAAAGTGCTGCAGCGATTTGTTGATTTGCTGCCTGAGATAAAGACTTTTCTGGAGACAAGGAAAGAGGAGCATGAGGAGCTGTCAGATGAGCAGTGGCTGCTGGACCTTGGGTTTCTGACAGACGTGATGGAAAAGCTGAACGCACTGAACAGTAAGCTCCAGGGAAAAGAACGACACCTGCCGCACATGATAAGCGCAGTGAATGCGTTCAAAGCCAAGCTCAGTGTTTGAACACACAACTGAAAAATGGGAGGCTGACACACTTTCCCAACCAGGAGAAAATGTCACAGGCCATCGGTGACATGGACACTTTTCAACCCGAGCAGTACTGTGTTCACCTGGACAAAGTGGCAGCAGAGTTCAGTCTGCGTTTTGGTGCATTGGACGTCATGGAAGTTTCATCTTATGTCCTCCTCTGTAAGTCGCTTTGGATAAAAGCGTCTGCTAAATGCAATGTAATGTAATGTAATGTAATGGAAGATGTTGCTGCATTCGTCTTAAACCCATTCCTGACCATTTGTGTGGAACAAGTAGCAGCCAAATTTCAACAGGTATTTGCTCTGCCTAGTGGGGTTGACATGGAGATGGTTGGTTGATTTGCAAAATGACATTGAGCTGAAAGTAGTGCCAGTTTTGACATCTGATGGCAATGTGGAAAGTGATGATGCATAAGATGGTACATCGCACTGAGCTTATTTACACTGACAATTTTATCAAAACAGTTCTATGTTACAGTGTTACAGTTCTATTTTAATAATAATAAGAATACACTTTGTTTATATATATATTTTCTAAAATGCTGATGTTATGTAACTTGTATGAAGCTTGAGTGGATAAGCATACACACTGTATGTGATCTGCTTGTTTACCATAAACAAAATACTGTCCTCATATAAGTGGAAAATTCCACAAATTTGACATTCCTTTTCTTTTGTGTTGAAATGAAATGAAAAAACTTGGAATTGAAGTTGATGTGTTGAAGTTGATGTGCTGATGTGAAGCTATGGCCAGTTTAATATGCAAGTTTTTGTTGCATTAATTTGAACGTTGGACCAAAGCATTTCATGAAGTTTAAATACAATTAGCCTGAATAAAAGGCATCAAGTTGGAAGTACAATCTGGGCTGTCTTTTTTTTAAACGCTTCAATAGGTAGATCTTGCCTCTCACCAAGGTGGAGGTCAGGGATCTTGGGCTTAAAAAGGTTGGAGACTACTGAACTACAGCATTCAACTACAACTCACATAACCTGTTGCTGCTAATATGTTCATGTCATATATATCCCATCAGCATCCAAATTGCTATTATAACTTGCAGTTTTATGAAAACTAATATATGCAAACAAACATGGATCTCAAGTTATCTAAATTCTAAAGTAATTACCATAATTTTCGGACAATTGACCACACCTGAATATAAACTGAACGAGCTAAATTTTAAAAGAAAATACATTTTGCACATATATAGGCCGCACTTGAATATAAGCTGCAGGGTTTCATGTAGTAACATGGGGTATTTACACAGTCTTTCTCACTTTTGCATTTACTGCTAGAGAGTGCCCCCAGTTGGCTGTTGGCCAGTAAACCTCTAAAAATTAGCCGCAGGGTTCAAAGGGTGTGAAAAAAGTAGTGGCTTATAGTCTGAAAATTATGGTGGACACTAGGGGTGGAGCGGTACGTCGACGTCATCGATTACGTCGGCTATGTAAATACGTCGACTCGTAAAACGTGCGCCGATGCGTCGCACTCGCATGTCAGCCGGCGTATATGCGGAAGTAAGATGGCTGCTCGCGGTAAAAACAGTGGAGGTAGGGGTGGGCGATGTATCGAGTATACTCTGTTCATGTAAATGTTTTAAGCCGTCGGCATTTAATTCTCCGGAGTTTTGCCTGTCACACACTCCTGGTGCTGCTCACAGCACGCAGCACACTGCCCCGCCCACCCAGAAAAATCCCCTGCGCGCATGCGTACTTTTTGTATCAAGTGAGGAGAGAAATGGAGAGCGAGTTAATCAAAGATGGAGACGGACGGCTTGGTTCCGAAGAAAAACAGCTGCGGTCACGCCGTCTCTCGTTTTCACGTGGTCACATCAGCTGCTCCAAAATTTGACTTTATGGCAAATACTTTGAGAAAACCGGGAAAGTCAGCGCTAGCTTACTGCAGCGTGTGGACACTTTCGGTTTTCAAAATAAAACGTGGGTGGTAAATGTATTAAATGTTAAATGTAAACATATTAAACGTTTATAAAAAAAATTATAAAATATGAGAATGGTTACAATTTGATTTTAAAAAGTGTCAAGTATGCCAAGTATGATCCTGCACTGCTTCAATGTTCATATGTACATTATGACATATATTAGGTTTTGTTTTTCAAGAGATGTGTTTGAATAAAATCTTGAAATATTAAGAAGACATGCTTTTGCTTTTTATTTAGGTAAATTCATTGTCATTAATCAAGTAATTAAAAACCATTGTTAGAATAATTGATAAAAAATAGTCGTTAGATTAATCGACTAATCAAAAAAATAATCGTTAGATTAATCGATAGAAAAATAATCGTTAGATGCAGCCCTAGTGGACACACTTTGAAAAACACATTTTATGACATATAAAATGTATCTGATGTGGTTTTTCCACAGAAAAGTTCAGAAAAATCAAGAATTGGGGTCCTTGCAGCGAAGCTATATAATTAATATATTACAATATATAACAGATTCTTTTTCTTTTCTTATTTTTAGCAAAAAACAAAGAGCCTCTGCATCAACCTGGTGGTCAGGTCCAAGGGGTTTGAGAGATATTTTCCAAGCATCGCCAAATGGTTGTGGAGAATTAAATAAAGCAGCTCTCAATGATGTCAACCTTTAATGGCATTCAACACAGGGGACATATATATACTCCTGTCACTGTGTAAACATGCTAAATTATGTATTTCTATCCATTTGTCACATCCATTCCTTGGCTGCTCTGCTAGTAGTTTTCCAGTCTCCTCCCCTCTGCTCCACTCTCCCTGCTGGCCACTCCCACCTCATCAGCCAACTCTATTCACCTGTGCACTCAGGTGCTAGTCATTAGTATCAAGCCTGTATTTAAGCCTCTCTGGTTCACAAACTCATTGCCAGATTGTTCTTCCCTTATGCAAGACTCTCCAGCATTTTCTTCTTCTTGGACTGAGCGCCTATTGCCGACCCTGCCAGCCTTGGACTAACCTGCCCTGTCGTTCTCCCGGTAAATTACTCTGCCTTTTGTCTCCGACCACAATCTGTGTCTGTTCCCTTACACGGGACTCACACAGGAGGCGTTACAGCAGTGTGACGGCTGTGTCTCAGTTTAGCTGTGTCCTTTGCCCGGCGTCCACTCACACCAGACGTGTAACTGCAGCGGAGCGAGACCCCACGATAAACTGTGTATAAAGAAAACAACAATAACAAACAGCTGACTTTGCTTCTCCTTTACTGGTGTTTGTCTGCTGGTGTGGTGTTCTGCTGTTACTGCAATTGGGTCCTCACACACCCGTTACACTATTGTTTTTTTAGACCTAAAGACAGGCTGATTACCAACTGTGAAGGTGCTGGGCTCTTGCTAAGTGAGGCTGAGCAAGTGCCAATGAAACCCGTAAATGAAACAGCTATGAATATTAGACCACTACACATGTACCCACAGGCCAAGAACAAGTAGACTGTGCACAGACCTCGAGTGGAAGAAACCAAATGTTTCTATATTCACTTGACCTTTTTCTAGCGCCACCGTTATTTGTTACGTTTTATTTGAAGTTATATGATAAAGAAATTTCCTTTCAAGAACTGTACAATTTAAAGACTGTAAAAATGACCATGAGCACATTTGAAGACAGAATCAGTCTTTTGTATAGCCTATCCAGTGTATGCAGAATAGTTATTTAAAGCTTTCAATGAGTTGATTGGATTCTGGAGGTGGTACATCTGGTCTGGCATGGCCCATGGTGGTGGGGCCCACTCTAATTTCTTTAGGCCCTTAATCACTAGAGTATGTCTGGGCATGTTAAATTAGAAACACAATGGGTTCCCGCAGCTTCGCTGTATGGACCCCAATAAAAAAAGGTAGAAGGGTCAATGACGTGACGCTATTATTATTTTTTTTTTGCGCCGACGACGTGCTTTGCGGTAACGCATTGTCACTTCCGGTTATCAGTGTTGCCACGGTGCTCTCTGCTCACCTGAACAGATTTTCGTATATTTCTCACATCAGCGACTATCTACTTATCTCTGCACTATCCTTTGACTTGTTTTGTCTGTGCACGAACAGGTCTCTTAACTCTAGTAACCACAATCTGATAGTTTCACCAGTTTCTGTTAGCCACACTAACTAGCCTAGCTATAGCAATGGCGTCTCTTTGCTCTACTCCTCTCTTGCTCTCTCCTGCCCTGTGTGCCACATGTTCAGTTACTCCTCGTCCTCTTTTTGTGATAACGGTACTTGTAATAAATGTAGTTTATTTGTAGCTCTGGAGGCGAGGGTCAGTGAGTTAGAGGCACGGTACCGCACCACCGAAGAGTCAGTAGCTCAGATAGTTAGCCAGTCCCCTGTAGCCAGTGCGGTACCACCACAGGTAGCTTCAGTCAGCCGTCCCCCGGTAGTTCCCGAGCAGCCGGGAGGCTGGGTGACTGTCCAAAGGAGGCATAGCCCCAAACTGAAGCCCACAGTACACCACCAACCACTCCACGTTTCAAACAGATTTTCCCCATTCAGCGACACAGCCGCTGAGAGGCCAACTCTGGTCATTGGCAGCTCCATAGTCAGAAACGTGAAGTTAGCGACACCGGGGGCCATAGTTAAATGCATCCCGGGGGCCAGAGCGGGCGATATCAGATCTTTTTTGAAACTGCTGGCTAAAGATAAGCGTAAATACAGTAAGATTGTTATTCACGTCGGCAGTAATGACACCCGGTTACGCCAATCGGAGGTCACTAAAATTAATGTTTTATCGGTGTGTGAATATGCCAAAACGATGTCGGACTCCGTAGTTTTCTCTGGTCCCCTCCCCAATGTGACCAGTGATGACATGTTTAGCCGCATGTCGTCATTTCACCACTGGCTGTCGAGGTGGTCCAGCAAACGATGTGGGCTTCATAGACAATTGGACACCTCTCTGGGGAAAACCTGGTCTGATTAGGAGAGACGGCATCCATCCCACTTTGGATGGAGCAGCTCTCATATCTAGAAATATGGCCAAGTTTATTAGCTGACCAAAACCATGTCGACAACTCAGAGTTGAGACCAGGAAGCAGAGCTGCAGTCTTACACGCTTCTCTGCGCCTTCATTAGAGCAGCTGCCCACCCAGTGCTTTTGTAGAGAGAGATGTGTCTGTCCCCCGTCTACCTACATTATTTAAAGATAATACAAAGGGAAGAGGAGTTAATCATAAAAACTTAATAAAAATTAAATCAACATCTCCAACAGTCGAAAATAAAAGAATTAAATGTGGACTCTTGAATATCAGGTCTTCGTCATCTAAAGCTCAGTCAATGAATTAATATCTGACATTTGTTACAGTATATCGAGCTCCTGGTCCTTATTCTGAATTTGCATCAGGCTTGATCCTTAAAACGGATAAAGTAATTATTGTAGGTGATTTTAACATTCATGTGGACAACCACAATGATAGTCTTAGTACTGCGTTTATCTCTCTATTAGGCTCAATTGGCTTTTGTCAAAGTGTAAATAAACCGACTCATTGTCTGAACCACACTCTTGATCTTGTTCTTTCATATGGCATTGAAATTGATAATCTAATAGTCTTTCCACAGAATCCTCTTCTGTCTGACCATTTTTTAATAACCTTTGAGTTCATACTACTGGACTATAAGCCTTTGTGTAGAAACTTCTACAGCAGATGTTTATCTGATAGTGCTGTAGCCAAATTTAGGGAAATGATTCCTTCAGTTTTGAATTCAATGCCATGTCTAACTGTAACAGAGGACTTGCCTGCTTCCTTTAGCCCCTCACAAATAGATAATCTTGTTGATAGTATTACAGGCTCATTACGAACAACTCTAGACTCTATTGCACCTCTGAAAAAGAAGACAAACAAAGAAGGCTAGCACCATGGTATAGCCAGCAGACTCGTAAATTAAAACAAGAGGCACGTAAATATGAACGCAAATGGCGTGCCACTAAACTGGAAGAATCTCATCTAGTCTGGCAAGATAATCTCAGAACATACAGGAAGGCTCTCCGTAATGCCAGAGCAGCCTACTACTCTTCTTTAATTGAGAATAAGAACAACCCCAGGTTTCTCTTCAGCATTGTAGCCAGGCTAACAGAGAATCACAGCTCTACTAAACCATCTATTCCCTTAGGTTTAAGTAGCAATGACTTAATGAGCTTCTTTAATGATAAGATTATAACTATTAGAGACAAAATCCATCACCTCTTGCCCTCAACAGGCATTGATCTGCATTCTGATACAGCAAGTTTGGATGTATTTAGACAGTTTTTTCTCCCATCGACCTTAATCAAATAACTTTAATCATTTCTGCAGCTAAGCCGTCAACCTGTCTCTTTGACCCCATCCCAACCAGGCTGCTCAAGGATGTTTTACCTCTAGTTAGTCATTCTTTATTGGATACGATTAATCTGTCTATATTATCAGGATATGTACCACAGTCCTTTTAAGGTAGCTGTAGTTAAACCTCTTCTTAAAAAGCCCACTCTATTTCCAGAGGTTTTAGCCAATTACAGACCGATTTCAAACCTTCCCTTAGTGTCTAAGATACTTGAGAAACCTGTAGCTAATCAACTGTGTGACTTTCTCCATAATAATAGTCTATTTGAGGATTTTCAGTCAGGATTTAGAGTGCATCATAGCACAGAGACCGCATTAGTCAAAGTTACAAATGACCTCCTAATGGCATCGGACAAAGGACTCACCTCTGTACTTGTTCTGTTAGATCTTAGTGCTGCATTTGACACAATTGACCATCAAATCCTTTTACAGAGACTGGAAGATCAAATTGGCATCAAAGGAACCGCCCTAAGCTGGTTTAAATCGTATTTCTTAGATCGATCTGAGTTTGTTCACGTCAATGATTAATCCTGCATGCATACCAAAGTTTGTCATGGAGTCCCACAAGGTACTAGGACCACTTCTATTTAGTTTATATATGTTTCCTTTAGGGAACATTATTAGGAATCACTTGATCAATTTTCATTGTTATGCTGACGACATCCAATTATATTTATCGATCAAGCCTGATGCAACCAAGCCTGATGCAACCAATCAGTTAACTAAACTCCAAGCATGCCTTAAGGATATAAAAAATTGGATGACCTATAATTTTCTGATGTTAAATTCAGACAAAACTGAAGAAGTTCTTGTAATTGGACCCAAACGCCTCAGAAACTCTCTTTCTAGAGACTTAGTTACTTTAGATGGGATCACCCTGGCCTCCAGCTCCACTGTAAAGAATCTTGGAGTTGTTTTTGATCAGGATTTGTCCTTTAATGTCCATATAAAACAAATTTCGAGGACTGCATTCTTCCACTTGCGTAACATCGCTAAAATCAGACGCATTGTCTCTCAAGCGGATGCAGAAAAACTAGTCCACGCATTTGTTACTTCAAGGCTGGACTATTGTAACTCTTTGTTATCAGGCTGCTCTAATAAGTCTCTTAGGACTTTGCAGTTAATTCAGAATGCTGCTGCATGTGTCCTGACAGGAACCAAGATCAGAGATCACATCTCTCCCATTTTGGCTTCCTTGCATTGGCTACCTATTAAATTTAGAATATAATTTAAAATTCTCCCCCTTACTTACAAATCTTTCATGGTAAGACACCATCATATCTAAAAGAGCTCATAGTACCTTACTACCCCTCTAGAACACTGCACTCTCAGGACGCTGAGTTCCTTGGGGTTCCTATAGTCCCCAAAAGTAGATTGGGAGCCAGAGCTTTCAGCTATCAGGCCCCTCTTTTGTGGAACAAACTACCATTCTGGGTTCGGGAGGCAGACATGGTCTACACTTTTAAGAGTAGACTTAAGACTTTCCTTTTTGATAAAGCTTATAGTTAGGGCTGGCTCTCTCTCTCTCTCTCTCTCTCTCTCTCTCTCTCTCTCTCTCTCTCTCTCTCTCTCTCCACACATGTCTCATTAATGCATGTTACTAACCAAACTTCCCCGGAGTTTCTGTGCTCTGTCGTCCAGCAGGTTCTCGTGGATCGTGGCTGCTGCTGTGATCCTGCACGACGTCCACTACGCATATCATTACTGTCATTATTACTACCATATCTGCTACTGTGGTTACTTTATCATTCTTTGTAATTGTACAATATGTTTGTGTTTTGTCCTGTACACGTGACATCCATTGCACGTCTGTCCGTCCTGGGAGAGGGATCCCTCCTCTGTGGCTCTTCCTGAGGTTTCTTCCACATTTTTTCCCTGTTAAAAGGGTTTTTTGTGGGCAAGTTTTTCCTCACTCAAACCGAGGGTCTAAGGACGGAGGGTGTCACTCCCTGTACAGATTGTAAAGCCCTCTGAGGCAAATGTACTTTGTGACTTTGGGCTATACAAATAAAATTGATTTGATAATGGTAAAAATGTCAATGTGGTAACCATAAAAACCTTGTACCAAAAACTTTTACATGCTCAAAAGGTGTGTTGAGCCGCATTTTGTAATAAACGTCCAAAATGTAATAACTTTTTAATTTCATTTTGTAATAAAGCCGCATTTTGTAATAAGTTATTACATTTTGACAAGATTATTACAAATGCACTTGCAACTTTATTTTCTAGAACACGGTGCATTATGTAATAATACCTAATATTGTTTGTTAAACAATGAATTTATACAAGTTTAGTTGCCTATTTGAAGTTTGGAATTATATAGGCCAATAACTTGTGGCCAAATTCAAAGCTCTACATGGTCTGTCACTCAGACAGGGATGGGAGGGCGGGCTGTAATCTGATTGGCTGCTGAATCAGTTCTACAAAGATCATGCACTGCTTGCATGCTTAATTGAGACAGCCAACAGAGTTCAACGTGATGCCAGGTATGAAAAAACTGTGCCAAATATTATCTGTGCAATTTGAATTATGGTACTGTGATGTCAAAGGTGGTGGTGGGTTATCAAAATTGTAATAATCAAAATACTTTGTTAAATATTAATTCAAGATCGAATATTTTAGTACTTGAAATGGAATTCCACAAATAAAATAAAAGTGCAAAAAAAAAGGCACAAAATGCAGTTTAGTTTTGGGAGTTAAACATTTTCCCTCTTGTCACCCTTGTAGGTCTGCTAATTATAACCCTGACCTGCACCCTGCTGGGGCTCATTGTAGGCTATGGACAAAAGCAAGCAATGACCGAGGAAATGTACGATGTCATAGTTCGCAAGTTGAGAGGAGAGTTTCATGTTCCAGTTTCTGAACGCACAAGAATTCAACAAAATGCCTTGATGCGTCTCTGGTGAAATCAAGGGGTCTATTCTCTCAGTGAGGATGGGCAGACACTGCTGTGTGCCGGCAAGCCAGTCATGCTACAGTCTAATGTTGATTGTGTTGTTAAAAAGGGTCTAGATAATACTAAGGGTTCTGGAGCAAGAAAGTTGAGCAAACGACATAAGGTGAAAGGTGAAAGAAAGGTGCAGGAAATCTTGAACAAAGTGGTAGTGGAACAGAGTGGTACCAACTTCAAAATGCAATGTTCCTGAATAAGCCCCCTTTGATGACCATTCAAGCCAAAGAAGTGCAAGATCAACACCAAATTGACCTATTAGACATGGGAAAAATGAAAATTAGTTATGGTCAGGCTTTATACCGTTACATTCTCACAGTGATGGATGTGTTCAGTCGTTACATCTGGCTGAAACCATTGAAAAGAAAAAGTAGTGTTGAAATTGCCAAACACCTTAACAAGATTTATCGTAAACATGGACCACCAAAAGTATTACAACATGACAAAGGTACTGAGTTTAAAGGGGCGGTGAAAATTCTAATGACATCTCTGCAAGTGAAAATAATTGAAAGTTCAGCATATCATCCACAAAGCCAAGGAAAGGTTGAGAGGACACATAGGTGGCTAAGAAAGAAGATCATGTATGATCTGGTGAAATTTCAAGGGAACGGAGTTAACTGGGTCAAGCACCTACCTGTATATTCAAGAGTGCTAAATGAGGATCTTAAAGAAGTTTTAGGCTGGAGGTCTCCATTTGAAGTATACTATGGAAGAAAAAGCAACAGCATAAGGCATCCTTTGTGCGGTTCTCCATCTTCTGTTCGTAAGGAGTCTGTGAGGAATCAACATTCAACTCTACCATCTTTGAGACATTGAGAAAAATTTGATACTAAACGGTAGGGGTGCAGCGAATAGTCGACGTCATCGACTACGTCGACTACGTAAATACGTCAACGTGTAAAACGTGCGCCGGTGCGTCGCGGTCGCATAGCAGCGGAAGTGTATCCGGAAGCAAGATGGCTGCTCGCGGTAAACACGGAGTTGGAGGAGATGCTGCAGCGAACAAAACTCGGTCACGCTCATCTAAAGTGTGGGGATATTTCACCCAAAGACCCAACAATGTTGTGGTATGTGGGCTCTGCAAGCTTTAAATGTCTTATCACAGCAGTACCAGCGCAATGAACGAGCACTTGAGGAGAAAGCATCCTGGTGCGCTGTGCCAAGATGACAGCACAACAGCAACGTAAGTCCTGTTTACTTTTTTCCGAACCGAAGCATAGTGCCGAAGCAGCACGCGAAACATGTTTTTGTTACGGTATTTTCCACACTATAAGGCGGATTATAAGGCGCGCTGTCGGCTTTTGAGAAAATTGAAGGCTTTTAGGTGCACCTTATAGTGCGGAAAATACGGTACTTAAGTGCTTTCCACACCGCTGCTGTTTGGTAATGTAACGTTACACCATCCGTCAACTAAGGCTGTTATTCGTCCGTTTTCTATTTTTTCTATTCATTTTTTAAATAAATATATTCATATTTTTATTTTATTTTCACAAATAGTAAAGACAGGACAACAATATTGTATTTTCTGTTTACTTTAACTGCTTGTATGAGTGATACGATGGCTTAAACTAACATTACAGACTGTTGTTACAGTCTGGAAATCGATTCAATTATTTTTCATAACCTCACACTGATTTAAAAAATGCATTTGCCAGTTATTATCTTAAGTGATGAAATAATTCCATGTCATAACCATTTAAGATGACATGCAGTGAGTAAATCAATCTGTGTCACAGCAATCCTTTGAATTGTAGGTCCAGTATTTTTCTGAATTGGACAAATACAATCTATTATTATCAATATCATAACAGCAGTGATGTGGAATTTAGACTAGACTTTGAAAATGTGGCACCATTATCACCATTATCTTTATTCTTATGTGCTTTATGTGTCTTTTTTCAGGGTGAGGCAAAGCAGTGTGGAGGACTTTTATCATAAAAAAAAACCCAAATCCATGCTCCCCCCAGATGGCTGCTGAGCTTACTGACAGCATCTTACAGATGATTACCAAGGACATGAGACCTCTTGCTATTGTTGAAGGCCAAGGCTTTCGTGAGATGATCAACAAATTTCATGCAGGATATACACTTCCCTCCAGGTACCACTTTACAAATTTAATGGAGAAGAAATATGAGGCTAGTCTTGAAAAGGTGAAATCTGAACTCAAAAATGTTAAATCAAAAATCACACTAACGACAGATGCTTGGACAAGTACTGCCACTGAAGCATTCTTGGGAGTCACTTGCCATTTTATTAATCAGGACTGGGAGCTGACGTCATACAGTCTGACCACAATGCCACTTGAAGAGCGCCATACAGCGGAAAATATTGCTGGCTGGGTCGAACAGACAGCAGAGAAGTTTGGTTTCTCTCTTGGTGATGTACTGGCTGTTGTCCATGATAATGCTGCCAATGTGGTGGCAGCTCTAAAGATCTTGGAAGAGAAGCATGGAGTTGCTTCACATCGATGTGCTGGCCATACTCTTCAATTAGTGGTCAACCACGCCCTGAAGAAGGATCCAAAGATAAGCAAGACACTTGGGGCTGCAAGGTGCCTTGTTGAACATTTCAGAAAGAGTGAGCTGGCCAGCAGCAAGCTCAAAAACAAACAAAAGCAGTGTGGCACAGCTGAGCATAAACTGATTCAGGATGTACCTGTAAGATGGAACAGTTCTTATTACATGGTGAGTCGTCTGTTGGAGCAGCGGTGGCCAGTGACCGCAACCCTTTCAGATCCAGAGGTCACACAGCGAGGAAAGCACTACCTAGATCTGAAAAGTGACCAGTGGACCCTACTGGAGGAACTGGAGCAGGTCCTCAAACCCTTTGAGCAAGCCACCGTCTTCCTGAGTGGACATGCTTATGTTACCATCTCTGCTCTACCTCCACTGGTAAAGGGCCTACAAAAAGCTACACAGACAACGTCATTTGAGTCTGCTCCCATCAAGACTTTCCAAACAGCTGCTGCACAGGAGATGGCTTCAAGGTGGCAGGGTGAAACTGCATTCAGAGCAGATAATAAAAATGTGTGTGTCATTGCTGCTGCCCTTGACCCCAGGTTCCGCAAGCTGAAGTTCCTGTCATCGGATGATAACCTAAAAGTGCAAATCAAACTTCAGAATCTTGCACTTGAAGCCAAAAAAAGTCAGAAGGAACAGCTTCAACAGGCAAGTGTGAAGCAGGAAGACACAGCCAGTGGCCAGCCACAGGTTTCAAAGAGGAGGCCAATGTCTGTGCTGGACCAATTGTTGGGCTTAGATTCAGAGGAGAGCAGCAATGAGGAAGACACTGGCGAGAATAAAGATGGTCTTGGCAGTGAAATGGTGAGGAATGAGTTACTCATGTATTTTGGTGAACAATGTATTGCAAGGGATAAGAGCCCACTCCAATGGTGGAAGGAGAATGCAGCAAGGTTCCCCACCCTGGCCATGTTGTATGTGCCTTTTCCAATTGCACTAGTTTTTGTTATTCCTGTTTGTTATTGCAGGGGAGGGGGGATTTGTTATTAAATTAACTGTTACTCAAATTGCACAGGTTGCACAATGTATTTTTACTTGAATAGAGCAAGCACTTTATTTTCGAGAGATTTATGTTGCTTTATGTTTGTTGTTTTTCAGATGTGTTTGAATAAAATCTTGAAAAGACTTGATTTTGCTTTTTATTTGGGTAAATTCATTGTCATTAATCCAGTAATTAAAAATCATTGTTAGAATAATTGATATTTAATTTAATTTAAATGTTATATATATATATATATTTTTTTTTATTATTATTTTAATTGAATATATAAATAGTCGTTAGATTAATCGACTAATCAAAAAAATAATCGTTAGATTAATCGATAGAAAAATAATCGTTAGATGCAGCCCTACTAAACGGAAAAGGTTGAGAAGAATGGCACGGAAGGCAAGCGTGCATTCAAACAAAATCTATCACAACACTACAATGTTAAGGACGCTGTTTTGGTAGGAATGAGGGATGGTGCACATCAAGTCTCCAAAAAGTATCACGTAAGGCATGGTATAATTGTGGAAAAAAAATCAAAAGCTCTCAAAATACAAAGTGACTTTTAGGGACCCAAAGACCCTCCGACAAACACAAAAATGGTTCTTCGTGTTGGATATAACTAGTGCTACCCGGCTGCGAAAAAAGACACTCTAAAAAACCCAAGACAGCATCATCAAAGAGAGGCCTAAACCCACTTTTGTTTCAGTACACACACACAGACAGACTAGAGAAATGTATGTCCATGGAGTTAAGCATTCGTTATGACCCTGACTCTGATGGAAGTTGTCAGTTTGCAGCCATGGCTGACCAGCTATCCACCCTTGGAATTTTTAGATCACCAGAAAGCTTAAGAGATGAAATTGTCCAAGACCTCAGGAATTATCCATACAATGGAAATGGAACACTCTTGTTCAACTTTGTGAAGGGCAATGACTGGGATGGATACTTGGAAAGAATGTCCTGAAATGGAACCTATGGTGACCACTAGAGTTGCACGGTACCCACGGTACCCCGCTGTGCCAAATCATAACCGTCGCTACTAGGGATGTAACGATACATCGTGACACGATTAAAATCGGTACAAATGCGTGACGACTCGCACCGGTTCACAGAAAAAATGAATCGCGATTCTTGGCGAATGCGAGAGTAAGTTTTTTTTAATTAGAAATAGGTCACGTTGTGGCTGCAGCTTCCACTGCCGCGTCTGCCTTTCTGTGTCTCACACACACACACACACACCCCTACACACATGCGCAGTAGTGGTAGTCGGCGTCAGGCCTGACTGTACAGTAAATGATACCATAACACAGACCCTCCAGAAAATTCACGATGTTGCGATTTGCAACTTCAACGCAACTTCAGTGAATCCCTGTGAATTCAGGGCGGTGTTGCAATTTTACCAATCACCGCAACTTCTCCGCAACTTCCGCGCAGTCTGCACGGGGGACTAAGCACGGGTCAGGGACGGCCGCACGGTGCGGGAGGATCCCCTCGTGGGACCTCTCCCCGGCGCCGGCTGGCCCCCGCCTCGCGCATTTCCTTCGCGGCGGTGCGCCGCGACCGGCTCTGCGTTTACAGCGCTCGGACCTCGCCGTTTCCCGGGGCCGTGGACTCTCATTAAAGGGTTAACGAGCTATCATCTTAATTGTTTTTATTTTCAGTTAGCTCATACTTCAAGCTGAAAGGTAATGGTCAGATCAGCTGCTTGCTGGCAGCCCTAATAAGAACACAAACAGTTTGAGAGTTTCTGTAAAGAGAGATTTTTTTCCTACAAATAAAAAGATAATTTTATTTTGTCAGAATTTGTCTGTAGCTCAATTTTTTTTTTTTAAAAATCGTGAAAAAATCGTATCGTGAACAAAAAATCGTGACTCGAATCGAGTCGTGAGTTGAGTGTATCGTTACATCCCTAGTCGCTACTATACTAGAAATTTTACACGACGGTACTACCGTGGATTACTATACTACCAGTGCCAGTCTCCGCTACATAGCGGCCGCCCCTGCTCTCCTCCCGGCTTCTCACTGCATGCTACTCCTTTGTAAACAAACTGCAAAATGCGAGACAACACACTCACCATGGCAGAAGCACCGGGCCCGAGCAGCGAGTCTGCCGTGGCGTCTTCGTCAGTGGCAACACTAATTTAGCTTAAAAAACAAACGTCGTTGTTTCAAACGAACTTGTACAAATACATTGCAGTTTATAAAAATAATAATAAAAAAAGGCTGCAGTATCGCGATTATACCCGGAACCGCGATACTTTGTATGGTATAGTATCGTGGTTACTCATTTTAGTATCGTGATAACTCTAGTGACCACATTACATTGCAAAGAGCTTTTGAAATTTTCCAGGTCCAGTTTCTTGTAATTTACTCTTTGGGAATCAATGCCTCAACTATTGTATCAGAGTCAAACATATATTGTAACAACAATCCAGTGCTAGTACTTGGTCATGTGGCAGAGGGGCATGGAGATCATTATCTGGGTTTGGAGGGACCAGTCACACCATTTATAAAACATGTTTTGGATGCTCAAGCAGGACAGTTATATGACAACAACACACTTTCACCACTGCAGCCTGCCTCACCAGATGAGTCTGACCCACCTATCCAGCCTGCCTTTACCAGATGAGTCTGACCCATCTATCCAGCCTGCCTCACTATATGAGTCTAAACCACCTATCCAGCCTGATGAGCCTAAGGACCCTGTTCTGACTACACCCCCTGTTCAGCCTGTCCTACCAACTGAAATGTTTCAGTCTATTATCAAAATGACCCTTGAGGATGACATGTCAATGCTTGGGACGTTTAACAGAGTGTCTCAACATTTTAAAGACATTGCAGATTTTGTTGTTCGTTTAGCCTTTTAAGGCAATTTCATATTTGTTTAAAATTAATCTTAGTGGAGAAATTTGCTGGACACAGCAGCTCTCTGAACAAGCAGAAGCCACCTACGTTGTTTAAGGTAGAACTTATATTCATTGGTTCATTATTATTTAAAATTGGCCGCAAGCCTGCATGTGTTGGTTGCATTTATTGTTGTTGAAAGGTTCTATAAATGCATAAATAAAGCTGTTCTTTACCTGTTCATCAGCGTTTCTATTTTGCATGTGCATATGTAAATGTTTACGAATGGATTACATTTTGATACCCAGAGTTTTGTTCTGTATTATAAGAAGCATAATAAGGATTGTTGGATGTTTATAACTATTCTTGGTGTAGTTTTGGTATCCAATAAAAAAAAAATCAGCAATTTACATAATATTCTCCGTTAATGCAACCTTTGAATGGTGTACTGACAGTAATTGCTAAGTACTGCTAATACAGTGATACTAATAATAGGCCTAGCTTTTACAAATACTTTAAAGTAAAATAAAATACAATTAACAAACAAATAAACTATTTAGAATTGTTATTACATAATGCACCATGTTATTACATTTTCTAGAAAATAAAAAAGTTGCAAGTGCATTTTGTAATAATCTTGTCAAAATGTAATAATTTATTACATAATGTGGCAAAATTTGTTACAAAATGCGTCGGGGCAGTTTATTACGAAATGCAGCAGTTTATTACAAAATGAAATGAAAAAGTTATTACATTTTGGACATTTATTACAAAATGCACCGTTATTACAAAACGCGGCTCAACAAGGTGAAATTCCCAATAAAACACATTATATACTAGTTTGGCATAATTCTACATTTGTGTTGTTTAACAATGAATAAAATAAATGGAACACAATTGCTCTGAATATTATAACTAACTCTGGGAATTGTGTCTGTTAAGTCGACTTCCTAAATTGTCAAGGCAGTGTAACCGACATTTGAGGAGCCATTTGTTCATTTGTGTAAGAAGATCATGTTACAGAATGACATCACAAAGAAGGACCCCTGATCACCCTAACTGCAGCTTGCCAAGGTTTGTAGCTTTCTTTAAGTTCTTGATAATTTGACATATTTAGGGTGTTGTCAGGTGTGCTTAGAGTTACATGTCAAATGGTATGACCTTAGGAAACTATAATTCACAATAACTGTAAATCTAAGTATTTATTTTAAAAAATGTGTTTGAATTCTTCACATCAAGGCCACATACTTACATACTGTAGGTGTCTATCATAATGCCTGTTAAATTTTAATTTAAATTGATATGTCAAATGGTGTAACCGGTTACACTATTTGACATTCATTACAATCCTGATTAGAGGTTTAGAGGCTGATTTTGTCAAATATCATAAGTTTTTGATGCTGATTAAAGATGTAATGTGAACTAACTTACTATGTGAAACTATTTGAGTGTTAAGTGTCAAAGCTTTGCAATGTTAAGATAAAATAATTATTTTTAGGGGTGGAGCGGTTCGTCGACGCCATCGATTACGTCGATTACATAAATACGTCGACTTGTAAAACGTGCGCCGATGCGTCGCGGTCGCATGGCAGCGGGCGTATATGCGGAAGTAAGATGGCTGCTCGCGGTAAAAACAATGGAGGTAGGGGTGGGCGATGTATCGAGTATACTCTGTTCATGTAAATGTTTTAAGTCGCCTGCATTTAATTCTCCGGAGTTTTGCCTGTGTCACTCGCTCCTGGTGCTGCTCACAGCACGCAGCACACTGCCCCGCCCACGCAGAAAAATCCCCTGCGCGCATGCGTACTTTCTGTATCAAGTGAGGAGAGACGAGCGAGTGAATTGAAGACGTTCCGAAGAAAAACAGCTGCGGTCACGCCGTCTCTCGTTTTCGCGTGGTCACGTCAGCCGCTCCAATATGTGCGCCCTTATTGCCGACTTTATGGCAAATACTTTGAGAAAACCGGGAAAGTCAGCGCTAGCTTACTGCAGCGTGTGGACACTTCCGGTTTTCAAAATAAGACGTGGGTGTTAAATGTATTAAACGTTTATTTATAAAATATAAGGAATGGTAAAAATCTGATTTTAAAAAGTGTCTCCAAAAGCCAAGTATGATACTGCTCTGCTTCAATGCTTATATGTACATTATGAAATAGATTAAAAATTCCTAAAAAAAAATAGGAAGTGTTTAAAAAGAGTGTGTGTTGTGAAGGCAGCTATTTTTGGTGCATACATTTCATCTTGTTACTTTTGAAAAAAAGGTTTTGTTTTTCAAGAGATGTATTTAAATAAAATCTTGAAATATTAAGAAGACATGCTTTTGCTTTTTTATTTAGGTAAATTCATTGTCATTAATCAAGTAATTAAAAATCATTGTTGGAATAATTGATAAAAAATAGTCGTTAGATTAATCGACTAATCGAAAAAATTATCGTTAGATTAATCGATAGAAAAATAATCGTTAGATGCAGCCCTAATTATTTTGCTTTAATATTTTTGAAATGTTTAGCTTTAATATATTAAATGTATAATTAACAAGATAGATACAGTAAGATTGTTATTCACGTCGGCGGTAATGACACCCGGTTACGCCAATCGGAGGTCACTAAAATTAATGTTTCATCGGTGTGTGAATATGCCAAAACGATGTCGGACTCCGTAGTTTTCTCTGGTCCCCTCCCCAATGTGACCAGTGATGACATGTTTAGCCGCATGTCGTCATTTCACCGCTGGCTGTCGAGGTGGTGTCCAGCAAACGATGTGGGCTTCATAGATAATTGGACACCTTTCTGGGGAAAACCTGGTCTGATTAGGAGAGACGGCATCCATCCCACTTTGGATGGAGCAGCTCTCATATCTAGAAATATGGCCAAGTTTATTAGCTGACCAAAACCATGTCGACAACCCAGAGTTGAGACCAGGAAGCAGAGCTGCAGTCTTACACGCTTCTCTGCGCCTCCATTAGAGCAGCTGCCCACCCAGTCCTTTAGTATAGAGACTGTGTCTGTCCCCCGTCCACCTACATTATTTAAAGATAAAACAAACAGAAGAGGAGTTCATCATAAAAACTTAATAAAAATTAAATCAACATCTCCAACAGTCAAAAATAAGAGAATTAAATGTGGACTCTTGAATATCAGGTCTTTGTCCTCTAAAGCTGTCTTAGTTAATGAATTAATATCTGATTATGATATTGATTTGTTCTGTCTCACTGAAACCTGGCTGCAGGAGAATGAATATGTTAGCTTAAATGAATCCACTCCTCCGAGTCATTATAATACTCATATTCCTCGAAGTACTGGTCGAGGTGGTGGAGTTGGAGCCATATTTGACTCAAGTCTATTAATAAATCCTAAACCTAAACTAAATTATAATTCATTTGAAAGTCTTGTTCTTAGCCTCACTCACCCAACCTGGAAAACTTTGCAGCCAATTCTATTTGTTACAGTATATCGAGCTCCAGGTCCTTATTCTGAATTTTTATCTGAATTTGCAGAATTTGCATCAGGCTTGATCCTTAAAACAGATAAAGTAATTATTGTAGGTGATTTTAACATTCATGTGGACAACCACAATAATAGTCTTAGTACTGCGTTTATCTCTCTATTAGACTCAATCGGCTTCTGTCAGAGTGTAAATAAACCGACTCATTGTCTGAACCACACTCTTGATCTTGTTCTTTCATATGGCGTTGAAATTGATAATCTAATAGTCTTTCCACAGAATCCTCTTCTATCTGACCATTTTTTAATAACCTTTGAGTTCATACTATTGGACTATAAGCCTTTGTGTAGAAACTTCTACAGCAGATGTTTATCTGATAGTGCTGTAGCCAAATTTAAGGAAACGATTCCTTCAGTATTGAATTCAATGCCATGTCTAACTGTAACAGAGGACTTGTCTGCTTCCTTTAGCCCCTCACAAATAGATCATCTTGTTGATAGTATTACAGGTTCATTACGGACAACTCTAGACTCTATTGCACCTCTGAAAAAGAAGATAATTAAACAAAGAAGGCTAGCACCATGGTATAGCCAGCAGACTCGCAAATTAAAACAAGAGGCACGTAAATCTGAACGCAAATGGCGTGCCACTAAACTGGAAGAATCTCATCTAGTCTTGCAAGATAATCTCAGAACATACAGGAAGGCTCTCCGTAATGCCAGAGCAGCCTACTACTCTTCTCTAATTGAGGAGAATAAGAACAACCCCAGGTTTCTCTTCAGCACTGTAGCCAGGCTAACAGAGAATCACAGCTCTACTGAACCATCCATTCCTTTAGGTCTAAGTAGCAATGATTTCATGAGCTTCTTTAATGATAAGATTATAACTATTAGAGACAAAATCCATCACCTTCTGTCTTCAACAGGCATTGATCTGCATTCTGATACAGCAAGTTTGGAAACAGCTGTAAATCCTGATATGTATTTAGACTGTTTTTCTCCCATCGACCTCCATCAAATAACTTTAATCATTTCTGCAGCTAAGCCTTCAACCTGCCTCTTAGACCCCATCCCAACCAGGCTGCTCAAGGATGTTTTACCTCTAGTTAGTCATTCGTTACTGGATACAATCAATCTGTCTTTATTATCAGGACATGTACCTAAGTCCTTTAAGGTAGCTGTAATTAAACCTCTTCTTAAAAAGCCCACTCTAGACCCAGAGGTTTTAGCCAACTATAGACCGATATCAAACCTTCCCTTTGTGTCTAAGATACTTGAGAAAGCTGTAGCTAATCAACTGTGTGACTTTCTCTATAACAATAGTCTATTTGAGGATTTTCAGTCAGGATTTAGAGTGCATCATAGCACAGAGACCGCATTAGTCAAGGTTACAAATGACCTCCTAATGGCATCAGACAAAGGACTAATCTCGGTACTTGTCCTGTTAGATCTTAGTGCTGCATTTGACACCATTGACCATCAAATTCTTTTACAGAGAATGGAACATCAAATTGGCATCAAAGGAACCGCCCTAAGCTGGTTTAAATCGTATTTCTTAGATCGATCTCAGTTTGTTCATGTAAATGATGAATCCTTCCATGCATACCAAAGTTTGTCATGGAGTCCCACAAGGTTCTGTACTAGGACCACTTTTATTTAGTTTATATATGCTTCCTTTAGGGAACATTATTAGGAATCACTCTATCAATTTTCATTGTTATGCTGACGACACCCAATTATATTTATCGATCAAGCCTGATGCAACCAATCAGTTAACTAAACTCCAAGCATGCCTTAAGGATATAAAAAATTGGATGACCGACAATTTTCTGATGTTAAATTCAGACAAAACTGAAGTTCTTGTAATTGGACCCAAGCACCTCAGAAACTCTCTTTCTAGAGACTTAGTTACCTTAGACGGTATCACCCTGGCCTCCAGCTCCACTGTAAAGAATCTTGGAGTTGTTTTTGATCAGGATTTGTCCTTTAATGTCCACATAAAACAAATTTCGAGGACTGCATTTTTCCACTTACGTAACATCGCTAAAATCAGACGCACTGTTTCTCAAGCAGATGCAGAAAAACTAGTCCACGCATTTGTTACTTCTAGGCTGGACTATTGTAACTCTTTGTTATCAGGCTGCTCTAATAAATCTCTTAGGACTTTACAGTTAATTCAGAATGCTGCTGCACGTGTTCTGACAGGAACCAAGATCAGAGATCACATCTCTCCCATTTTGGCTTCCTTGCATTGGCTCCCTGTTAAATCTAGAATAGAATTTAAAATTATCCTCCTTACTTACAAAGCTCTTCATGGTCAGGCACCATCATATCTAAAAGAGCTCATAGTACCTTACTATCCATCTAGAACACTGCGCTCTCAGGACGCTGGGTTCCTTGTGGTTCCTATAGTCTCCAAAAGTAGATTGGGAGCCAGAGCTTTCAGCTATCAGGCTCCTCTTCTGTGGAACAAACTACCAATCTGGGTTCGGGAGGCAGACACGGTCAACACTTTTAAGAGTAGACTTAAAACCTTCCTTTTTGATAAAGCGTATAGTTAGGGCTGGCTCAGGCCATCCCTTAGTTATGCTGCTATAGGATTAGACTGCCGGGGGACTCCCCAGGGTTATGCCTAGCCAGGCACGGTATTGGTTAAAGATGTAGTCACATCTCCCTTACCGAAAACCCTCCCTCCTACTCTGCCTCTCTCTGTCTGTCTTTCTCTGTCTGTCTTTCTCTGTCTGTCTGTCTGTCTGTCTGTCTGTCTCTCTCTTTCTCTCTCTGTCTGTCTGTCTGTCTCTGGACATGTCTCATTAATGCATGCTGCTGACCAAACTTCCCCGGAGTTTCTGTGCTCTGTCGTCCAGCAGGTTTTTCGTGGATCGTGGCTGCTGCTGTGATCCTGGACGGCGCCCACTACACATATTACTACTGTCATTAATACTACTATATCTACTACTGTGGTCACTTTATCATTCATTGTCATTCTGTAAGTCATTGTAACTGTACAAAATGTTTATGTTGATTGTCCTGTACACGTGACATCCATTGCACGTCTGTCCGTCCTGGGAGAGGGATCCCTCCTCTGTGGCTCTTCCTGAGGTTTCTTCCACATTTTTTCCCTGTTAAAAGGTTTTTTGTGGGCAAGTTTTTCCTCACTCGAACCGAGGGTCTAAGGACAGAGGGTGTCATTCTCTGTACAGATTGTAAAGCCCTCCGAGGCAAATGTACTTTGTGACTTTGGGCTATACAAATAAAATTGAATTGAATTGAACACATATTTGTATTCCATTCACTTTCAACTTTAATCTATATATAGTATAATGTATGTAATTTCATAATGTAGCAGCTGTGAGTGAACAGTGACAATGCTGAAAATGATCAGCAGCTTTAAAAAGACTTGAAACTCCAACAATATCATATATGTCAGTCAAAGATTACATATTGATCTGTAAAATTACATTTATTAACTTTCTATTGTTTTATAATTATTGCAATATAATAGAGCCTCTTCTCCCCCAACAGATGCCATTATCAAGCAAAGAAAAAGTGTCTCGTCACAGAGCACGAGTCAACTCAGATCCTGGGCCATTTACCTTGCCAAAAGACAGGAAAGGTGGTTGTAAACACACACACACACACACACACACTTTCCAGCGAAATACTGTTAAAGAATGTCAGGTTAAAGTCAGGGTAGTGATTTAGACTAACTAACTGACTAACTTTTTTTTTCTATTTTACCATTTAGTTATCAAAAGAGAAAAAGAGAGGGAAAGACTGAAAGCATCCCAGTAGCTGAGCTATCCAAATCAAAGCAGGAGAAGTTGAGGCAAAAGTGGAGAAACTATCAGAGAGACCACAGAAAAAAGAAAAGGGTCCTTGATAATGTTCTCAACTTAACCCCACCATCTATGGACACATCAGATGAAAAAATTCAACAGCTTGAAAATCCATGCATAATCATCTGGACGATCATGACTATGAGCAGCCAGCGTTCGAGAGGCTGCAAGCATTCACAACTAAAAGAAAGGGAAGGAAAGAAAGAACAAATACTATAGCTCAGTGCTGGAGCAGAGAGAAAACCTTAAGTCTGAACACTGCAAAGTTAAAAGGGAACTCCAGGCAGCAAAACAAAAGACAAAACAGATACAGAGAAAACTGGATTGGCAAAAGGAAAAAAATAAAATGGTCAGTGAAAAGAACAAAATGAAAAACAAAAAGAAGCCCCACAAAAGAGAAGAGAGGAAGTGGCCAGCTTTCTCTGCAGAGATGAGAATAGCCGCATGTTATCAGGCAAAAGGACACAATCAACAAAAAAAAATTCAAACATCAAAGGAGGGTACTGCTGCACTCCCTTAAGGACCTCCAAGCACAGTACAATTCAACAGCTATGAGACACCTCAAACTGTCTTACAGACAATTTGTCAGATACTGCCCTTTTTTATTACACCTGCAAAAGACTGAATGTGACACGAACAATGTGCTTGACCATGAAAACATTAAGCTACTTGTTGACAAACTGTACCAAAAAGGCATTCTCCTTACCAACAGATCTCAGAATTGCTAGCAACTATTGCATGTGACACGACCAACAAGAAATGCATGTATCACACTTGTGCAAAGTGCTGCTACAATGAGACTGAGTTTGAAGGACCTCTGGAGAATACTGATCTAACATGGCAACAGCGGTCCAGGGTAGTCACATCTGAAGAAGGCAAAAACTTTTGCTAACTTTGCAAAAATCACACAAAGTGGAAAGTGTGATAATCTGCTGGTTTTGCTTAACAAGAAGCTGGACTCTCTAGCTAAGCACCAATTCAACTGGCTCCACCAGGTCAAAACACTCAGAGAGCTGAAAGAAACACTACGGGAGGATAAAATTTGCATTTACGTAGACTTCTCTGAGAACTATGGCTGTAAGCTCAGCAGTAAAATTCAGGCATTCCACTTTAGGGCAGTCGCAAGCAGGTTACAATCCACACAAGTGTGGTGTATACGGCCTCATCATCCTTTTCCTATGCCACTCTCTCTGCTCCCCGACCATGATGAACGTGCTGTATGGGCTCACATGGAGCCTGTATTAAAGGATGCCATAGGCAAATCTAACACACCCACCACTTTACAAGTGATGGACCAGTGATCCAATACAGGAACAAGAAAAACTTTTTTCTTCTCAGCACAGTGGCTTTTCTAAGTGGATTTCAAAGGGTCACTTGGAATTTCAGTGAGAAATCACATGGGAAAGGAGCTCCTGATGGAGCGGCTGTCAAGCGTACTGCAGACACAGCAGTCAAAAGAGGCACCGACTTGCAAACAGCTGAGGAACTTTACAACTTCCTGAACAGTGATGCCAGTAACGCGCTACTTAGTAACGCGTTACTGTAGTCTGACTACTTTTTTCAGTAACGAGTAGTCTAACGCAACTACTATTTCAAAACCAGTAGTCAGACTACAGTTACGTATCTAATATTAGATGCGTTACTTTTTCGCATGTTTCGCGGACTGTCCTCAGTGGGCCCCGACCGCTCGCGTCGCCCAGGGCGGGGACCGGCCCACGTACAAGGAGGCGCCAGGGGTCTGCGGCGATGTCGGCAACCCACCCGACCCGTCTTGAAACACGGACCAAGGAGTCTAACGCGCACGCGAGTCAGAGGGTGCGGTGGAAACCCCGTGGCGCAATGAAAGTGAGGGCCGGCGCGCGCCGGCTGATCGCCATGATCACGTCTGCCTCTCGTTTGTGTTTGTGCAGTGGGAACTAAATTCTCACTTGAGAAATTAACTGTCTGGGAATAAAACAGCAGGCACTCCGGCTACATGCTGACATAATTTATATTGTCCTATTGTTTGCTCTTCTCCTTCCTTGTTTTCCATCTATCTATCTATCTATCTATCTATCTATCTATCTATCTATCTATCTATCTATCTATCTATCTATCTATCTTATTTTTTATTATATAAAAAATTGTAGGTGAAAGCCTTTTTCAGGAAGTAGTTTTCAAATGTCCAAATGTTTCAAATGTCAGTTTTGTTTGTTCCAGATGTTTTTGACATTTTGTTGTTTTTGATGTCAATAAAAGTGAGTATTGGCATAACTGGTAGTCATTTTTATGTTGAGGGGGTGGGGGATCAGCCTCTGCTGTAAGTAGGGTGGCCGCCTATCTTGTCAATGTCTTGCCCAGCCTCAGAGGCAGCATCAAGCCAGACATCTAATTCAGTAAAATTCAGGAATTTGCATCTAAAGGTTACAAAATGTATCAGCCCCAGGACCCCCCCTGGTGCTAGGCCGATATGCTGCAAGTAACTAAAAGTAATCTAACTTAGTTACTTTCAAAATCAAGTAGTCAGTAACGTAACTAAGTTACTTTTTCAGCAGTAGTCAGTAGTAAGTAGTCAGATTACTGTTTCAAAGTAACTGTGGCATCACTGTTCCTGAAGGATCAGCCCTCAAGCATCAAGTACTTTTGGATATCCGAGGAAGACATTGTCAAGTACGATGAATCAGTCCCAACAAATGTCCCAGCTGTAAAAGGTACACTGAAAATCCATCACGTGACCTCTGAAGAGCCAGCGTTGATTCCGTAGAGGGAAATATCATGTTTCTGTGCAAAACCTCTTATCTGCATATGCTATGAGCCAAGCCCAGCAGATTTCCGTAATCTATTAGAAGATCTCCCATCCACCAACTGTCAGCAGGATCTGAAAGGCAAATTCATTATGGTGAGATATGAAAGTAAGCCTTTCGTGGGACAGGTCATCCAAGTGGTGGGTGAAGAAGTTGAAGTGAGCTGCATGCAACAGCTCGGTAAGAAGAACGTCTTCACCTGGCCTCATCCACCTGACATCTTATTCTATTATGAATCTGATGTCCTGCACAAAATCTCCGAGCCAGAACCTCTAAACTCGCGTCACTCAAAACTAATGACCGACGACTGGAAACATTTCCAAGCACACACAGCCTGAAAAAATGTGTTCTGTCACACAAACGACACAGAAAAATACTGGTTACACCAATTGACACAAACCGGTGTCAGTTGGTGTAACCAGTATTTTTTTCATAAAAATGTTATAATTTACAGGAAGATTCATGGGGAATAAGATGTAATCCTCTATTGCAATGTGCTAACATGTTTATATTCTATATTGCAAAAATGCATGCAATTTTATTTAAAAATTATCCTAATAAAATCTGTTTAAGTGATTTATTAAAATCAAGTAACTGTTTTTATAGGTACATTTGCATACACTCTAGGTGGAAATAAAGAGGTAATATTTCTCCTTTTATTGTGGTTACACCACTTGACATTTTCATGGGCAATCAGTCTTTTGTTTTGTAAAAAAAAAAATAGTTCAAAAGCTATTTAAAATTACATGAAACCAACAGAAATACAAAATATACATTTTTGCAAATCTGATGGAAGTTTTAAAACTATTTATTAAAACATTTTTTTAATTTCTCATGATGCAAACTCTTGTCACTGACCCAGAAACACAATGGGTTTCCGTAGCTTCACTGCATGGACCCCAATAAGAAAAGGTTGAAACACAATGGGTTCCCGCAGCTTCGCTGCATGGACCCAAATTATTCCCATACTTATTATTCTTATTGAGCGTGCCAGAAGGAGCACACTATCTATTATTCCCCATACTTAATTGAGTGTGCCTTGCAAGGCGCACTATATACTATTCCCAGAAAAATGGCTTATTAGTGTGAATGCCCCGTTTTTGCGCTGTGAGCTGAAAAGCACCAGCTAGTTGTTGCAGTACTCCCAATAACCCTCATATAAAAAGGAGGGCTTTTTCTGCAGGGCAGAAGACAAACCAGCTTCTCTCCCTGAAGGCTTGAAGTCCTTTCCATACCGGAAGTCACATAAGACAAATACCTACACATACAGGAAAGCCTCATGGTACTAGCAATAAAGTCAGTTTGGCCACTACACGACTTTATCTGTCGGCTACGTCCTGCCGTTTGCAGCACTAACAGTCAGTATGACACACACGTTGATCTAATTAGGGCCCGGCAGATGGCGCTCGTTGCTTGGCGATCTCACGTCTGCTTCTGAGAAACCCGACAGAGATGTTATAGATAACATATAAAAAGTATGAGGTATAAGTATGACAAATATAGCTATATAAATATTGCAAATATAGAAAGATTACTCAACTTTTTCCAGGTAGTCTCACACGTTGTTACAATATTGTTGGGACCACGGGGACTCCACATATGAATTTCGGTCATTCAACTTTATTGTCAATGCTGCTATGTGTACAGTACATACAGAGAATTGAAGTAGCATTTCCTTTCTTTCCCTGGTTTAAACAGCAATATACATGACATGTAATACATTCTAAACATATATACAAGTTAAAAGTATAAATAAATATTATGGCAAATATAGCACTATAAACGGAATGAACAGTATAAATATTGCAAATATGGAAAGATTACCGTATTTTCCGCACTATAAGGCACACCTAAAAGCCTTCAATTTTCTCAAAAGCTGACAGTGCGCCCTATATATGGATCAATATTGGTTAATGATGGCTACCATAGTCAGGGAGCGTCGCCGAGTGCTGAATCGTACGTCGACATCGCCGCCATTTTGGATGTGGCAAAGTAGAGCGCAACCCTTTTCCTTGTATTAGTTTATGGGCAGATCTGCCACATCCAATATGGCGGACACGTTAACGTATCGCAGCAATTGACCAACCTGCTCAATGAGGCGTCTATGTATATACAGTATGTCTATGGAAGTAACAGCGGTAAGAACGATAAAGAGGAATTTCAGTCCAACACCATTTGTGTCGCGAAAATACTACGTCATTAACATTATCTCGGGAAAAATAATAAAACAGCTGTTTATTCATTTTGGAAGTGAATGGAGTTGTCAGAACGCTGGTTTGTATTCTATTAATAAAGTTTGACTGAGTTATCTGACTGTTTTGTTGACATTCCCTTTAGCGCAGCTCCATCTAGTGCAGGGCTGTCAAACTCATTTTGGTCCAGGGGCCGCATACAACTCTATATGAGCTCAAGGGGGCCGGAGCACAAAAATCACTGCATAAATTTGAAAATATAAAAAAAATATATATGGATAAAAAAATGTGCTAAAAACAAGTGCAATACAAAATCCTTTTTATTTAAAGAATTTTTCTTCAATAAAATAAAAAGTAACAACCCAAGGCTCAATGTTTGTCATATCTCACAGCAGAGCTCATAGCAGAGCAAGCAGATGACATGGAAGGCATGAGCTTGGATTATTTTAACAATATAGCTTTGAACAATAAAAAAAAAAAAAATTATGTAACAAATGTTCCAGGTTACATTAATGACAGAAATCAAAGCCAAGTTATACCTCCAGTCTCCCCAAAATAATAAAAAAACGTATATTTTTCCAAAACACCTGTTGTAGTATGACCACAAGGAGACTGTTGATGTGTGGAGTGATTTGGGAGTCATAAGAATGCTTAACAGTGGAGTTATTGATTAATATTTGCAATAAGAATTAACCAAAATTATAAAAAAGTATATTTTTCCAAAACAGCTGTTGTATTATGACCACAAGGAGACTGTTGGCGTGTGGAGTGATTTTGGAGTCATAATACTGTATAACAGTGGAGTTATTGATTTTTGTCTGCAGCGTCTCTCTTGGAAGTTGTCACACCGCGGTGAGGTCAAGCTGGGTTTTTGTTATGTCTTGTCACTTCCTGTTTTATTTAGAAAGTTAACTCTGCTCTCGTTTCAGGTCACTTGCCCTTCCTCATGTGTCACCGGTCTGATTGTCTCCCCCGCCCTGATCGTTTCCACCTGTTCCCCATTACCCTGTGTATATATTGTCTGCGTCTCCCTTTGTCTTGTGCCAAAGTGTTTCGTCTCTTGCAGCGTTCACCCAAGCCTTCTTGCCTTTATCCCACAGCCATAGCTTTTCGATCAAGTGTTCTTTTGTTTCTCCTTGTAAGAGTGATTTTTTGTTGTAATTTTCTAGCCTCAGCCATGGCTTTATAGGTCCAGGGTTCTGTTGTTTTCTTCCTCGTAAGAGTGTTTTCTGTTGTATAATTCTTAGTCTAGCTCCTCTTTCTTTCTAGTGATCAGCCTAGTGTTTTGCCAGCCTCGTAAGAGCGCCCTTAGTTAATGTTTTCATAGCCTTTGTTTTCTCCTCGTTGTGAGTGATTTTGATTTTGTTAACCTTTAGTAAAGTTAGTTCTGAGTTTTTCCTCCTCGGAGTGATTTTTGTTTCTCTTTGTTTAGGCCTACTTTATAGCCTCACTCTTTCGGGGGTTATTCAAGTCCTGATTAAAAGCTACTCTCAGCCTTACTCTGCATCTGAGTCCTCATTTGAGTCCCGGCCTGACAGAAGTGAAATTTGCAGACGCTCCCCGCGCACTCGTCGGGCCGCTGGCTGCTCGTAGAGATCAATGTCAAGCGTCCAGCTCGGAGGATGGCTTGTTCTTTTACAAAACGGGTTTTTGGTTCTTGTAGCTCGTAGTATATGCTATTACGATGTGAAAGAGGCATCATTTGTGTTTGAACAACGTTTCACCTCTTACTTATTGATCCCGGAAGTCCGAATCTGTGAATATCTTTCCAACTTTACCGACTCTTTTAGTGGCGTTTAAGATTGTATTCCTTTAGCACAGCCACTTGCTGCATGCACACCAAACACACAGGTTTCCCATTTATATCCAACACTCAGTGTCCACCTTTTCCTTTTTCGACAGCGACATTTTTCCAACGAGGGTGTCAAGATTGAAACATACAAGATTGAAGTGTCCGCTACCTGCTCTCAGAGAACCGAGCCTTCATGAGTGCCTTCTAGTGAGCCGCAGCTACTCATGCGGTGTTAAGCTAACCGGCGCGCACAGAAAAGTTGCACGGCGCAGCGGTGCGTCACAATATTATAACATTTTTTTTATAAAATTATATTTCACATCCGGCCCACCTAGCTTTTTCATCCGGCCTGCGGCCCATTTTTAATAAAATATAATCTTTGACACACTTGATCTAGTAGATCCATAACGCAACCCCAGCCACTACTGTAGCTTCTATTCTATGCGCCTTATAATGCGCCCTATATATGAAAACAGTTTTAAAATAGGCCATTCATTCAGGGTGCGCCTTAAAATACAGTACTCAACTTTTTCCAGGTAATCTTTGTTACTATATTGTACAAATTCATACAATATTTCAAAATATCCTACAGTTCTATCTTTTAATATAAATTTCCACTGATGCATTAGGCATTTCAGCAGAGGGCATCCACACTCCTTCCACAGGAAACGCAATTTTTCAAGTTATTATTCTAACGCCCTTTTTAGCACGCTAGTCCTCTTGCAGTTTTTGTCGCACATACACAAAAAAGGTATCAAAAACATGTGGCTCAGCCAGAATCAGTATGCTATGACTGTTCTAACGCTTTGCCTAAAAATCACCAAAAACACGGCAAAAAATAAATGGGTGTGTATTGGAAGAATGTTCGCGAGCTATAGTTGGTGACATCATCGCTAGAGTACAGACGAAGAGAAAAAACTGTCAAGAAATTTATTTGTAAACCGCTCTCAAGGACACAAATTTCACTCTACAGAAATAATACCTATCCTAATCTATCCACAGCCTCACAGCCATGTTAAAAAGGTGGGAACATTTCTAGAGGAAAGCAGAAGTAGCGTTTCTATGAATCGCTCTAAGGTCACATTTCTTCATTTTACGGACACAAAATACCTATGTAGACGTTCAGGAAGAGCTCAACATACTAAAGGTGAAGCTGGTTCAATGATTGGAAATACGGTTTGCGGCTATGGAGAATCCCCTACAAGATGGTGGTTCTAATTTACACCAGCAGGTTCCAGGAGATTGTAACCAGTAGCAAAGTTTATCATTGTGAGCAGCCCAGTAATAAGATTGAAGAGATTCGAGGGAGTCGAAAAAGTTTCTTGGCAGAAAAAGAGGAATTGACTGAAATAAGAAAAGAAATTTTGGTAAAATATTCATTTTGACAACATTAATCCTGCCAATTAACGAAAGGGGTAGGTTACCCCACCTTTGAATATCCAATGTAATCTTTGAAATGAGGAGTGAAGTTAGCTGCTGCAAGGCCAGATATTGAACGCGTCACATTTATACCTAGGTATTTAAACCCCGACAAATTAAAATGAAAAGGTAAGTCTGACTGTTGGAGGCAACATGCTGCAGTGTTAATGGGAAAACATTCACTTTTCTCCAAATTCAATTTGTAACCTGAAAACGAACTGAAGTTCTCCAGAATATTTAAAACGGGAGGGACAGAAGTTGCAGGATCAGTTACGTACAATAACAAATCATCAGCATACAACAATAATTTGTATTCAATCCCATTTCGGACGACTCCTCTAAATAAAGGGGAGGACCTCAGTATAATAGATAAAGGCTCAATAGCGACGGCAAAGAGCAAGAGCGACAGAGGACAGCCTTGGCGACATCCGCGACCCAGGACAAAATAATTAGAGTAGATATCGTTAGTATGGACACTAGCTTTAGGGGATGCTTAAGAAGGCGAATCCAAGAAATAAATTTATCACCGAATCCAAATTTCTTCAAAACTGCAAACAGGTACTCCCACTCTACCCTATCAAAGGCTTTTTCAGCATCTAATGAAATTACAATCTCAGGAAGTTTAGCTGAATACTTGAAATAAATTATATTAAAAAGTGTACGGGTATTAAAAAACAGTTGGCGTCCTTTTACTTCGGATATAATAGAAGGGAGCATGTTCTCTACACGAGATGCGATTACTTTAGCCAGTACCTTCACATCAGCATTAAGCAGAGATAACGGTCTGTAAGAACCACAGCTGGTTGGATCTTTATCTTTTTTAAGAAGGAGAGCTATAGTGGCTTGTGTCAGGGTTGGTGGTAAAGAGCCAGATTCCAAAAATTCGTTGAAAACGGATAAGAGTAGTGGTGCCAATTTTCCAATTAATGTTTTAAAAAATTCAATTGGAAACCCGTCGGCGCCAGGGGCTTTATGGGATTGCATAGCTTTAATTGAATTGGACACTTCCTCAACAGAGAGAGGGAAGTCCAATTGTTTGGCAGTATCCGAATCAATCGTAGGATTAGAAAGATTCTGAAGAAATTCATTCATTCTGGTATTGTCTGCAGGGAAGTGTTTAATATAATATTATATATAATATATATAATTATAATTCTTACTTTTTTTTCTCGGTTCGTTTCTCTTCCCACAGTTTTGATCACACATACACAAAAGAGCTATCTAAGCATTTCTAAGCATTTCAACAACGGTTTGCCTAAAAAACGCCAAAAACCAGGCAAAAAAATTAATGTGACATCGTCGCTAGAAAAATTTGTCGAAAAATACATTTGTAAACTGTGCTTGAGGCTGCAAATGTCACTCTACAGACATGATTACCACTAAAAATGTAGGAAAATTTGAGGCGGTGGTAGTGATAACACTACTGAAGCTGTCAGTGTTATAGTTTTGGGGTCAGACACAAAGATGCACCAGCAACACGCATCTACTGCCCAATCTATCTAATGTTAATTTGAGAAGAGAAATTTCCAAAAGAAGCAGGGAACACCTGTTTTTTCTCTAACTCCCAAGGCCAAAGTTTATACAATTTTCGCTGGTAAAAAATTGTCCACAAGATGAGGATGTTGATGGTCATTTCAGCTTTTGGTTTGCGGCACACCTTTTTGGCTTTTTCGGCCACCTTCGAGGGGTTCATTTAGAGATGGTCTGTGTGTCTCAGGGGAGAGACAGAAACACAAAAATGTCTACAGAGGTGCAGTCCCTCAGATCTATAGGCAGGATGTTCCAGAGATGGGGGCTGCAGTAGCTACAAGCAGCCTCACCAAACTTCTTTGTGGAGGTTCTGGGGACAACTAGGAGTCCAGATGCCGAGGATCTGAGAGATCTGCTTGGTACATACTTTTGTAGCATGTCAATAGTAGGTCGGTGCCAGGCCATTAAGAGAATCTTAAAATCAATTCTAAAATTGGGGTAACCAGTGCAAGGCTTTTAAAATGGGGGTTATATGGGCCCTCTGTCTGGTCTTTTTCAGTACTCAGACGGCAGAGTTCTGTATTAATTGTAAGCAGTCTAGTAGTACACAGTAAAAAACGGAGTGTCAAAATGTCAGTTAACCTTTTTTAACCTAGATGGAGTATTTACAACTATATGCAGAGTAAATCCACTCTAGAAGTGGAGTTAAAAGTCAGTGTTAAATTCTGCAGACATGCAGTGAAAAATGTAACTCTACTCTTCAGCCCCCCTAAAATATTCTCAAGCCCCCCCTAAATAATTTGGTGGTGTTTTATTATTATTATTATTTTTATTTTTTTCACAAAAAAATGCCTATTTATGCAATACAAAGTGGCCAGAATATGAGTTTAAACCAATAATCATATAAACTGTCATTATTCACTTAAATATGATCATAAATCTCATTTCATCGGGTACGGTAGAGAGAGCCCCTTCAGTGCTTCATTATACAATCCATTCCCCTTTTTCATATAGAGAACGCATCACTGAAATTCCAGTCCATGTTTTCCATGCGACCCTGCTCACTGCCGCTTGCGTGTTTACCTCTGAAGTACACAGAGCCGAACCTCACAGCGGCAAGAGCAGAGCGCGAATGCATGGGTGAAGGATGGACATTAGAGCCTTTTTCAAGAAAGTAAGCATTCATCACTGCTGGTAGTAACACTTAGCTAACAGCAGAAAAGTTCCACGTAATTAATAAACCAAAATGTTCCGTGTTTGAATCCCAGCTGGCCAGCTCTGAAAGTTCCTAGCTGCTGCTAGCTAGTTGAGATGACTTCTGTTAACCATTCCCACTATTCGTTTCCTGACCGTGGTCGGGAAACACAGGGGAGATCCGTCTTCTCCAGGGCCGAAGTAGTTTCTCCGGGGCGAACTCCCAAGATTCGACTCCACACTAGTGATGCGCGGGCACCTGCAATTGTTTTTATTTGTATTTTAGCACAATTTAACTGGTGTTGTTTAGCTGGTAAAGCAGCTGAAGGTGTATGGAGGCGTCATCGTCATAGATTAATCAATTGATTGACAAAGCTTTAATTGGTGCTCTGAAAAAAAGTTTCGGCGCGCGCATCGCGCAATAACTTTTCTCCTCTGTGGGCTAAGCCACCCCAGTTTCTTAAACCTAGTGACGTCCCTGGATCACGCCAAATGATGATACAAAGAGTACTGGAGCAGGAGAGAGCCATCAGTCAGGTTCTAACTGCTGACAGGAAAACAAGGAATTTGGTCCTCAGGTGGCAAGATATGGAGGTCCTGGAGGCTGTAAACAAGGTGTTTGGTTGTTTTCCTTTCTAATTTTAACTAAACTTTTTTCCTATTCCCTTTATAATCTGTAGATGCACTTCTTTATTTTTACTGTTATGAAAATGACAATCTTTCCCCTCTCTTTCTGTCTTTTTCTCTCTTTCTCCCCCTCTCCCTCAGGTGTTGAGCCCACTGCAGGAGTTCACAGATGCCTTATCTGGAGAGCACTATGTCAGTGTGTCGTATGTAAAGCCAGTACTTCATCTGTTCAACAATACCATTCTTGCTGAGGAAGAGGGGGACACTTAATTGGTCAAGGATGTGAAGAGAAACATTTTAGCCTACTTGAACGAGAAATACTCAGATCCAGACACCGATGACCTGCTCAATGTTGCATCTTTCCTTGATCCACGATTCAGAACCAACTACTCAAAGAAAGAAAATGTGGAACACATCATTTGCAGAGCAGTGGAAGAAATCAAGTCATTCGAGGGTCAACATCAAGACCCTCTCACAGGGCCTTCTGGTGCTGCAGCGGCTGCTGCAGCAGGGCCTGTTGGTCCACCTGAAGAGAAGAAAAAGAAGACGTCTTTGTCTAACTTTTTCAAAAAGCAGTTTACTGGCAGCATGGGCTGCAGCGTAGTAACCCCAGAGGAAAGCATCAGGATGGAGCTGAGAGCCTACCTGCACACCACAGAAGTTGACAGTGATGCTGATCCTTTGCAGTGGTGGAGATGCCATAAGGCAAGCTTTCCCTGTGTTGCAAAACTAGCTCAACGGTATTTATGCATACCCGCCACAAGTGCCCCATCTGAGAGAGTGTTCAGCACTGGTGGCAATGTCGTCACATGCCATAGAGCTGCACTCAAGCCAGATGCTGTGGACCGTCTGGTCTTCCTTGTTAAAAATTTGTGATGGCTAAAATGCCTAATTTATGGAGCGGAGTTTAAATTCTAATTATGTTTTTTTTATAATATTATTTCTATACTACAGGATAGGCTTGAAAGCTCAGTTGCACTTTCTGTTACAGTTTTGATACTTGAATATGGTGTTACTTTTGCAAGTGGCATACTTAAGTTTACTTTTTATTATTTGTTTACATGTGTGTATTGTTTCTATAGTACAGAATACGCCTCCTAGCCAAGTTGCACTTATGTTTTTGATATTTGAATACAGTGCACTGCTCCTGAATTCTAGCAATACTATTATGCAAGTTGCATACTTTTTGTTTACTTTTTATTATTTGTTTAAATGTGTGTAGGCCTACACACCTCAATTTGAAAAAAAATATGTATGAATGCAAGTTGTTTAAGAAGGTGTGGTTGTTTAAGAAGGGATACATCTCTTACATTGCAGTCAGCTTTGATGTTTTCAAGTTGCACAATAAAGAATTCTGTATTGTGACTGCAACAGTCTGTGTCATGCATTCTGATTTCTGCACCTCATTACAATTTTGAGTGCTTGGCACTGAATTCTTTTGTGGGATTATTCAAACCAGAATAATTTCCTGCAGTAAGTATTCTCTAAACAATTAGGAATTGGGGTTAACACGTAAACATCCACGGAAAAAAAAATACCGTCAAATACCGTTATACCGTGATCATTTAAAAAAATACTGTGATATCAATTTTTGGTCATACCGCCCAGCTCTACCTATAACCAATATCTCGATATTTTTAAGCTATATCGCGATACACGATATATATCTCGATATTTTTATTTCTCCTGTAAATCACAATGAATGTTAAATTCAACCCTTTGATGCAAAAAATAACATCAGTATGATGATTCAAGTAGACCCTTCTATTAGAGTTTTTGTTAATTTGCATGCAAAAAGTGGAAAATCACAATCAAATTAATTAAGTATGCGAGACCCGCCATAAACTGTGTATAAAGAAAACAACAACAACAAACGAGAGAGATTATAAAAAGCATCTGTTGTGTCATAAATGATTGTGTTTTTTTTTCTCTTTTTTTAATACTTTATTAATCCCACGAATGGGGAAATTCTTTTTACACTCTTTTTTTTTTTAAATGCATTTTAACCCAGATACACACACATGCAGTACAAGGCTTGGACATGCAATTTTTGGAGAGAGATAGTGGAGTGATGGGTACCCCCCGTGAGAAGCGCCTAGCGAGCAGTAGGCGGGGGATTTTTGATTGACTGCTCACTTGGTGCCACCTGTCATGACGTAACGTTGATGTGAAGTTGTGATAAGCTACATGAACTGCGTATTGTGTTTTATTTTGAAAGGGGGCGGAAGTTTATTATGTTGATTCTGTGTCGGATTTCCTGTCTGGTGCGCAGTGCTCTGTTAAAATTTACGAGGTTTAGCAGCAGCTCGCGTAAAAACTAAAAATGCGGACGCTCCGCGGCGCACCCTGTGTGAGTGCTCTCATTGACTAGCTATCTGCTCCGGTGAACTATAGAAATAAAGTGTTGCATGTTGATATTTATCTGTTTCCTATCTTGTTAAATCATTGTTGTTATTCATTGTGAGAAATCATTAACATGATCAGTGTCTTCGCAGAGATTAATATCATTTATTATTAATAATGACATTTAGTTAAAGGTAATTTGAGCAAATTGGCTATTTCAGAAGTGTGTATCAAACTGGCAGCCCTTCGCATTAATCAGTACACAGGAAGTAGATCTCGGTTTCAAAAAGGTTGGTGACCCCTGCTCTAGAGTCTATAGCTTTGCTTCTGTTATCGCCTGCGATGGAATTGTCAGAAAAAAAATTGGCCCGAGTCCAAACTTATTTGCCGACCTCTGTTCTAGAGTCTATATCTTTGCTTCTGTTATCGCTATAATGACGAACTTGGTCTCAAAGTGTACATTTTTGGCGTCAAGAAATCCAATATAATAGGTTTCAAGTTAAAAAACAACAGTTTTCCCCTTAATATGACAATTGGAGGTAAATAAGGACATTTCACACAAAGAAAATATGTCATCAGAGTGACTTTACTTATCTTTTTTCTTCAAAAACTTTTTGAGTTTAATTTTTGTAGTTAAGCAGTGTAGGTATTTCTGTACACTATGTTTGTCTTTAGTAGCATGAGATTTCGACCAGTCAGGAGTAGCCTCTGCAAATCACTGCCTGCAACCACACATCGGATCCCATCTGCACCAGGGGCTGTGACAGCTGAGCTGACAGCTTTTGAAGATCAGAGGTGAGCTAGTAACTAGTTAGCTCCATTGTAACTAGCTAGATAGTAACTAATTAGCTACATTAAAACTAGCTATTAACTAGTTTCATTATTATTATTCAAGCAAGCACATGTAGCTAGATAGTTAGCTATTTGGTACATTTTCACTTTTGTGGATGTTTGTTAATACTCGTTTTCAGCCCCGCCGACAGGGGGGGACTAAAGGGCTTTTTGTCCCGGGCCCTGGGAATTCTGGAATAGAGGGGGGCCCATGACGTCGGGCTCAATTATGATACGTTCACTTCAAAATGTGTTGGTTTTTAGGGTAGAAAAGTGCTTTAATTGCATTCAAACAATGACTTATAGATGTTTGCCTTCATTGCCCTTGAAAAAACGGCCAATAACCCCCTATCACCCCTATTCCAAAATGGTTTGGTCTTTCTAGAAAGAAAGACGACAGCATTCGATAAGTGGTCAGTGTGCGCGAGCCTGTTAGTAAACATGCACAAGTCGGGCGCGGCTGCCGGTGGACGCCCGCGTCTCCGCGCCCCAGCTGTGCGCCGGCCCCGGCGGGGAGAGGAGAGGGTTCTTCGGGTTGACGGCTGGTCGCGCCGCCGGCCTCCCCGGCTCCTGACCCACGGGTGAAAAGTGAGCCTCTCCTCCTCGTCCTCCTCCTCCTCTGGTCGAGGCGGGGAGGGAGAGCCACGCTCTTCTCTGGGCCCGCCCAGAGAACCCCTTTCGACTACGACCTCAGATCAGACGAGACAATCGGGCGGCGAGTTGGGGGGGGGCATTGAGAATTTTTTTTTTTTTTTTGTCCCGGGCCCAGCCAAACCTGTCAGCGGCCCTGCTCGTTTTATTTTGCTCATGATATTAAAGCAACTTCATTTGTTATTTCAGATTAGCCATAATGGAATTTATGCTGGAGTTTATGCTTCCTTTGTCCGTCTGCCCTATAGATGGAGAAAACATTATATCCCTCTTCATCATTTAAACTGAGAAACAATCCTGAAAGATTGCAATCATGTTACAAAGAAGCTGTAGACAACATCCAGGAGCTGAAGGCATTAGGGGATCTGCCTGAGTTTATAGTGGACATTAGTGGTGGTAGCCAGGATGTAGTCCAGCTAATGATTCAAAATACTGTGGTATGGCACAAAAGCTGCAGAAATGCTACTGAAAAAAAAAGGTTGAGAGAGCAAGAAAAAGAAAAATACATGAAGTGTCTGTCAGCCCAGTAAAAATGCGGCGCATGAGTGACGAGTCCACCAAACTGACTTCACCCACACCCTCAACATCATCATGTAAACCATTCACTACACCGTGCCTCTTCTGTGGTGAAGTGGGCAACAAAAAGGAACTGAGGAGGGCTGCCACCGTTGGCTTGGATAGAAAAGTATAAGAATGTGTTCAGGTGGTTGGTGACAGGCATCTATTGGCTGAACTAGCTGCTGGGGACATGGTTGCTATTAATGTTGTTTATCATTGTGCATGCCTAACTAGACTCTATAGAAAAGCAGAAACTGTTGGATGTGACTCAACTGAAAGTAATGCAACTCAGGTCATCAGAGCACATCCTTAATGAGTTGCTTGAATACATCGAAGGCTATCGCTGCTCAGGGGAATCACTGGCGATGTCTTACCTGACAGCCCTCTATGACGAGCGCATTGCTAATCTGGGATTTCCAAACATCAAATGCAACACCCCACGACTTCGGGAGGACACTGAACGGCTGATTCCTAACATCAGATCAGTACAAATAAATCGTGTCTGGTCACTTGTATTTGATAATGACCTGAGCAAAGCTGTTGCTGACATGAAAAACAACACATCTACTGATGTCTCCATCATCTTTAAAGCTGCCAAAATCCTTCGGCAAGAGTATCTCCCCATGAAGCATACTTTTACAGGTTCTTTCTCAACTTCTTGTGAAACTCATTCTATACCTCCAGGTATTGATTAGCCACGTCCTGCACCTGAGAAGTCCCAAGCTGCAATATCCATTGGGCATCAATTAATTTTCAACTCTGTAAGATGCAGATCAAAGAAACATGGCAGTGTTCCTCGTCATATAAAGAGAGGGAAACACCAGCTTCCCTATATCTGGCAATGAAACTACACCAGCAAAGTGGTAGTACATATCTGGTGGAGACCATGCATAAAAGAGGAATGTGTGTGTCATATGACCGCTTGAAAACATTTAGCCCAGATATAGCGAATTAAGTGATCAGTCACTGGAAGCAGATTGGTGTTGTGGTCCCACCTCAGGCAGTCAAGGGTGTTTTCACCACTGGTGGTTTTGATAACATTGACCACAACCCATTATTAACAACAGCAACATCAGCCCTCTAGGAACATGCATCACCATTCAACAGCACTTCTCTTCAGACAGCCAACAGACTGAGAATCTGACTGACATCCTAGATCCAACTGAAATGGGGGAAGAAGCATGTGAAATCCTTGCCACTTCACTACACAACCATGGATCTGGATGTGTCACTGCCACCTGATGAGGTCTTGTATGTTCCTGTCTTGAATACCAACAGTCATCGTCATCCAGCCTTCCGTCCTCTCATCAATGTAATTGAAGAAGCCTACCAGTGGTTAGAGAGAGTCAGAAGCCTTCTTATAAAAGAGAACCTTGAAGCCAGAGTCATCTACCAGCCCCACCATGGCTTGGCATGCAATGAAAATCCTCAGACAGCTACCTTAATCCAGGTCAGACACCAGTCATTGTAGCTGATCAACCACTATTCACACTGGCCAAGAAACTTCAGTGGAAGTTTTCCCAGACAGAGCTTGGTAAGGATTCCTTCCTGGTAACATTGGGGCAATGCATATCCAGAAGATGCTGTAGAGTGTGTCTGGTAACTGGCTAGATGGCAGTGGGTGGACCACAGCTCTTACCAATAGTGGCATCTCAACTAGTGGCAAAACGCAGGCCTTTATTAGTGTTCACCACATCTGCAGAACCCGATAAATACATTAAGTGTCTGTAGCTGCTCTCTATGTGCCCTTGAAGAAGGCTTATGATGGAGATGGCAACAAATGACAATGATGAGCTGAGGGATCTCACTCCTCAGCCTTTTACTTACCAGAACTTGTCATTTGCAAGGGTAAAACTGATTGTAAAGCACCTTGCAAATGCAAATCTTTCTGTGGATGTCATGGCTCATGTTCCCACAGTGGTGCAGATGTCTAAATAGAAAATCATCTTAGTGATGTATTTACACTATGAGTCTTCATCACTATTGTAGGTATAGCATTGCCTACACCTTATCTGTGAACATAGTTATTGTTGTTTCACTACTCTACCCATAATACACAAATTCAACACTTTTTTTAAACTTGAAACCTATTTTATTGGATTCATTGACCCCAAAAATGTACACTTTGACACCAAATTTGTCATTATAGCTATGACAGGAGCAAAGATATGGACCTCTCAAGTATGGTTGGCGGTCATTTTGAAAAGATTTGCATATTTTGGATAAAAAATGTGATCTCACTTGTGTCTTAGGATAAATTTATTTCTATGGTCCTAAGGTACTTCCATGCCAAAGGGGACATTTGCATCATGACTTGAAGTCAAAAGTCACTCAACCTTCCTACTATAGTGTTTTTTTAGGAAGACCAGAGAGAAGGGCATTACAGTAATCGAGTATTAAAGTGATAAAAGTGTGAATTAGTTTTTCTCTTTCCTGATTAAGTTGTAGACATCCAGACATTTATTTCAGCTAAGCATTGTACTAGGTTGTTAATTGGGGTGAGGTCTTGTGGGGATACCGCGATGTACAGTTGTGTATTGTCTGCATTGTAGCTATGGAATTCAATGTTATGACTTCTAATAATTTTTGCCAAGTGCGAGCATGTAGATGTTGAACAGAAAGGGCCCTTAGATAGAACCTTGAGGGACTCCAAAGGCAACAATATTGTAATAATAATATTATTACATCTGATGAGAAATTACCCAGTGTCACGGTGAATAACAAGGCTTGATATTAATGACGTAGCACCTATAATGTACTAAAACCGGTTGTCTTGACTGTTACTTTACCTGGACGATGCTTGTAAAATATAGTGTGTCTTTGGCTTTTTTTGGGAATCTCTTGAAGAGAATTATTAAGACAATGTCTGGGCAACACTCCATTCACATATACTATTGAGCTAGCACTGGCCCACTAGCCCACCAGTGCAGAACCTGTTAGACAAACACTACTGTATATTCAGTGGGCCACTCCATGTACTGGACATCAGAAGGAAAACCAAAAAACATTTTCTACATAAAATATGATTCAGTTTCACCAAAATCAGTGAAATAGTGAAAAACTGTTTTAAGTTAGAAAAAGTTACATAATATTGCTTTAATAGATGCTGATGATAAATACAAAATGCACTGCATAGTGATGAACTGCATAAATTCTAAAACTTGGTTATTCATTACGTAAACCACCACAGTCAATAATATACTCACAAAGAGAAACATACAATCTGACAATGCTATTGGTGATAGCCGATAGCTAAACATTCTGGTTTAAAGTTTTAAAGCTCCACTTAACATATTCAGACATTACAAGTGGCTATTCCAAACAGCAAAAAAAAATGCTCTTTTTACATCATAACACAAGCTCTAAAATGTGAAAAGCTGATTTTTTTTCTTTTAATAACATATTATATACAGTATTATAGTAATAATAATAATAACTGGAAAAATTTCTAAAGAAATTTCTGGCCCCGCATTCATTCAACATTATTATTGACACTGCACTAGCAGAGGGACTTCAATAAAGTTAGATCAAAGGCAGGATTGAGGTTGCCAAGCAACCAGGGTCAGCTGCAAGAGTAGTTAGGCACAGATGCACGCATGCGACACCGAAAATCTCTAAATGAACCCCCTCAAAAAGGTGGCCAAAAATGCCAAACCGTGTAGCGTATCCAAAAGCCGAATGACCATGAGCATCCTCATCTTGTCGACCAGTAAGTGTTCACATCTAAACTATATATCTGACAGCTTTAGCAGGTAAATATGGGTGAGATGACAATTTTTCCTATGTTTCTAGCTATAATTTATGACATTTGTGGAGCAAATTTATTTTTTGATGAAATTTTTCTCTCCCTCTCCACTCTAGCTATGATGTCACGCACTCTAGCTCTGGAACATTCTACCAATACAAACCCAATGATTTTTTGGCAATTTTTAGGCACACCGTTTGCCGAAAGGCTTAGGAAAGTCATAGCATACTTATCTGGCCAAGCTGGTCATTTTGATAGGTTTTTTGTGTGACCAAAACTGCAGGCGGAGAAGTCGACCAAAAAATGTACGGAAGAATAATAAGAAAAATAGAAACATTTCTAAAGAAATCTTGAATATGCCTGACTCTGCCCCATCGCCCCATACATTATCAATGACACTCAGCAAATTCAGTATTAATACAACAAGCTGTGTCATCATTGCCTTTTTAATGGGCTCTTAGTTTGAAGGGACTCTGATTTTGAAATACTTTTGTCTTGTTTGTGTGTGTGTGTTTGTGCGTGCTTGTGTGGTCTTGTGTCTGCATGTATTTGTGCTTGTCCTGTCTGTTTGTGTGTGTGTGTCACAGAGTGTGTGTCTGTCCTGTCTGTACGCTCAGCAAATTTAGTATTAATACAACAAGCTGTGTCATCATTGCCTTTTTAATGGGCTATTATTTTGAAGGGACTCTTATTTTGAAAGATCTTTGTCTTTGTGTGTGTGTGTGTGTGTGTGTGTGTGTGTGTGTGTGTGTGTGTGTGTGTGTGTGTGTGTGTGTGTGATGAAGCAGAATTGAAATAGTAAAATAAAACAGAACCTACTGGAAACATGATAATCTGTTCTTTCAAATTAAAAACACAAATATGTGTTTTTTTATTAACCCACATCAGGCGGCAGGCTGCTCCATCCCGACACATGTAGGCCTACACTCCATTACCAACTGGAGCCAAACCCATCCATCAGGTTTGCTGAAGATGACTTCACTTACATTGCTGCTAGAATGAAAATCAGTAATCACAAGATTGCAATCTTGCATTGAGTAGAGTCTCATTTTTACTGTGTCACTGTACAAAAATAACAACAAAATATTGTGACATAAATTTTAGGTCATACCACCCACCTGTACCACTCCATCACATGCACCACCCACCAACACATGTAAATTCTCAACTTGTGGGCAAGACATAGAAACTAAAAAAAATATTTAGTAATGTCAGTGTCACCAGTGAATTTATATTTGTGCCTAGTTTTGATTCTGTTCTTTATACATATTCAGGAAGGAGAACGAATGTTCATCATGAGTCTACAATTGAGTGGTGGGTGTAAAGCAATTTGGGGTTCAGTATCTTGCCCAAGGACACTACGACATGCAGACTGGAGGAGCCGGGGATCGAACCACCGCTCATCTGATCCTGAGTTACAGTCACCCCGTATCTGATGAGTACAGAGGTCATTCAAGAACTGGGATGTTTTCAGCTTTCAGGAATTGTGTACAACATGGGGCTATGTATTATCATGCTGCAACATGGGGCAGTGACAGTGGACAGTGGCCCGGCAATGGGCCTCAAGATCTCATTGTGGTATCGCTGTACATTAGAGTCAACAAAATGCACCTGTGTTTGTTGTTTTTGCCTGCCCAGACCATAGTCCTACCACCACCATGGGGTACTCTGTTTACAATGCTGACATTAACAAACCACTTGCCAATACAACACCAAAAACATCAGCCCAGTACAGTGTAAACCAGGATTCATCTGTCAAGAGAACAATTCACCTAAGTACCAGATGCCACTGAAGGTGATGCTTTCCCTCAAGTTGGTTACAAGGACTGACTGCAGTCAGGTCAAGACCTCTGTAAGAACGATGAACACTCAGCTGAGCTTCACTGACACAATCTCTGATTCTTGAGTTTGTGCAGAGATTCTTTAGTTGTGCAAATCAACTGAGGCATTAACTAGCTAACTTAAATAACAGAGCTGAGCTCGCGTCATCACCTCCAGACACACATGTTCTGGTTGTAGTAGAAAGAAAAGCGTGCACGCGCCTACATTAACTTTTGTTCCACAGACTCAACTCATACACTCTGACGGTAGACTGGTTGTCAAGGCGACCGCTAAAGTGGAGCAAAGCTAACAGGAGCTAGGTAACTTTAGGCCGCAATCAGTGTTGCCAGATTGGGCGGTTTTCCGCCCAATTGGGCTACTTTTGTTTACGTCAGGCGGGAAAAAAATACATTGGGCGGGTGAACAAAAATTGGGCTGCTTTTGTCCACATTAGGCGGCTTTTTAAATAATGTGAAATCAATCAATCAATAAATAAATAAATAAATGACATGAGTTGTATTGAATGAGTGGCAGCTTGAATTTAGGTGACGACGTGACGTCAGGTCAGCGACAGCAAAGTGACACACGTAGTGGCGCTAAAAAACAAACAAACAAACAAAAAAAAAAAGTAGCGGCGCTGAATTTGAAGCGGGTCACCGGTGGCTGTTCGCATCATTTACGGCTCATCTCCAGCCTCATGGATGTGCGCTCTGGCCTGAGCAGGAACGGATTGACGTCCGCCACTTTCAAACGGGGAGGTTTGACTCATCCATGTACTGACCAGGCATCTAGCGACTGTAAATAGTTCTCATGGAGTTCATGTTCAAGATAAAGGAAAGACGCTGGTTCTGCATAAAGGTAAGATGATTTTTATGTTACTGTAACCCGGCCACTCCACCCAGGGGCTCTGCGTTGTGTTTTGTTGCGTTTGGGGGGTGTAGAGGCGGGACGAGTCAGACACGGCTGTCGTATTCGCGGCCCGGACCACGCCGTCGTTTATTGCACATTCACAGTCACGGTGGCTGGCAACACCTGACCGAAATGGCGCCTGTGCGCGCGCCCTACACTCCAAACTACGGTGGCCCTCCTAGGACAAACGGCCACACTCGCCAAACCACTGAGGGCACAAAACAATACACTAGCGCCCTCTACTGAGGCCAACAGGCCGCTGCCCTACATTACCATTTGCACTGTGACTGATTTTGGTAACTGTAGAGCACTTATTCTGTGGCATTTGCTTGTTGATTTAAAACCTAATTTTTCATGGTTTATTTCATTTCATTTTGTGTATTTGGAATCTCAATCAGCTGCTGTACGGCCAGATCGCTGTGCGTATTTCAGCACCACAGGTGTGGAAAGCAGCGAGGGGTGGAGGGAGAGGTGATTTTTTATGTGCATTTATTCGTTTTGTTTTAAATTGTTTTGCATGTAGTCCTCATACAGGTAATTTGTGATGTAAACAATGACATTTATTAGGCCTACGCGGTTTAGAGGTATAATGTGCAGCTAAACAGCTGGCATTATAATTAATCTGGGCCTGGTACTATGATGTTTTTGTTGGTTGTAATTTGAAAAAACCTATTTATCTATTTTTTAGCCTACATGTGGTTATTTGATACAGCATTAAGCTCCAGATACTTAGGAGTGTTTTCTATTACATGTGTTTTGATTTTACGGGTTTACACGGGTGTCTGGCAACTTCGTGGTTTGGGCTTGCTTTTATTGGCTTGGGCGGGTTCTAAGCTGTGATTGGGCTGGAAACTGTCAATCTGATCTGGCAACACTGGCCGCAATTCCAACACACAACAGTGCGGTGGAAGGAACAGACACTTCATGTGACGGCGTGTTTGATGGCACTGTGTGCAGTGTGTGTGTGTCACACGGTAACCAAACATGTACGGAGCTAAGCTAACTGTGACGCAATGTTACTGCATGTCAGCGTGCAGTTACAAACGTTAACTCCATCAGCTGACGGGTTATTCGGTGACAGTTTGTCTGTCACGTGGTCTTCTCGTACAGTACTGTTTACTAACAAGACAGAATGTCACCTTTTAAAGAGGCTCGAGCCCAACAAGTTGATTGACAGCAGCAGTGACGTTTGAGTTCCCACACTAAATTTCGGGAACAGTTAGGTTGAGTTGAACATCATTAAAGACGGTGTTTGTACAGAGTGAGTGAATAAAAGAGAAGCTGGAAGTTTACCTTACTGTGTTCAGGTGGCAGGCATCACTTCCATTTGGAGACTGAAGCCAGTTAGAAACGTGCTGTAAGCAGCCAGCCTGTCACTGTCCTGCCATGCATGTGAGAAGCACAAAGGAAGACAAAGCTGCAGCGCAGACAATGCAGTGCTGGAACCTGGATGCGATCTTTGCTTTTTGAAAATATCAGTCTGCTCCCAGCGACCCATCCCCCTTCGTTTCTCCGTATCACCATTAACCTCCCATCGCATTCCATGCATTTTGGAGACAGCCCCCTCCTCCTCCTCCGCTAAATGACGATACGGCTGGCTGTATCTGAAACTGGTGGCCATGTAGCAACACCATATGCAGCCTGGCTGAATGCAGAGGCGCAGGCAGCGCTGTGCCCATCATGGTATTGTTAGAGGCAGTTTTCTGCACACTGTGCACCCAAGAGGAGCCTGTGGGTACCCATGCTCAGCCCGCTGAAGCTTACCTTGCTTTGGCCGATCTGTCGTAACTCCATCCCGTCCCAGCCCCTAGGTCTTCAAAGCCTGCAGCGGGGTAATTCCTCTCCATGAAAGAAAGGGCTGGATGAAGATGAGCAGATAGCGAGGGGGAGGGGACGGAGGAATGTCTTCTTGTCTCTCCGCTCGGTTCTGTTTATTTCTCCGCTTGACGAGCCTGTAGACTGGGAGGAATGGAGGGAGGAGAAGCAGGAGGGGAGGGTGGTCACAGCAACCAGGAGCACCTCCTCCCTCCTCTCCTCTCCCCATATATTTCACTGTCTATTGTCTCCTGTGTTAATCTGATGGGCAGTAGAACAGATGCTCCACGATCTTCAGCAGCTTTAGTAAACGCAGCTGTGTTCACAGTGATCCGTGCACCTTCTCTGCTCTCCTCCTCTCCTTCTGTCCTCTCCTCCCGCTCACTCACTGTACACTTAAGCTATTTTCGCTCATTTTGTTCACAAGACGCCATTTTTAAGAGGGACGACTGGGCTGGCGTTCATCCTCTCCTTCCCTCCCAAGTTCTCACACGCACACACTCACACATTTGTCTTGCACAGCGGTACAGTGTGGTGTTGCATTGTGGAAGACAGTAACATTGAGTCTGGTATGAGAAGAGAAGATGAACAATAAACACACAAGTTACAGCATGTAAAGAAAGATGTGGTGACATGCTGCTGTGTTCACCACACACACACACACACACACACACACACACACACACACACATATGTACTGCTCTCTGCTGACTATAATACAACTACAATAGATTCATAAATGACTGGAGACATGTCATGGGTCTGTGATTTATTTATTTTATAAAACATGTCAGTGTTCCATGAAGAAGTGATGTGAATTGTCTTTTGTTAGCCTACAAACACAACACTGTGTAACCGCTAAAATGATACCCACCCTCAAGCTGCGCCCACTTTAAAGCATCAGACTATTTCCCAGACAATATGCAGATCATGTTGTCAGAGCCATCGTCTCTGGGATCATGACTTAACTTCACTCATAAATACAGTATATCAAAATGCATGCAATATTCACTCAAACCAACAGTGCCTGTCAAACACAATGAAGAGGCTCTGCCAGTCCTCTCATTCGTTGTCTCCTTGATCAGCGGCCTCTGATGGAGTACCCCTGTGGCCAAAGAGAGAAAAGATCTTTGTGAGGTTTCTTATAGACGTAGTCCAACAGTCTGTGTTTGGTTCAAAAAGATTCTGTCCTATCATCACACAGACACACTGCAGCTCCAGATCCAGAGAGTTCAACAGACACCTGGACATTCTGGATGGGCAATGTAAAATAAGTTGAGCGTAATATTTTATCTCATATTTTTTTTAGTATCCTGAATGATCTAAGCCCAACCCTGTGCTGATTTAATCAATTATGAAAAATTGTGAAGGCTGTTCAGCTGCTTCCAGAAGCCAAGTGAAAAGAGGTGGTAGAACAGCTCTGCCTTTTCTGTGAGCTTAGTTAAATGTCAGATGAGTTTTATCTGACATGTTTTTGTTTAAGCTTATATTAAACAAAAAATGTGTTAAAAAGGATTTAAAGAAGCATGTTGCATTTATTAAACCACAAACAAACAACATGGTCTTGAATGATGCTATTTTGGAAGAATATATTGTAAGAAACACAAAAATACTTTAAAAGTGTCTGACTGTGGTTTTTGGTTTGAATGCTTCTTTGTTCCATTGATTCTACATAAGGTGTGTTTTTTTTAAAGATTCTTTTTTTGGCCTTTAATGATAGTACAGCTGAGGATACACAGGAAGCAGGGGACAGAGAGAGGGGGAGTAACACGCAGTAAATTAGCCGTCCAATGTCGGATTCAAACCGGAGCCAGCTGCAGCGAGGACTGTAGCCTCCACATACGGGGCGACCGCTTAACCCACTATGCTACCAACCGCCCCACATGAGGTGTATTTATGTTGATATATAAGTAGCATCATTATGTTGCTCTGATATTTGATGGTGTAACCTGCTGTGTAGATGATGGTGGAGGCCTAGGTGGTGAGGTAATGAATATCCAGGTGCTTCTCTTTCACTGAAATAAACTTGCAATGAACAAACACAAAATGTGTTTCTTTTTTACAAAGTAAAAAAAAAAAAAAAAGTAAAAATACTTTTCAGGTTTATTCCTGTATACTTTAATTTCGTAGGAGTTTGGCTGAATCAGACATTGTCCTGGATTCATGTAAAGTGCATGTGCATACTGGAGCATCCACTTACCCTGAATATGGAGGTGGTGGGGCATCATGCTGCCCACTTCGGGCCAGAACCTCACTGTAGCTGGGTAGACCTGGTGCAATGATCCCTGCCAGGGGCACTGACTCTGCGGCTGGACGCCCATCTGCTGCTATCCTCACTGGAGCTCTGGATTAGCACACATACACATACACTCTGCCTTAACTCTCTGTGATTTACGGAGTTTATGACGGACAGTGAAGTAAAGTGCTATGTACTATAGCAGATGTTAACTAATATTAACTTAGTTAGTTAGCCATGCTGCCAAGACTGTGAGCTCAAAGTACCAAGCAACATAACTGAGCTGAACAGAGGCAGAGCATAGCAGAGGTGAAGATGACATAGACTGGGGAAGCTAAGAAGAGAAACGTTGAGAGTGAGCGAGCAAGAAGCCGCCGGACAAGAGTAAATGTGGGACTGACTTTTAGTGGTTGGTGAAAGCTTGGTGAAATAAAAGGCTGAAAGACAGACACCGAGCTGGGCTGACTGCTGTTGGACTAGTCAGTGATATTAGCTGCTGCTGTGTCTGCTGCTGGGGACCTGGCTGATGATTGGCTGTTAGCAAAGTTGTTGACTCGCTAGTTTTTGATAAGAAGTAATGTAATTAGAACAAATACTCGAGTACAGCTGTCCATGTTTACCACAGTGGGATTACACTCTGAAAATGGAATTGCTAACTTGCATAAATACCCACTTTTAAAAGTTGCATTTAGGAGTTAAAAGTCTTGTTAAAAGTTGTTTAACAGAAAACATCACCATATCTAATGTCTGTCACTTCAATGGAATTAACAAAGTCAAAGTCAAAAACGTAAGAAAAGTATAGGAGACACATAATTCATTCATGATTTATCCTCACAAAGAAACAGATTTTCCCCCTGAAGGACAGTTACTTTGTTTTCTTGTAAATGGTAAATGGACTGTACTTATATAGCACCTTTCTGGTCTTCTGACCCCTCAAAGCACTTTCACACTACATATCTCATTCACCCATTCTCACACATTCATACACTGATGGCATTAGCTTCCATGCAAGGTGCCAACTGTTCATCAGTTTGAGGAGCTAACCATTCACACGCATTCACACACTGATGGCACAGCCTTCAGGAGCAATTTGGAGTTCAGTATCTTGCCCACTGACTATCTTCTTACAGTACAAGTCCTTTCAGGTGTCTCAGTCAGACACGTGGCCTTCTTCTACACCTTGATTCATCCCTAGGGACTATGAATTTCATCTGGTGATTTGTTTTCAAATGAAAATTCTGGGTCTTAACAGAAGGTGAGAGGGGTCACTAAAGAAGTTAGATATCATCAAAGGGACATGCATATACATACCAATTCTAATGGCCAGTAGTGTAAAAATGTTTTGGTCTGAACCTGTTGAACCATGTCAACATTTATTTTACATCCCTTGCCCAGCTAGACTTGAGAGTAAACTTACTGGGCTGACCTCCGTTCACCCTTCATCTTGGCTTTGTAGCAGTAGATTCCCAGCACAGTTGCAATAGCAGCAGACATGAGGACAGCCAGGATCCCTGCCACAAGGCCTGACACATCTACTCTGGGTGCATATGCTTCAAAGACAAACATCATTAACGGTTGGTCAGCTCATCAGTCACTAATCACTATAGGGATGACTTCAGTCAGGCATACTGTCTCCTGTTGGTCTACTTGACTTTTGCGATCAGTGACACCCAATGCAGCTCTGAATATGACACCTGCTACACTGTTGAGTTCTAAATTAAAGTTTGCAGCGTAGCATGCACACATCACCTGTTCTGTAATAAGATGTATTCTGACAACATGGTAAGTTACTGTAGAGTACAGCTGACTTTAAAATGATTGTATAGTTTCATAATTTCTGTTAAAGCATTCAATAGCATCTCCAAATGAGCCTTTAACCTGAAAGATATGCATAATAAAATATTAGTGATAATTATAATGTTAATTATAATGAGAATGTATTTATTATTACACATGTATTTCCTGATGTGAAAGCACTACATTCTGCTGAATGAGTTCACTGCAAGGCTTCAATATCGGATGATATTCATGTTTTAAAACTTTACCTTGACTGTCGGAATACTGGGACCAAAATATTTCCTAAAAATGAAAACAGAAAAAGATTTAATGACATAGGTTCATTAAAATAGAAGAAAAGAAGTGGATATGACAGGACATCTCATTGAAGCCAATGTGGATGTGTCTTCATTGCATGTTTAAATAACATTTCAAGATAAAAGACCACAAATGCAACAAGCAATAATGAAAGTGAGAGGCATTTAATGAAGTCAATGATTTCTAGTTCCCTTCAAAAGATTCTCGTCGGTGTTCACACAAGAATCAAACAGAATGTCTTGAACAGAAATGCTCAGGCAACATCAACTTCACCAAAATCAGGTTTGAAAGGAGATTCTCCCTGTGTCCATAGGTAAACTGTACAATTCTACATTTAAACATGTGTTCAATGAAGAGACAGTTGCTGCCAGAAGTGTTACCGTCTGAACGTCGTCCTCAAACACCTCTCTTGCCTCCTCATAGCTGCACATCTCTTCTTTACACTCCCTCTCTAGACTGTCAGGCACCACCAGCTCAAAGTCCCAGCTGTTATAGAGCAGCGAGCGTGACAGGAAGGAGATTGCTGACTGCTCGTCCACCAACACTGGATCTCCTGCAGAGCACAGGCAACATACACTGATGGAGAACACCCTGAACCCACACACACTGTAACCCAATACACGAATACTATTAAGAAAAATTATGATTGTGAAAAATATTTTGTATACATCTTCTTCCTTCTTGCACTTCAATACATAAATGAACACACACAATGTATTCTGATTCAGTCCCACACACTGTCCTGTTGCCTCAAACCTTCAAATGTGGATTAATCGACAGCAGTCAAGTCCCTGAATGCTCTACTGCCCTCTGTTGGAATAAAATTGACTAAAAACGACCAGGGGCCTCATGTACGAATACTTGCGTGGATTTCCTACTAAAACTTGGCGTACGCCAAAACCCGGAAACTGTCGTACGCACAAAAAAATTCAGATGTATCAAAGTGTGCGTACGCATGGATCCAAGCACGTTTCTTTTGTACATCCCAATCAACGTGGAATTCAGCGCACGTGCAACTCCTCCCTGTACACAGCGCAATTTACATATGAAAATCTATTTAAATAGGCCCTGGACCTGAGATTCACCTCTTTGTCCGATCAGATAACGCGATGAACAAAGGAAAGAAAATGAATTTCACAGAGTCTTAGCTAAAGATTCTAGTGAATGAAGTGGAGATTCTGTTTGGTTCCCTGTCAACAGGGATAAATGTGACCAAAAAAAGTCGTGAGTGAGAGCGTGTGTGTGAGGCTGTAAATGTAGTGGGATCCGAGCAGCGCACACACAGCTGTGGTGCTGCGGCGGTGTCTCTGATGTGCACATCTACGGTGGCCAGGAACCCTCAATGCTGCAAATAAAAGAAACGTTGCAAACAAAAAGAAACAGCGCTGCAAATAAAAAACAAACGCCGCTGCAAATAAAAAAGAAACGGCGCTGTAAATAAAAGAAACTTCACAACGGAAGTGAATTACCGGGGACTATTATTGCCGGTGCACTTGTAGTTTTTTATGTGAGCAAGAAGAAGAGGAAGAAGTACAGAAGTGTATTGCATTCACTTGAAAAAAATAAATTACGATATACAAACTGATGTAGTCGGGCCAGGGCTGGTCCTAGCTATGGGCAATGTAGGGGGGGGGGGGGGTTCGCCCAGGGCGCAAATGTGGCCAGGACCGGCGCTGAGTCGGGCACTAGATAGCGTTACTGCAGTACTGTATCATATTAAAGTTATTGATTAATATTCCTAATAAAAAGTAATTATAAAAAGTCCTAGTAAACACTAATGTTGTTGGTGTGGCTCCGAGGATGGCTTGTTGTGGTTGTAGCTCGTTGTGATGAACATTAGGTTGTAGCTTGTTGTGATGAACATTAGGTTGTAGCTCGTTTTGATAAACATTAGGTTGTAGCTTGTTGTGATGAACATTAGGTTGTAGCTTGTTGTGATGAACATTATGTTGAACAAAGAAATTGAGAGTGCTGACTCTTCAGTTTTCACTCCGTCCCTGGGTATATTCAATGTATGCAGCAGCAAACACCATAAGGATAACTTTATTTTATAACAATTAACCATAAATAAAATTCCAAAAAAGAAAAACTGATTCAACCTTTAAATTATTAAAAATTAAATTCAAATTAAAATGATTTTTTTTTATAAATTCATACATAACCCTTATGTGCACTTTTGTATCTATTTTAAATGTGTTAGTGTTTAGATTGTGAACTAATGAGTTCAGACTAAATGTGAAAACACAGACAAAATATCTACAAACATGTCAGCCAACTGTTTTTTCTGCGGTGAGTGCAGTGTGTGAATTCTGAGAAGGGGGGGGGGGTTTACCTGGAGTGTGTCTGGAGGTGACAGAGCAGTGGGTCAGCTGCAGCAGGGACAGCATGGTAATCCACACTACTGATGTGGCAGTCATTGAAGCAAAAAAAAAAAAACTACACAGAAAAAGACTAGGAGGGCTCCTGTCGATAGTGTTCCAATGGTTGTGTCCAGAGGCCAGAGTAGGTAAAGGATGAGCCTCTAACGCTCACCTGTCTCACCTCACCTCCTCACTTGGCTGCAGTTTGGTCCGTCAGTCTGCACTTTCCAGGAGAAAAAGAGAATTTATTCTTCTGATTTTGAGAAACATGGAGGCACCGATACTTCTTCAAACTAATCTCCTTAATGCTCACTTTTTGTGCTAAAGCGTCAGGCTATAGAACGTTTTCCCAGTGAAATGTCACATCACAAACCTGTTTGACAGCATACCAGCTGGAGGGAGGAACCTCCACAAACCTGTCTGTCTGGTTCCTGTCCCACTGTCAACTCACTACACCCTGGCTTAGTTTACTTGTTTTGTCCAGTTGCAAGTGTGTGTGAGAGAAACAGAGAGAGAGAGAAACAGAGAGAGAGAAACAGAGAGAGAGAGAGAGAGAGAGAGAGAGAGAGAGAGAGAGAGAGAGAGAGAGAGAGAGAGAGAGAGAGAGAGAGAGAGAGAGAGAGTTTCCAGTTGATTGCACATTGCTGAAACTAAAGCAGTGTAATGTAAGTTCAAACTGTTCAGCTCTCACTTAAAACACACAGCTAGTCTTAAATTTATGCTATGAACGGAGTTGAGGGTGATTTGTGTAGCCTCTTCCCAAGTCATCCCAAAGCTTGCACACTGGCATGGTATTATTACAATTATCATTTAGTTCCATCAGGAAGGTATTCAATGTGTTGTATCTTTTGTGTTTATATGTAAAATGGTGCTCTCCTGCTCAACTGCATTAGTAGATTTGATGTAAAACATCTAATCTTGTTCATGAGCCAATTTCTGACACAACAAAATCCAAAATCAGTCACACAACAGAAAGAAATATTTGGGTATATATTTTAATGATGTATAAAAGTGATTTGACTTTCATTTCAGTATAAATCTGATAAAATGAATTGCAGATTGTAAGGTAGATATAAATATGAATTCTTATTAAAAGAAACAGAAGTGAAACCAAAGTGCCCAAAGCATTAAAATAGGAAATATAAAACTGGATATGTGGAAGAGTACTGCAAGATTTATTTTTGGTCATTTCCCAGGTGAACTTGATACATTTTTTTGGTGTGAATCATGTGAATTGCACTCATGTCTGTGATTGTCTCACTGCCAATAAAAGAACACACATCAGGGCACACAACACAACCCCTGAATAAGCCTTCTCTAGTTTGATGTGTGCTCTAACCACAACAGTTTGGCCATGCCTGTCTGTGTGGCGCTGTGGAGGACTGCTGGCTGCTCAGCCCTGCTGCTGCAATACTGTTTTCTACTGGTTGGTTGGAACTACTGCACAGTCGGAGTGACTGCAGTCCACATTATGACAAAATAGTGGCAAAAAACACCATGTATTCCTATTATATTAATAAACACTGGAACACATTCTTTTTGAGAAATGCTATGCAGAAGAGAGGAGGGCTATTTAGAAGTGAAAGATGCTTCCCCTCCACTACAACCTCAAGGTCCACCTCTCAGCTTTTTCCAGAACGTGGTATATGACATAATCATGACATCACACATAAATGAAACAGTAAGGAGTCTGGACAAAAGACTGAATGACAATATGAGCTGTCTGTGAACATCAGATTACAACTGCTCACAGTCTATTGAAAAGGGGTCAAAGGTCATGGACCAGAAGTGAAAGAGACCAATCAAGAAACAGGTTACCATTTCACCCCCACCTGCCGTGGTTAGTGACTGAAGATACCATCCACCATTATTTGACAGGTCTAGAGAAAGCTAGTAAGTGAACCTTGAGTTAGGTTTTTTTTGTTAGACCGAATGTTTATCTGATGTGTACTCACAGCATGATACAAAACATCTGAGCTCATGTTAGACACTGACACTGTTCATGTAAAAACTAAAAGAATGAGAAGAATAGATTAGTACCAGAATGCAGTCTAACCTATCACCAAAAACAATGAACATCAAGCCAACATGCTGCCAAATGGTCAAATGTTGAAATGTGCAAACACAGAAACAAGTTCTGCTGCCTTGAATTCTGCACTAGCACCGTTCATGTAACATGTATCATTCAGCTAGCATAGGCACAGCCTGCAGTGGATAATCCAAAACCCGATCAGGCCCTTGAATTGACATGTTGGATTTATGCTGCTGTGCGCTGTGTCATCTGTGGCAGCACAGGTGGAAAGTTGGAGAGGTGGCAACAGAAGACAAACACAGCAACTGGAAGCCTGACTAGAGCCTGGAGCCACACGACATTTCCTCCCTCTCTTTTTACAATTCTGCTGTGGGGCTCTGCTGCCCCCTGCAGGAGGGCATGCAAAATGACAGCACACAGGCAGTCTGTCTCGTTTTTTGGGTGTGCCACATATCACGAGCAAGCTGAAATGTTGAATGCAAAATGCAATTTTTTACATTTTTGTTGATTGGTCCTCCCTGGCTGATTGACACGTGACGACGACGTGCTTTACGGTAACGTATTGTATCACTTCCGGTAATCAGCGTTGTTACCACGGTGCTCGCTGCTCTGCTCACCTGAACAGATTTCTGTATATTTCTCACTTCAGCGACTATCTACTTATCTCAGCACTATCCTTTGACTTGTTCTGTCTGTGCACGAACAGGTCTCTTAACTCTAGTAACCACAAACCACCAGTTTCTGTTAGCCACACTAGCTAGCCTAGCGATAGCAATGGCGTCTCTCTGCTCTCCTCCTCTCTCCTCTCCTGCTCTCTCCCCTCCTGCTCTCTCCTGTCCTGTGTGCCACATGTTCAGTTATTCCTCGTCCTCCTTTAGTGATAACGGTACTTGTAATAAATGTAGTTTATTTGTAGCCTTGGAGGCGAGGGTCAGTGAGTTAGAGGCACGGTACCGCACCACCGAACAGTCAGTAGCTCAGATAGTTAGCCAGCCCCCTGTAGCCGGTGCGGTACAGCCACAGGTAGCTTCAGTTAGCCGTCCCCCGGTAGTTCCCGAGCAGCCGGGAGGCTGGGTGACTGATCGAAGGAGGCATAACCGCAAACTGAAGCCCACGGTACACCACCAACCGCTCCACGTTTCAAACAGATTTTCCCCGCTCAGCGACACACCCGCTGAGAGGCCAACTCTGGTCATTGGCAGCTCCATAGTCCGAAACGTGAAGTTAGCGACACCAGGGGCCATAGTTAAATGCATCCCGGGGGCCAGAGCGGGCGACATCGAGTCTTTTTTGAAACTGCTGGCTAAGGATAAACGTAGATACAGTAAGATTGTTATTCACGTCGGCGGTAATGACACCCGGTTACGCCAATCGGAGGTCACTAAAATTAATGTTTCATCGGTGTGTGAATATGCCAAAACGATGTCGGACTCCGTAGTTTTCTCTGGTCCCCTCCCCAATGTGACCAGTGATGACATGTTTAGCCGCATGTCGTCATTTCACCGCTGGCTGTCGAGGTGGTGTCCAGCAAACGATGTGGGCTTCATAGATAATTGGACACCTTTCTGGGGAAAACCTGGTCTGATTAGGAGAGACGGCATCCATCCCACTTTGGATGGAGCAGCTCTCATATCTAGAAATATGGCCAAGTTTATTAGCTGACCAAAACCATGTCGACAACCCAGAGTTGAGACCAGGAAGCAGAGCTGCAGTCTTACACGCTTCTCTGCGCCTCCATTAGAGCAGCTGCCCACCCAGTCCTTTAGTATAGAGACTGTGTCTGTCCCCCGTCCACCTACATTATTTAAAGATAAAACAAACAGAAGAGGAGTTCATCATAAAAACTTCATAAAAATTAAATCAACATCTCCAACAGTCAAAAATAAGAGAATTAAATGTGGACTCTTGAATATCAGGTCTTTGTCCTCTAAAGCTGTCTTAGTTAATGAATTAATATCTGATTATGATATTGATTTGTTCTGTCTCACTGAAACCTGGCTGCAGGAGAATGAATATGTTAGCTTAAATGAATCCACTCCTCCGAGTCATTATAATACTCATATTCCTCGAAGTACTGGTCGAGGTGGTGGAGTTGGAGCCATATTTGACTCAAGTCTATTAATAAATCCTAAACCTAAACTAAATTATAATTCATTTGAAAGTCTTGTTCTTAGCCTCACTCACCCAACCTGGAAAACTTTGCAGCCAATTCTATTTGTTACAGTATATCGAGCTCCAGGTCCTTATTCTGAATTTTTATCTGAATTTGCAGAATTTGCATCAGGCTTGATCCTTAAAACAGATAAAGTAATTATTGTAGGTGATTTTAACATTCATGTGGACAACCACAATAATAGTCTTAGTACTGCGTTTATCTCTCTATTAGACTCAATCGGCTTCTGTCAGAGTGTAAATAAACCGACTCATTGTCTGAACCACACTCTTGATCTTGTTCTTTCATATGGCGTTGAAATTGATAATCTAATAGTCTTTCCACAGAATCCTCTTCTATCTGACCATTTTTTAATAACCTTTGAGTTCATACTATTGGACTATAAGCCTTTGTGTAGAAACTTCTACAGCAGATGTTTATCTGATAGTGCTGTAGCCAAATTTAAGGAAACGATTCCTTCAGTATTGAATTCAATGCCATGTCTAACTGTAACAGAGGACTTGTCTGCTTCCTTTAGCCCCTCACAAATAGATCATCTTGTTGATAGTATTACAGGTTCATTACGGACAACTCTAGACTCTATTGCACCTCTGAAAAAGAAGATAATTAAACAAAGAAGGCTAGCACCATGGTATAGCCAGCAGACTCGCAAATTAAAACAAGAGGCACGTAAATCTGAACGCAAATGGCGTGCCACTAAACTGGAAGAATCTCATCTAGTCTGGCAAGATAATCTCAGAACATACAGGAAGGCTCTCCGTAATGCCAGAGCAGCCTACTACTCTTCTCTAATTGAGGAGAATAAGAACAACCCCAGGTTTCTCTTCAGCACTGTAGCCAGGCTAACAGAGAATCACAGCTCTACTGAACCATCCATTCCTTTAGGTCTAAGTAGCAATGATTTCATGAGCTTCTTTAATGATAAGATTATAACTATTAGAGACAAAATCCATCACCTTCTGTCTTCAACAGGCATTGATCTGCATTCTGATACAGCAAGTTTGGAAACAGCTGTAAAACCTGATATGTATTTAGACTGTTTTTCTCCCATCGACCTCCATCAAATAACTTTAATCATTTCTGCAGCTAAGCCTTCAACCTGCCTCATAGACCCCATCCCAACCAGGCTGCTCAAGGATGTTTTACCTCTAGTTAGTCATTCGTTATTGGATACAATCAATCTGTCTTTATTATCAGGACATGTACCTAAGTCCTTTAAGGTAGCTGTAATTAAACCTCTTCTTAAAAAGCCCACTCTAGACCCAGAGGTTTTAGCCAACTATAGACCGATATCAAACCTTCCCTTTGTGTCTAAGATACTTGAGAAAGCTGTAGCTAATCAACTGTGTGACTTTCTCTATAACAATAGTCTATTTGAGGATTTTCAGTCAGGATTTAGAGTGCATCATAGCACAGAGACCGCATTAGTCAAGGTTACAAATGACCTCCTAATGGCATCAGACAAAGGACTAATCTCGGTACTTGTCCTGTTAGATCTTAGTGCTGCATTTGACACCATTGACCATCAAATTCTTTTACAGAGAATGGAACATCAAATTGGCATCAAAGGAACCGCCCTAAGCTGGTTTAAATCGTATTTCTTAGATCGATCTCAGTTTGTTCATGTAAATGATGAATCTTCCATGCATACCAAAGTTTGTCATGGAGTCCCACAAGGTTCTGTACTAGGACCACTTTTATTTAGTTTATATATGCTTCCTTTAGGGAACATTATTAGGAATCACTCTATCAATTTTCATTGTTATGCTGACGACACCCAATTATATTTATCGATCAAGCCTGATGCAACCAATCAGTTAACTAAACTCCAAGCATGCCTTAAGGATATAAAAAATTGGATGACCGACAATTTTCTGATGTTAAATTCAGACAAAACTGAAGTTCTTGTAATTGGACCCAAGCACCTCAGAAACTCTCTTTCTAGAGACTTAGTTACCTTAGACGGTATCACCCTGGCCTCCAGCTCCACTGTAAAGAATCTTGGAGTTGTTTTTGATCAGGATTTGTCCTTTAATGTCCACATAAAACAAATTTCGAGGACTGCATTCTTCCACTTACGTAACATCGCTAAAATCAGACGCACTGTTTCTCAAGCAGATGCAGAAAAACTAGTCCACGCATTTGTTACTTCTAGGCTGGACTATTGTAACTCTTTGTTATCAGGCTGCTCTAATAAATCTCTTAGGACTTTACAGTTAATTCAGAATGCTGCTGCACGTGTTCTGACAGGAACCAAGATCAGAGATCACATCTCTCCCATTTTGGCTTCCTTGCATTGGCTCCCTGTTAAATCTAGAATAGAATTTAAAATTATCCTCCTTACTTACAAAGCTCTTCATGGTCAGGCACCATCATATCTAAAAGAGCTCATAGTACCTTACTATCCATCTAGAACACTGCGCTCTCAGGACGCTGGGTTCCTTGTGGTTCCTATAGTCTCCAAAAGTAGATTGGGAGCCAGAGCTTTCAGCTATCAGGCTCCTCTTCTGTGGAACAAACTACCAATCTGGGTTCGGGAGGCAGACACGGTCAACACTTTTAAGAGTAGACTTAAAACCTTCCTTTTTGATAAAGCGTATAGTTAGGGCTGGCTCAGGCCATCCCTTAGTTATGCTGCTATAGGATTAGACTGCCGGGGGACTCCCCAGGGTTATGCCTAGCCAGGCACGGTATTGGTTAAAGATGTAGTCACATCTCCCTTACCGAAAACCCTCCCTCCTACTCTGCCTCTCTCTGTCTGTCTTTCTCTGTCTGTCTTTCTCTGTCTGTCTTTCTCTGTCTGTCTGTCTGTCTGTCTGTCTGTCTGTCTGTCTGTCTGTCTCTCTCTTTCTCTCTTTCTCTGTCTGTCTGTCTGTCTGTCTGTCTGTCTCTGGACATGTCTCATTAATGCATGCTGCTGACCAAACTTCCCCGGAGTTTCTGTGCTCTGTCGTCCAGCAGGTTTTTCGTGGATCGTGGCTGCTGCTGTGATCCTGGACGGCGCCCACTACACATATTACTACTGTCATTAATACTACTATATCTACTACTGTGGTCACTTTATCATTCATTGTCATTCTGTAAGTCATTGTAACTGTACAAAATGTTTATGTTGATTGTCCTGTACACGTGACATCCATTGCACGTCTGTCCGTCCTGGGAGAGGGATCCCTCCTCTGTGGCTCTTCCTGAGGTTTCTTCCACATTTTTTCCCTGTTAAAAGGTTTTTTGTGGGCAAGTTTTTCCTCACTCGAACCGAGGGTCTAAGGACAGAGGGTGTCATTCTCTGTACAGATTGTAAAGCCCTCCGAGGCAAATGTACTTTGTGACTTTGGGCTATACAAATAAATAGAATTGAATTGAATTGTATACAGAACACAAACTTTTCAGTCAGCTGTGTGGTGGTGATGTCCCTGTTGACATCTGTACCAGCAGGACATGGCGTCCTTTCTAACAGCAGTTTGGTCATTTCTACAGAAAACAATGTTCTGATATTTGTCTTTATGGACATTAAAGTCATTAATACTCCATGTCATTGGTACACCGGCCAGCATGCTGACCTCCTGTTCCTCTGCTGCCTGCTGTGGACACCTCTCCCTTTACATCCTCTCATTCAAATAAAACATTACACTGATTTAAAAGTTGCTTTTGGCAAAAGTGCAAATGAAACTATTTGGAAAGAAAATGATGAACCTTATCTCTCAGACACAGAGACACACACACACACACACACACACACACACACACACACACACACACACACACACACACACACACACACACACACACACACACACACACACCCTGCTGAGTCGAGAAACAGCCAGGGAAACACAGGTCTTGAACTCAGCTGTCTGGGGACGAGGCTTTGGTGTCCATAGTAACAGTCCTTACAGAAGGACACAGGGACAACCTCCACTCTTCTGTTTCCCTGTGTGATGAGCTGGAGGAGGAGGACACTCCATCTCCTGAAACCTTCTGTGGATGGAGAAAAGTAGAAAAGAGAGAGGAGGGAAGATGAGGATCAATCATCCTGAAGTTCTTTCAGTCACTGTTGATATAACATATTGATTAATGCAGCTTTAGATTTGTTCCCTGTTTTGGGCACGAGTTCTGGGGGCTATATTTGGACACTGCTCAGGAGGTGATACTGTATTCAAGTTCTAGGTAGTTCTAGTTGTAGTTCAGCCCACATTCCTCCTGAATTACTTCAACACTGTTTGCATTTTAATCTTCATGACCAAAAATGAAAATAGAACTGATAACTTTATTTGAGTATTACAAGCCTCTGTTCAGCAACACATAATACGGAATTATAACTGGATATTATACATTTAATATATATATATTTTTTTCATTTCAAAAAGGTGGACCAGAAGATTATTTATAAACCCAAACATCAATCCATTTTCTTTAAACGCTTCTCCTTATCAGGGTCATGGGGGCCGCAGCCTATTCCTGCTCATCACAGGGCACATAGAAACAAACAACCATTCACACTCACATTCACACCTACAGACAATTTAGAGTCCTCAGTTAACCTGTTCAGGTTCATGTCTTTGGACTTTGAGAGGAACCCAGAGCACCTGGGGAGACCCCACAGAGACACGAGGAGAACACACAGAAAGGAACCAGTCGAGGTTCAAATGTTTGCAGTGAAGAAAATGGAAAACTATAAGATAACAGACTAAATATTTAGAGACTAATGGCAGACAAAAGCCCAAGCAAACTATGACAAACATACTCCTTGTACCTTAATAACTATACCTGATAATCTGCACAAGCTCCAGGAAGGCCTCATCCACGTTGTAGCGATTCTTGGCTGAAGCCTCCATGTAGTGGATCCTGTTCTCTCTGGCAAATGCCTGAGCATCTTCCCTGGAGATCTGCCGACAAAGAAAACAGTGCTAGTGCTCTCATTATGCTCTTCATAATATGCTCTCCACTTCAACAATGAGTGATGCACCTGTACATTACTCTGTTGTGAGGAGGTTAGCTCAGGGAGAAGTTTTAAAAGGTTTGCTGAGTATGAGGTTACTTTAAAAGTGGTAAGACTGATGTTGGAAAAATATTTATCATAGCAACAAGATATCACGGTGGATGGTAAGCCTCAGTTTTGTGTGGCTTGTATTGTTTCAGCTTTCACTGTCTCTTACAATCACCAGGAGGAAAAATGACACCTTCAAAGTTTTAGAAAGGTTTTAGTCGGAGGAGCAGCAGTTCTCCCAGCAGGTTGCCAGCGTGCCAGAGCACTGGTTAAACGGCAACAGTGTGCTTCTGTCAATACATCTAGCCAAACGCTCTCTGGCCAACAAAATGGATGAACTGTTGCTTCTGAACAGTAATCACTGACATTTACAGATCTGCTGCCCAGTGCATCACCAAAATCTGACTTGACTGTCTACAGCTGTCTACTCCAGCTGTTTATGGAAGAATGATCCTATCTTTATTCCAGAGCGCACATTTTCAGTTTGAGAGCATGATTTCTCCTTCTCGTGCTCAGATTTATTGTCCTCGTGCTTACATTTTATGCTCACACTCAAATCTAATGTGTTCGCGCTCAAAACATGTCCTCTGTGCTCTCAAATTTTTTCTGCTCTCGCACAAAACAGCACGTTGTCTCAGGTTGAAGTGTCTGCACAGACTGAAGGATGTCCCGCCCTGCGCTTAAATTATTGTGTTTCACCAGCCAATAGGGAGACAGCTACAGTCTGGTCCAATCTTGGATGTGTTTCTTCACGCTTTTTGGGCGCTTCGCAGGGGCAGGTATATGGTCTGTTTGTAAAACTTCCTTTCTTAAAAATACTCCAATTTACCATACTAGCCAGCTATTTGAATCGTCACCTATTTAAGACGCCAGTTTATTTATGTATAATGAATCCTAAATAATCCTAAAAAGAGTTATCGTCGTTTAGACACCGTATGATTCCATTTATCATAGACTGTTTCTAATTTTATATCAGCGGGATGTCTATAAATACACCTGAAAGCATACCTGTGTTGTCGTGGCCAAGGGGTTAAGCACCCCACCACCTGTTGTATCTTGAACCATGGGACGCCGGTTCGCATCCCGGCCGTTGCAGTCTTGCTGCATGTCATATTATGATTTTAAGTTAAAATTAACTGATGACTGTTACCGTAATATAATCCGTGTAATTCTCTTTTGTCCGATGCGCCTTATATATGGATCAATATTGGTTAGTCATGCCTAGTCATGGGGTGTCGCCGAACTAATCATAGATATATATACGTGGACGCATTGAGCGCTGAATTGTACGTCGTAAATAGGCTACCAATGTTATCCTCAAGTCATTATCATCATAGCGTATTTTATATTATACCTTTTTAATCATGTAGCCTAGCCTATTCACCCACCATCTCTTGTTGAACATTACAAAAGAGAATTACACGGATTATATTACGGTGCACAAAAAGCGTGAAGGAACACACCCAAGATTGGGCCAGACTCTAGATGTCTCCCTATTGGCTGGTGAAACAAACTAATTTAAGCGCTGGGAGGGACATCCTTCAGTCTGTGCAGACGCTTCAACCTGAGAGGACGTGCTGTTTTGTGCGAGAGCAAAATAATTTGAAAGCGCAGAGGACATGTTTTGAGCGCAAGCAGAAAAAATCTGAGCGCACAGACATGTTTTGAGCGCAAGCGCATAAGATCTGAGTGCGCACAGGACATGTTTTGAGCGCGAGCACATTAGATTTGAGTGTGAGCATAAAATGTGAGCACGAGGACAATAAATCTGAGCACGAGAAGGAGAAATCATGCTCTCAAACTGAAAATGTGCGCTCTTGAATAAAAATAGGATAATTCTTCCATAGCTGTTGGGCTTCTAACTGTGGACCATGCATCTTCTACTACATAAACAAAGGTTGACTACCGTTGTTACAGTGTTGGAGAACATCTTTGACTGTGTACTGTAAAAAGTTTTGCACAACAAACAGTCAGTGAGTGTTACTGAAAGCCTACGCTACACCTCAGACATTTGATTCTCCTCCTGTTTTTAAAAGAACCTGAGACATTAATACTAAAATAAAAGCATTACTATTTAATTAATTACACTGGTTCTTAAACTGTGGTAGTCATCCATTGGTACATGTAGGAATCTCAAACTACAAGATCACTGAAAAAAGTTCTGCATTTCCTGCATCAAGCTGCTACACAGTGACATTCATGCAGGAAGCGCACGTACATCCACGATTAGTGACGTGTAACGCTGAAATGTGACAAGATCGTCAGCAGAGGTAAAACAAAGGATTGGAAGCATACTGCAGTCAGAATTATTAGAAATATTTAATAGTCGACAATAAATCATTTTATGATTAGAAATATACATGCCTCCTTTGTTTGTCTACACTGTGCCAACACTGCTGTACATGTGGAATGTGTCAGGATGGTGGCACCATGAGAGCCTTGTTTTGAATTATTATTTGATTCTTATCTTTTAATATTTTCTGTGGTAGTAAAAGTGTAAAATGTTCCACTTCCACTAATGACACTGCAGAGATGTATTAGTTGTTACAGACCACTCGTTGCTGTTCCAGGTCAGCCTTGTTTCCAACCAGCACCATAGGGAAGTCATCTCGGTCCTTCACTCTCAAGATCTGGGTGTGAAATTTCTGGACCTCATGGTAGCTGTTAGAAGGGCAGAAGAACAAGCACAGACTGTGGATGTGAGGCCATAATATGTAACATCACATCAACTCATCGTCATGTCATAAACAAAGCAAACAGCAAACATGATCCCAGTTGATTCAAGAGGTTCCATTCACTTGGTTTGCTCTGGCTCTGTTTACATATGCAGAGTGATTACACCGTAAGAAACCCGACTATAACTCCCAGTCATACTTGAGTAGATCAAAAATGCATTTTTTAATGAACACAAAACCAAAATATGTGAGCGGTCTGCTTACAGACAAACAAACAACATCACATTTTGTTAAGATGAGAGCAGGAAAAAAAAACAAGATATACATCCATTTCCTGTAACTGCTTCCCCTTGTCATGGTCTCAGGGGGCCAGAGCTGACTCCACACACTCCATTACCTGCCCCGGTCGTTGAGTGCAAACACCAGTAAGAAGCCTTCTCCTGAGCGCATGTACTGCTCCCTCATCGCCCCAAACTCTTCCTGACCTGCTGTATCCAAGACTGAGAAACACACACACACACACACACACACACACACACACACACACACACACAGCAGTATTCAAATAGCTGGTCATGACCAACCTTCATGAGACAAAAATGCTGGACTGATGCACTGTTATTAACAGGTGTGTGTAGGTACAGGATGTGTAACAGATAACTGAGGTCAGGTACATATTCAAAGAGAGTTTAAGGTGGCAGTGATTGCTCATCAAGTTTCACTGGCTACCTGTAGCCGCCCACATTCAATTCAAATCACTAATGCTCGCCTACGAAGTAGTCTCTGGTTGCACCCATCTACCTGAATGCCCTTGTACAGGCATAGGTTACCTCACGACTTGCACTCCTCCGATGAACGACGCCTGGCTCTGCCACTTGTTCGCTCAAGGCAATCCAGACTTTTCTCATCTGTTGTTTTCCATTGGTGGACTGCACTACCAATTCCTACCAGATCAGGGGTGTGCCTGTCTACCTTTAACAAACTCCTGACGACCTCCAGCTCTTCAGAAAGGACCTCCTCTGCTAGCACTACCAACAATTAGACATATAGCCTTTAAGAATTATCACAGCACTAACACTTTCTTCTCGCACTGTACCTTGATTGTTCCCTTCTCTGAAAGTCGCTTTAGATAAAAGCGTCTGCTAAATGAATAAATGTAAATAATAAATGTAAATGACCAGTTCAGCAAAGATCAAATGAGGAAGAAGAATGTTGAACATCCAATGGATTCCATGTTCCAATCAGTTAGCTATGTCTTTTATATGTGGGTGGGACACACTGCTTCATCCAAAATCATTTCTAAGAGCCTCTTAAATTATCAGTAAGAAGAGAGCAATGGTGTCAGTTTGCAACCCCGCCCTCTTACAAGCAGGAGGAAACTACGGTGGTCACAAAAAGCCCCTTCTAGAGCTACTGTTTGGTTTGTCCATTCTGGGCTACTGTAGAAACATGGTAGACTCAGTGGATATGTATTTTCAGATACACTGATGAAAACATAATTATGATTTTATTTCTGTAAATCTGACGCACTGGACCTTTACGTTGTGAGAACAGCAGTCCCTTTATGCCTCTCATGTTTTATTATCAGGTTTGAGTCACGGAGCAAAGCATCAGATTTTTTTGACAGTAGGGCTAAAACAATTCAGCCTCTCGGGCCATGACCAGCAAAACAATGGATGCAGTAATCTCCATGTGAATACAGAGAACTTTAAAAAAAGCTGGTAAAAAGTTAAATGGTCATTGATGATTCTGCTTCAGCTCTTATGCTCTCCACATGGACTGCTTTCATGCATGCAGCCAAAGCCTGATCAGAGGTGACTGCTCAATACTCGGTCTACAAACAGAAAACCAGGATGCTTCTGGGGCCAAAATCTCAGTCCCTTTCCTCAAAATTCTGTATTCATATGTAACTAGCGATTATGTGTATTACCGATAACTGAATTGAGTTATTTTCTAGATTCATTTGTGAATTGTTTGTTTTAAAATGTCAGAAAATAATGGAAAATTTGCATCCCATTTTCTGTGTTTTATTGAAAATATAAGATAAGACTAAGAAATTGATTTAATGATTTTAATGATTAGTTAACAAAACAGTCATAATAGTCATATAGCCATAATAATGTCAGGTATTTTTATGTCTACGGAGTAACCGTTGCAGCTCTATCTGAAAGATAATTCTCTGAAGACAAGAAGGTAGTTTAACAACAGCCAGTGCTGCTCTGCAGGTATTTCCAGAACCCTCAAATACTCTTTAACAATGCGGATAAAAACATGCTCTGTTCTATTTACTAATCTCTAGACAAATGTCTGACAGAAATGACCCTGCTCAGCACATGTGGAAATATGAATGAAAAGAAACATTCATATTGAAAAATATTGAAAAATGATTTCATCTCACAAATCAGTCAGTTAAATATGTATGTAAGCTATCTTCTTTATTTGGCCTGACTTGGAAAACAAGGTAGAATTATTGTATCTATAGAGTTAGAGACTTTGAGCGTTTCAGAAATGAAACAACAACAAGCTTCTGGATTTGACCAAAAACTTGAAGAGTGAAGGCTACAGAAGAGATTGAACTGGGAACTGGGATTGACAAAGCTCTGACAGAGCCTTTGAATAGACATGAGTGAGTGTCATGCTATGCGGGTGCCCCCCTTTACACCACCCATCCACACACTGCAACATCAGTATACACATCACTCCGCAGCATAGTTCCCTCAGTATTAAAAAAAAAAAAAATCACATCTATGTTGTTGTTGTTGACCTCCTCCTACCTCATCCAATAAACTGGATGGTTTGTGTACAGGGATGTTTGTGAAGGATGGCATATATAAGACAATCTGTGAATGTGAACATATGAAGAGTCATACAAACAAAAGCTCTGCAGACACAATGTGTAAATTTGATGATTCACATATTACTGTGCAGTGAAACAGCAGTATGACCCAACACACACAACTTAACACCAGCCAAGTACAAGTCCTAACAAGGGAATGAAACATCAAGAGAGCAAACACGCCGCCTGTGTCATATCACACCATGGTGCAACACACCCTCTGCTTTCAAACAAAGCCCTCACACAGCCTGCAATCACTAACAAACAGTGTGAAAAATGGACTTATGTCCAGCGTGATGGAGCCTTACTGTCCAGCCGGGTCTCCTTTCCGTCTACAGTACAGATCTTGGTGTATGAGTCTTCAATGGTGGGGTCGTAGTCTGACACGAAGTAGGACTGTGGGACACACATTTAGTGTTAATAACAAGTGACAGCTTTTGGCACAGTTTCTATTAAATACACAGACTTGTCTGACAATACTCAAGAAATATTTGGCTCCATTGGAGAGTGGCCATTTGTTACTAATGTATAAAAAGTAGAACACACAGTGTAGCAATTCCGTATCTCCATTTTATATTTTATATTACTGCACAGGCTTATGCTGTTGCATTCCATCTATAGAGCTGTTAGTGACCGGTTTGACACACCGTGTGCTATTATTACTTTTCACAGGAGCCGTGACTCTTCAAAACTGTACCCACCATCTTACAGACACTTTTTAGCCATGATTGTGCAATGGAAACTTGAATTTGAAGCCAGTGTGAATCATGTTGTAATTACACAGTTTGACCACTATGTCCAATTGACTTCAAAGTCCTTTTTGGCAAGTGGACTTTTGCACTTAGGACAATGTGTTGAGCACAAACCAGGCTTCGAGGCAATGGGCACACCAGTGTTTGTGCCTGTTACCACTTTACTCCAAATCTCACGTATCACTGACTGCCCTTGCTTAGTTTCCTATTCTTTCTGTGTCTTTGTGTTGAGGTGATCACAGCCACAACTGAAGGAAAACTGTGAGATCTTTTTAAATTCAAAGTGTGAATCGATGATAGGTGAACACTGTGACCTGTGCTGCGGTGTGTTTGAACCACGGCTGATGAGGGCTGCACATCTGGAACAGCTGTCATGTTTAGCTCTTTGTTACTGTGAGCTACATGCAGCAGGTACAGACACATTGAACACACTGATGTGACAGATTAAAGGCCACTACAAGCCTGATGAATGTCTGACCACTGATTTATGATGAGTGATAAAACATTCATATGAACAGTTTTGATCTGCACACACTCTGCTTACTAACTACAAGATGTTTGATAAGCTGTTCTATAAAGAATAAGTGAATAATTCATAAAGTCACTGTGTCATCGTGTATAACATGACGGTCAGCAGTCACAGGTGGAGACAGTACCTGAATGAACTGGATGGTCAAGGCGCTCTTCCCCACCCCTCCTCCTCCCACCACCACCAGTTTGAATCTTTCCTCCTCTCCACTCATTCTGCTTTTCAACTAGGTTTCGTCCGAACCAAACACTGGCCTGAATCAGAGACCCGCTGTTCCACAGCAGCTAGAGCCCAAATCCAAAGCGAGTACTCGAGTGAAGGCGCCCGTTAACGGTAATATCAGCAGACGAGAGCAGCATGGACTCTTTTCACGGTGCAGCTCCGAACTGAAACTTCACCAGCAGGCTCATTTTCTGCGACGTCTTCGAACCAAAACTACGTCGATCCTTCCCGCCTGAGTTTCACCGTCCCCCCACGAGAGGCTGCCAGAAGAAGAGCGAGTGTCGGAGGACTTTCTTCTTCTTTTTCTTCTTCTTCTCCCTCGTCTTTCGGCTCTTTTCGCGGCCTCCTCACAGCTCCTGAGGGCGGAACTGCTTCCTCTTTTCGCTTTGCTCAAGAAAGTCGAAGGCAGCTCACACACACCAGCATTCACAGCAGTGTGTGTGTGTGTGTGTGTGTGTGTGTGTGTGTGTGTGTGTGTGTGTGTGTGAGAGAGAGAGAGAGAGAGAGAGAGAGAGAGAGAGAGAGAGAGAGAGAGAGAGAGAGAGAGAGAGAGAGAGACGGTGACAGATACGGAGAGTAGAAAAGATATGCTAGAGTTGGACACACACACTTCAGCTTTGTGCTCTTTAAAACTAAAAAATGACCAGAACGGATTCCACTCCCGTGTGTCAATGTCCTTATTTGGTCAATTGTAGTATCCGTGACATCATTTCAACCTTCTGTCTCGCAGAGTGTAAAAGCAACTCGAGCTCCTAAGTGTGACAAAGTCGTTGTGATTTTCCGTCAAATGTTTGATAGTTTTGGTTTCAGTTGAGAAAAAGAACGTAAATATAACTTCACTTTTTCTTGCCCCGAGGCAACAAATACCACACCTCTGTATGCGGACACACTCCAAACCCGAGCCTAACAACCTGCTGTTAATATTACACAACGCCTCAAGCAGTGCGCCTTATGAAGCCCGTTTTAATGCACAACGAATGGAGACATTCTTACACATATACATATACTTGACCTTTATGATATTATGACGGAAGTTCTGTTTTCTTATGGATGATAATAAAAATAAGAATATGATTATATTACAGGATTCATAGTTCAGCTTTCATGTTCTGATCACAATAACATGCTGCGGCCTCTCTCTCCTCTCTGTGCAATTCAATTTTTTTAATTAATCAATTTTATTTATATGACGCCATATCATAACAAAAGTTATCTCATGACACTTTTCATACAGAGCAGGTCTAGACTGTACTCTTCCTAATATTATTTGCAGAGACCAACAATTTCACCATGAGCACGTTTAATATGAAATATTAAACATGAATATATTACCATTTTTGTTCATATCATTTTTAAATGGAAGATATGTACATTTGGACTATTTTTCACTTTTCCATCCACTTCTTAAAAAAATAATTAAAGGACTTATTTTACAGCAGAGACCCCGATAGAATAAAGCACTGATCACCTACACACAGTACCTTTGTTTTATCTTCGGGCTGCTCCTCAAGACATGCAGTTACACACAGCTCGTCTCTATTTCATCAAAATCCCTGCAAACATTTGAAACTTTTACAAGATCAAATCAGGGAAACAGAAGAAATTAGCTGAGAAGCTTCTGCCGACTACTCAAAGCACTTTACAACACTTGTCACGTTCACCCATTGGTGATAGCGTTGCTAAAACACAAGTTACAGTCATATATGAGTATCAACATATCTGTTAGCCCTCACTTAGCAATGTTAAATATGACGTCTTAAAGTATCTCTAATCTAATTTAAAACTAGCCTGACAGGGTTTAATGTATTTGCTGACCCACCAGTGTCCAGTATTCATTTTGCTGAAATATTATGCACAATATCAGTATCACTACGTTTTAAAAACTCCAGTATTAGGCACAACAATGGTGTTGGTGAGGCTCTTACTGTGTCAGGTGTCATGGTGCTTTATGGTGCATATCTACAAATACATTTTCATTTAAATTAGAATACACCACTCCAAGAGCTATCGGGGTCTCTGAGGTAATCTGAGTATCTGGAAAACTGAATTACACAAATTCTGTCTTGGTGACCCTTATCCAGTTATAGACGTTTGAAGATTTTCATGACTAAAAGAGAAGTCTTTACCCACTTTCATATCTGTTAATACGCTTGACTTTAAGTGCACAGCTCTCTAATTTCTATCAGGTCTCTAAATCAAAGCTTCAGGCTGAGAAAAAGGCAACAAGGAAAGGTTGAAATGTCGTCTTTAATCATCAGTAAATGCATCTCAAGACAATTTATGCTAAAGGTTTCTGTCTTACCTGTACAAATGTCAAGATACGGTGACCAAGTTTTGTTCAGTATTATTACATTATATCCAGCTCTGCAATAAATAAATAAATAAATGAATGAATGAATGGGGGACAAAGGTTCTGTTAGACCTCCCATGCGGGTGTATGCATCACGCATGTGGGTTGGTTCCTCTTGACAAACATGCACAGATCTAAACAGAAAGGACAGTGGCTCCTGCACCCCCATCCAGCACTCTCAGCACCTGGACGGCAGTGCAGGCTGTCCCATCCTTACAGGGTGGACAAACACCCCTCCCAGCAGCACCCTCTCCCCCCAGTACAGCAGCTTGTTGAGGGTGAAGCTGAACGGTGACAGCAGGCCCTGCTCCTTCACCTCAGCTTGGCTGCACTTGCTGTGGGGGAGGCTCTGGTCCCCGTTGGTGTCCTGTGCCTGCCTGTAGAAGCAACTGTTATTTTGTGTCTTTGCCTTAGGCCACTCTCTCATCTCCCTATCGTGGACAGTTTTGGACTTGCTGCGCCTTGCTTGCTGGCTTGGCTGTTGCTTGAAGGGGAGGTAGGGCAGATTCCTAAAGGGATCAAAGAGAGGGTCAGGTTTTTGCGTTTCTCTAGTATAGAAGCAGAGCCTGCTGGGAGTTGTAGGTGTGTGGGCATCGCTGCTGGTTCACAGAGCCTTGGAGGCGATACCTCACATGGCACCTGGAGTTGCTGTTGGTTTTGACTGAGATTGAGATGAAGAGTCCGGAGTTTCCCTGACCCTTTGCCTCTTCCACCTGAAGGTGAGTGTCTTTGCAGTGTATCCTTTGCGTAGTAGAAATCCTCTCTGTGTGCCTGTTTGACCTCCGCTAAGCCACTGATGAGACTGTCAGCCTGATGATTCATGTTCTGACTGCTATGAGTGTGGTTAACACTGTCATTGATAGATGGCGGGCGATTATCCAGCTGCTGAATGAGGAGGTCCCCACCAGAGGCCTTCTGGGTCAGAGTGCTCTGGAAGTGCTGCAGCTGACCCAGGAAGTTGAAGTTTGGGGAGATGGAGGGCCGACGCTCTTTCACAAACCTTATGAGGGGACAGACAGAAGGCAGGTTAAGACTACAGGTCTTCTACAGCTCACATACAGACTCTGGTTGATCTTCTAAACTACAGTGTGGTCAGACAGTAGTTATCTGTTTCTTCTTTAGTTAGTGCTAAATGAGAAATAAGAATTGACATGACACAAACAAACCAACGGAACAGGGATATGTGAAAAGAAGAACAGGAAATGTGACAGCATGAAGAATGAAAAGAATAACACTGACAGAGCTGTCCTGTTTCCATGTGATTCACTGTCATGTACATGGTGTGTTTAGGATTTACCAAGGGGACGACTGCTCTGCTCTAAAACAACCTCATTATATGACCCTGGACAGTGTGTGACTTTTTCAAGTTGTTGTTGTGCACACGCCCACATGTCAACAGGGCTGAGCTGTGCATGTAAACGGACTTCTATTCATATAGCACTTCTCATTTAAAGTGGTTTTAAACACTTGTTGCATCACGTTCACACAGACAGACATGAGAGGGATAGAAGGCATTATTTCATGTCTAGAATTAGCACAAACTATTAATATACTTATATTTAGTTATGTTTACAATGACATATTAAGAGGGACAGCTCATGTTTTCCCAGGGAGGGGAGCTGCTGGCCCTTCTGCAATTTCCACCCATGTGTCAATCCAAACAACTTTTAGAGTGACATGTCTGTTGCTGCTGTTTGTATCCTTCAATAAGTTAGTTATCTATACAGTTATATAACTGGAATAGTTACAATTCAGAGTACTTGAACTGCTGTTGTGTTTGTCCAACAGACAGGACAGACGTATTTGTATTATCTTTATACTTTATGTTTAGGTTTTCAAATCGAACCTATTAATGGAACATTTATAACTCTGTTTCACAACACATGGCTCAAACCAGGCTGCAGTATGTGTGTGGCGTACCTGTAGGCATGGTCCAAGTCCATACCCAGGCTGTACATGATATAGGCGACGGCCAGAGCCGGGGAGCGAGAAATTCCTGCAGCGCAATGAACCAACACAGAGGCCCCAGAAGACATGGCTGCATCTGAACACACAGCACAGTGAGACAGTAAGTCCAACTGCAGAGACAGCAACAAGCAGCACCATTCAAATAGCTGCTTTTATCAATATGATCAATATGTGTGTTATGCAGATTGGAGGAAATGTGCTTGTAAAAGGGGGAGTGAGTCCTGACCGATGAAGTGCAAAGCCTGTGGGATCCAGGGCAGCAGGTCGTCCCACAGGGAGTCATCAATAGGGATGCGAAGATATCTGGAGCAGGGCAGAAAGGAGGGTTGGGGGCTGCAGCGGCTCACACTCAGCACGTAGGAAATACCCAGAGAGGCCAGCCGGTCCTGTGCACACACACACAAACACATACACACACAAACACAAACACAAACACATACACACACAAACACATACACACACATGGAGCTTGTCTGTTGGTAAAGTGATGTCATTGTATTCAGTATGATGCCAGTCATACTTCAGTAAGCTCTGACACTACTGCTTTATATCAGTAGACTGTATTGTACTTGTTATTTCACCACGTTCCACTGAGATGAATATGGAATGAATTGCATGCATGAATGCATCAGTAAGACAAAATAATTTATAATAATAACAGAAGTCATAATGTTACTTTAGTCAGGTTAGGGTCCGGGATGTGAACAGGCTCCACATCTTACCTGCGTCACGTCGCTCTCCGCTCCGAGGTAGAGCCGCGGCATGATGACAGACAGCGGAAGCCGCTCCGCCTCTCTCTCCCGGGACCATACCATACCTGCAGGACAACATGCAGCACAGGTTAGGTTCACAATGGTCCAAATGTCGGTCTGCTCTATCAGAACTTAGCTGCCCTCAGAAGCGACTCTTCCACCGTCAGCACTCACAGCTGAGACAGCAGCTCACGTCAAATCTGACATGTCATGTTACTCACTGGAAGTGTCCCCGTCCTCCGTCACTTACTCCGAGCTTTGCACACTCGTTCTGGTCAAATGTCCTCTGCTGCTACTGCGTGCTCCGTGCACACCGTGCTCTCTTAAACTGGCGTCGAAACGATGAGCTCATCGTCTTTCCAACAACAGATCTCGTTCGGATGATGTCATCTTTAGCCAATCTGCGCCTTGCCTGACTTCGACATGCGCACAAGCATCTCCGCTGTATCAGGGAGCCCCTCGGAAGCTTTGATGGAGCAGAAGAAGGCAGGCTGTTTGTGGCAAGAAGGCCTTTTCCATCATACATATATGAACAGAAATACTGAGCACATCATGGTACACAACAACAGCTGCTTTCTGTCAGTTTGGACCCTTACATAATCGTTCTACAATCACAGAAATCATAAATAGAATTCAAAACATCTAAAATTCAATTCTGACTTCAATTTGTCTTTATATTAACCTGCTTAGTACACACACACACATACACGGTATATATATATATATATATATATATATATATATATATATATATATATATATATATATATAGGAAATTAAACCTTTGAATATATGGAATGAAACTTGACTGACGTCAGACTTCACGGCATCTTGTGTAACGTGTGGATGTTATAGCTAAAAGTGAGTGACAACGAGTCAGTCCGCTCACAATCTCGTTGCAGCAATATTAAACTATGAGGACATCATTAACACTGCGTGTACGCGCCAAAATCCCCTCGATACCCCTGAATACAGTTTTTCTCTCTCTATATATATATCTATATATATATAACTGATGATATCAATAGAATTACATATATATATATATATATATATAACTGATGATATCAATAGAATTACATTTCCAAGTAGAGTAGACTGTAGACTGTTCCAAGAGTAGACTGTACTCTTCCTAATATTATTTACAGAGACCAACAATTCCACCATGAGCATGTTTAATATAAAACCCGAATTAGCATATTACCATTTTTTGTTCATATTGTTTTTTAAATGGAAGATATGTACATGTACATTTGGACTATTTTTTTATCCACTTCTTAAAAAAATAATTAAAGGACTTTTTTTTACAGCAGAGACCCTGATAGAATAAAGCACTGATCACCTACACACAGTACCTTTGTTTTATCTTCAGGCTGCTCCTCAAGACATGCAGTTACACACAACTTGTCTCCATTTCATCCAAATCAGGGTGTAACGACTATTTTTCCATTTCCCAGGTTGTCATTACTTCACAGGTGGGGATAGGAGTGAACCGACGCAGACCCAAAGATTTGACTTTCCAGACATTTTTGACAGTTGCAGTTGTTTTGTTTTTTATTGAAGAAAGCAGTTTGACATACCAGTAATTTGCGCTCTGTCCTGTGTGCTCTGGTCTGTTCGAGGTCTGGGGTCTGAGGTCTGAGGTCTGGGCTCTGAGGTCTGGTGAGAACTGTGTGCCCTCCCCTTCCTGTCTCTACCTCTTCCTGTGACCTATGCCCTTTATGCTCACTGCCACCCAGTGGCCAAACTATGCAATTTAAACATATCTAAATAAAATAAAATAACCTGCCAACACTAACATAAATGGCTCCTACACACTGGCCCCTAATTGTCCTAAGTGTGTAACAAAACAATTACTAATAAATAATAATAATGGAGCTACATACATTTTTTTTTTAACCTTATACATTTTTCAAAAACAAAAGAGTATGTACTATGTGTTGGCATTTAATCTTGATTCTTCATCTTCTTTTCTTCACTCTTTTCAGAGTAAAGGCCATCAGTCTTTGCCATCTAGGCCTCAGCTTCTTGGAGTAGACATATTTTTGTTATTGGTCTCTCCAAGATGTTACTCTTTGTCTTGAGCCGAACTGTGCGGACAGGACCTTTTGCATCCGCTTTTGTCTCCAGTATTCTTCCCATTAACCAGGATCCTCTTGGTGCAGTGGAATCAACCACCAGAACAATGTCACCTGGAGCAAAGCTTCTTTTGACTGTAGACCACCGTTGTCGTTCTTGGATCAGGGGTAAGTATTCTTGAGTCCACCTTTTCCAAAACAGATCCGCCATATATTGCACTTGTTTCCATCTGCATCTGCTGTATAAATCTTCTTTTGCAAAGGTGGTAGTATAGGTTTGGTTTTCAGCAGAAGAAGGTGATTTGGTGTGAGTGCTTCCAGATCCATTGAATCATCAGACGTTTTAGTTATGGGTTGGTCTTTTAAGATTGCTTCGGCTTCACAAAGAAACGGTTTGCAATCCTTCGTCATCCAGAACTTGTTGGTTTAGCACAGATTTCAGCACATTTCGAACCATGCGGATCAATCTTTCCCAAACACCGCCGTGATGGGAAGCTGCTGGGGGGTTAAAGCGCCACTTTATCCCTCGTTGAAGCATAGCACTTCGGATTTTGTCCTGATGTAGGTTCTTGAGTGCTTCTCTCAATTCATTTTCCGCTCCAACGAAATTTGTGCCATTGTCTGATCTTAAGGATGAAACTTGACCTCTTCGACAGATAAATCTTCTTAAAGCATGGATGCAGGAGTCTGTGTCCAGTGTATGTGCAACTTCAAGATGTACTGCCCTGCTTGCCATGCAGGTGAAGATTACACCATACCTTTTAACAAGACTTCGTGCTCTTCTGATCTCTATAGGACCGAAGTAGTCCACTCCCACATCTGTGAATGGAGCTCTATCTGGAAGAATCCTCTCAAGAGGCAAGTCTGCCATTTTTTGTTCTCCAACCTTTGATCGCTGTCGTTTACACACAACACAGTCGTTTATAATTTTCCTTGCTGCAGAGTTAGCTTTGATGATCCAGTATTTCTTACGAAGGTGAGACAGCATGTGATTTCTTCCTCCATGTCCAAGTTGTTTATGAATGTGTCGTAACAACAGCGTGGAAATGTGAAGGTCTTTTGAGAGAATAATGGGGTGTTTGGCTTCTTCAGGCATCGCTAGTTTGTTCAGGCGACCACCTACTCTCAGAAGTCCATTACCTAGCACCGGGTCCAGTTTGTACAGATGGCTGCATCTTTTGACACCCTTTTTACCAGCTTCCAGTATAGATAGTTCTTCTGTGAATCTCTGTCCTTGGCTGAAAGAGATGACTGTGCTTTCTGTGTGGGCAAGATCTTCAGGACATAAATACTGTCCATGGAGCGTGTCTTTAAAAGCTTGCATCTCTCTTTCCACTTTCTCCTTTACCTTGCCAGGATCCTTTTCAGAGTTACTTACAGCAGTCTGTAACTCCTTCCTCTTTTGTGTCAGTTGCTTGAGTGTCGTTTTTACCTTCAGAAGCCAGGCTACAGCAGTCTTCAGATTTCTCCATGATGAGAAATAGTTGATCAGATACGCTGTGGGGTTCAGTGGAAATTTGACAATGATGTTTACAGTGAGAGTTTGTTTGATTTCTGGATCATTGGCAGAGATTACTGATTTCAGGTGAGTCTTTGGCCACTCTTGATCTGATTTACAGAGAAACTCTGGTCCCTTGATCCATCTCTTGCAATTTAGGAATCTGTCTGCTGTTAGTCCTCTAGATGCTTCATCTGCTGGGTTTTCTTTTGTGCTGACATACCTCCATTGTGATACATCTGTAGCATCCCTTACAAAGGAGATCCTGTTCGCTACAAATGTTTGGAAATGTTTGGTTTCATTGTTGATGTACTTAAGTACTGTTGTACTATCGGTCCAGAAGATTGATTTGTCCAGTTGAAGCTCCAATTCTTTTTGCAGCATAGTGTCGACTCTAACAGCTAGGACTGCAGCTGTGAGCTCCATTCTGGGAGTAGTCATCTGTTTTAATGGTGCCACTCTTGATTTTCCAGTTATGAATGCAATATGCACTTCTTTGTGGTTGTTTTCCAGTCTTAGGTAGGAAACAGTACCATATCCACTTTCGCTGGCGTCCGAGAAGTGGTGAAGTTGGGCATATCGAATTTGGCCAAAACTTGCAGGCTTTATGCACCGATTGACATTGAACTCCGCCATCTTGTGAAGATCTGCTAGCCATGCTGTCCACTGTTCTAAGAAGATTTGGGGTATGTTTTCGTCCCATCCAATGTTTTGCTTACAGAGCTCCTGCATAATCAGTTTGGCTGGCAGAGTAAATGGTGCGAGAAATCCTAATGGATCATATATTGAGCCAATTACTGACAAGATGCCACGTCTTGTGTATGGTCGTTCCCGTGCAGCAATTCTGAACTTGAAAACATCCGTCTCAACACAACAGAGCAGTCCTAGTGCCCTTTCCATTGGAAGATTGTCTTTGTCCAAGTCCAGCTCTTTGATTTCTTTGGCACGGTTTTCTTGTGGAATGGATGCTAGTACTGTACGGATGTTGCTGATCCATTTTGACAGCATGAATCCTCCCTTTTGGCAGAGAGCAGTCAGGTCTCTTACCATTTGTACTGCTTCTTGTTCTGAAGGCATGGATTTCAAGCAATCATCCACGTAAAAGTTGTTTTTTACTGTGTTCGTCATCTCTGCTGTAAAGCGAGTTTTGTTGTCTTCAGCAGTCTTCTTTAATGCGAAGTTTGCACAACTTGGTGACGACACGGCTCCAAAAAGATGAACTTTCATCCAATACTCAACAAGATCTTGCTGCACATCACCATTGGGCCACCACGGGAATCTCAGATAGTCGACATGTTTTTCTGATACTTTGACTTGATGAAACATTGCTTTAATGTCGGCCATCAAAGCAACTGGTTCTTGCCTGAACCTGATGAGAACTCCAATGAGTGAGTTGGTAAGGTCTGGACCCTGTAGCAGTTGGCAGTTAAGTGACGTTCCTTTAAATACTGCGCTGCAGTTGAAGACTACTCTTAATGTCTTTTTTCTTGAGTGATACACTCCATGATGCGGGATGTACCAGAGTTCTCCATCATTTCGGTTCAGCTGATCCACTGGTACCATTTCAGCATAACCACTCTCAATCATTTCTGTGAGGAATGATGTGTATTCTTCATGGAATTTCTCATCTTTTCCAAACTTGCGTTTCAGGCTCTGGATGCGCTGTTCTGCAATGCAACGGTTGTTGGGCATGCTGGGATTTTCGTGTTTAAAAAGTTAAGTCTAGGCAGTGGTGTCCATCTTTCATTTTTGCAGACTGGTTCATAATATCCAAGAATTTTACTTCTTCTCTGGACATTTCTTCCTTTTCCATGCTGTTTCTTTCACTGAATGCCTGATTGTATTGTTTAACCAGTAGCTCCTCCAAGTTCACAATAGATATGTGATTGACCGCAGCAGCAGGGCAGCCATTCTCAACCCTGATGATGTTGTCTCCTCTCAGTGGACCATAGATGACCCACCCCAATAGGGTCCTCGTAGCATATGGTCCATCTCCTTGACTATTGACCACTTCCCAAGTCTCCAATGCCTTAGAAGCATTTGTTCCAATGAGTAGATCAATGCCAGAGTCTATTTCATGGATCTTGATGTTCTTCAGGTAAGGCCATTCCTTCAGATCGTCTTGCCTGGGAATGTTGTGCTGAGAAACAGGCATAGTCATGTGTGTGAACACATCAGATAGTTGGATGAAGTTATCTTCGTCCAGACAAGCTATTTCCAAACCTGAGATATGATGACTGGTCACAGGCTTCACTTGATTCATGGTACGTAAAAGAACACTGGTCTTCCGTCCTGTTATGTTCAGCCTCCTCATTAAGTTCTCTGTGCAGAAGGTAGATGAACTTCCATGATCCAAAAATGCATATGTTTGCAAGACTGTGTCCCCCTTGTGGCTTTTTACTTGTACTGGTACGATGGAGAAGATGCAGGTTTCCTCACCGGCCCCAATATGCCCACATGTTTGAGATGAGAGAACTGCATTGCTCCCCACTGGTTTTCCACTTTGTTCTGTGTGTTCTGGATTCTTCTGTTTAATATAAAGTATTTCAGGATGATTTTGGCTGCACATATCACATGACAAACGGCTCTTGCAGTCTTTGCTCATGTGTCCTATTTTCAAACATCCAAAACAGACTCCCTTTTTCTTTAAGAAATCTATTTTTTCTCTGTGCATCTTCTTCCTGATCTGTGGGCACCGCACCAATGTGTGTCTACTTTTATCACAGAACAAACAAGAACTTTGAGATTTGGTGGTATTTACCTGGTCAGCGATCAAACCATAATAACATAACTAACATAAATGGCTCCTACACAGGGAAACAGAAGAAATTATCTGAAAAGCTTCTGCCGACTACTCAAAGCACTTTACAACACATGTCACATTCACCAATTGACACACATCCATACACTGATGGCAGAGGCTGCCCTGCAGAATCATCAACTGCTCATCAGGAGTTATGCAGTGCTTCCTATCCAAAGCGTTCACAATGATACTAAGCTCATTCAAACAAATTTGCACAGTCATCTGGAGCAATTTGGGGTTAAGTATCTTGTTTGAGGACAGTTAAACTTGACTGAGGAGAAGAATCCTACTAGACAACTCACTCTACCAACTGAGCGAGTGCTGTGTTTCTTATGTCCATTTGAGTTTTGCACTACCAAACACTGCAATGAAAACCAGACTATTGGCCTAAAGGTGTTACCGGGGAGTGACTCTGAAGACGTCAGAGCAGTAGCAGTCCCTACATACTATAGGCCAAAGAGGATGTGGGCTAAAGTAGGACACAAACGAGAATTCCATCTAGGCCAGTGGATAGTTTCCATAATTTATTTCCAGCTCAGTACAGCAAACTGCAGCTAAGCTGAAACCTGAAAATAAGATCACTATTTTAAGTATCAAAGTTTTTCAGTCAACTCAGCACTCAAACAGCATTTATTTTGGTGGTCTTGTAGTGTTCTTACAGACAAATATGGTGGACATTGTGGTTGAAAGTGCACTTATGTGCGATATTTGAGGAAAAATGGAAAGTGACTGTTCATGTCAGTGTGGACTGTAAGCAAGAAGAGTGCATTGACACTTACAGAGAGGATATGATAGTAAGACTGTAGTGCATAAATGCACACGTGAAAGTTCAGTGTAAAGGTCACAGGCTGTGGTCTAGAGATGTGAAAACTGGTCACCAGATTCTTTACAAATGCATGTATGCTGTACACAAAGAGCACGCTACAAGGCTGAATGCTGGACCAATCAATACAAAGTTGTTCCAGGTGATAACCTTTATCCCATTATGAAACATTTCTATCCTGATGTGTGGAGTCTCTTTCAGGATCACTCTTACAGTCAATACTGCAACACTGGAAGGCAAAGCCTGTGTGATTTAGGAACTCTTTGACATGTTTGCCAGTCTTAAACCAAGAAAGATGAACATGGAAACCTGGGCCTTAACTTGTATTTAGATTTAGATTATTACTTTTTTAAAACTGTATTATTATACAGTAAATTTACCATTCAAGTGGTATAAATGATTTTATATGGGCGGCTGTGGCTCAGAGGTAGAGTGGGTCTTCCACTACTCAGATGATCGGTGGTCCTCCAGTCTGCATGTCGAAGTGTCCTTGGGCAAGATACTGAACCCCAAATTGCTCCTGAAGGCTGTGTCATCAGTGTGTGAATGTGTGTGAATGGTTAGCTCCTCAAACTGATGAGCAGTTGGCACCTTGCATGGCAACTAATGCCATCAGTGTATCAATGTGTGTGAATGGGATATGTAGTGTTAAAGAACTTTGAGTGGTCAGAAGACTAGAAAGGTGTTATATAAGTACAGTCCATTTACTGTTTACCATATAAAGTGAAAAGACTTAACACATTTCCAATATTCAACACTAGACAGCTAAGGTGAGGGACAAATAAATTGAGCAACCTTTAAAACTATACAATCTTTAGCAATGAGTACTTATCTTGACAGACATCTAGCCAGAAAAGTCAGTTTATCAGGCTTAGAGTTGGATGTCTTCAGCATAACAGTATTAAGAGATACCTTCAAATTTGATCATGATGTAACCTCAGGGAAGCAGATATATCAATTTACAAATAAAAAAAGGGGTGGCTGTGGCTCAGGAGGTAGAATGGGTAGTCCACTAACCAGATGATATTAGGTTTGATCCGCGGCTCCTCCAGTCTGCATGCCCTTGTCCTTGGGTAAGATACTGAACCCCAAATTGCTCCCTTTAAGTCGCTGTGGATAAGAGAGTCAGGTAATGTCTTAAAGGGCCCAAATACAGAACCTTGGGGTACCCCACAGGAATGGACAGACTCTTCAGATGTGTAGGGACCAAGCAACAGAAAAACACAGACCCACCCCATTAGTCTGGATGCAATGATCACAGCATGAAAAGCTGCACTCCCTTTCATATATTATACCGATATGAGAAAAAATATCATACATACTGTTTAGTAGCTACAAAAGAATGTTTTATGTGATAACGCAAGGCACAAGAAGTTACTAAAGCCTAAGGTATAGTCTATTAATGTTTATAGACAATAATACTCATATTACTCAGTGTGAGATTCTCAGGCTCAATCATGTTGACCAGCTAATGCATAAAAAGAAAGCTGCTGTCATCATTGTGTATGAATGTGACACACCACAGGAGGCGTGATGTTGGATATATGGCATAGTTTTACTTTCACATTTTTTCATTACAGAGTAACTCTTAATTCTAACACAGGTATTGGACAGGTTTTTAACACCGATACATGAGGCTGCATTAACTAGTGGATACTGCAGACACACCCACACACAAACTCACATACACTCACAGAATGACAAAATGACTACATTTTCCACAACAAAGTTCAATGTCCTGTGATTGCTGTGCAGCCACAGAATGTAATGTGACCATGTATTAGAAATGTCTTTAGTTTTTTTTTTTTTTTCCTTACCTGCTTACAGCCACATACATTCACACACACACATATAGAGTCCCCTGTAGTTGTAATGGACATCTGGGTGTCATACATCCTATCCTCTGTCACGACATCGGTGCTTGTGCGTGAGAGGAAGCCTGGGAAGAGTTAAAAAACTGTGGATCTAAACATTTTCAGCTTGTTGGACATCTGTGTTCTCTAAACTTGTATTGTAGTGGTTGTGTGTTAATTGTGTGTGTTGGCATTGATCTCCTCTATAAATGCTTGGCTGCAGGCGCAGGAATATGAATGTATGCATATGTACATCAGTCTATTCTGTGTCTGGCCTGGAATAAAATCAAACATGTTGGTGCTGGAAAATCAATAGGACTCTATATAAACACTGGTGCTGCAACCTCAGCCACCACCAGCATCCTTTAAGATGAATTGAAAAGCTAAGAGAAGCAGCTGTGTGATGATCTTCATTAGAGGTGGGGAACTTAATCAGATATGTGTTAGTCCTCATAACTTAAGTTTTTTCTCTTGTAAATGTTTGGAAATGCTTATAATAAAGCAGAAATCTCACAGATAAGACTGTTTTTTAACAGACTCTCACTGACTGTGTTTTAATACGAGTCTCCTCCCTGTACCCATCAGCTACATAGTGTCCATTCTGTGCTATCCTCCTGCTGGGCGGCTTGGATCAGATAATCTCAGGCCTTCTAAACTAGTATGATGGGAATGTCTCAGAAAGCAATAAAGTAATACACTGGCACATATTTACATACACATCAAGAACATAAAGAAGTGTACTCGTACATTGAAATTAATTACTACAGGGCTTCAAGAGTGGGATCAGGTGATAAAGTAGGGGGGTTCATGCCGGAGGGCCTCAAAGAGGATCCAAAGCACATTTTTCAGTTGAAATGCATTACAGAAATTAGTGGGCAAAAGCAGCACAGATCAGAGTGCTGGACCCTAAGTTCTCACTTTATCAGTCAGTCCTACCAGAACCACTGTGTGTGTGTGTGTGTGTGTGTGTGTGTGTGTGTGTGTGTGAATGTGCAGTGTGGGGGCGAGTGCATGTGTGCGATCAACAGCTTTACCCAGTTGACTTCAAGGAATGTTCTAGCAATTCAAAAAAAAAAAAAAAAAAAAAAAAAAAACCCAATAAAATAAAATAAAATCGCACACACACAGCAGTAAGGATGGAGCACAATGGGACCATAGGAGACACACACGCGCAGGCACGCACGCACGCACGCACGCAGGCACGCACGCACGCAGGCACGCACGCACACACGCACACACGCACACACACACACACACACACACACACATATAGCATCATGTTAATAAACAAGAAGAAGATGAACTGCAATCAGAATCTGGGACAAGAATAATGACAATAATATTGCCGCTGCTGCTAGCAGTGGCTGCTTTTTCCCTTAAGTAGGTTACAACTTTTTTTTACTTAAAGATTCTTTGTTAGAGGGAGGAGGAAAGGTGTGGCAGGAGGGCTCGAGGGAGAGGTCGCTGGTGGGGATGGTGGGAGTACTGGTCATGGTAGGTGTGGACTCTAGAACTGTTCAGCCAGCAGCTCGCAGAGACGCCTGGACACAGAGTCCTTGCTGCAGCGCAGAGTGAGACGGTACATCTGCACACAGACACACACACAGTTAGGAGAAGCCATTTTCAGGAATTGTACATTGCTCCTGCTAACAACAAAATGAGGCACCAAAACTAATCAACATTAATTTATATCTTTGGTATTTACTAAGTCGAAATAATTTAGTTATTCCAAACATTGAGCAACTTTTTCCTGAGTGTGTGTTGTACCTGAGCCTGGGCATTTGGTTCCAGTCTTAGCAGACAGCCAACCTGCTGGCCCTTGGTCTGAATCACTCCAGCACAAACATAGTTCTCTGGGTTTGGATCGACGTTGTCCAGCAGGGCCGTTCCTAGTCCCAGTAGCTACAGGCAAACACATCACCAACTAATATAACTTTCTGTTAGTTTACTTTCAACTGTAAATGGAAAGGCAGCATAGTCAGAACTGTTTGGACAGGTCATCTTTTTTCTTTGGCTGACTGAACAAAGACGAATATGAACATGGAACGTTAGTAACAGAATAACAAACAAAGCATGAGTGCTTTAGTGTTAGGTACAATACAGCTTTATATTATTATTTATTATTATGGATGTGGAGATCAATGATGATGACAGTAGAATCAGCTCGTAGACATACCTTAGCCTTAAGTACTTCAGTGTCCATGCTGTGGTTGGCCTTAAATATCTTTTGGGCTTCTTGCTGAGGCCTGAAAAGCATTCACATAATAGACTTTAGCTTTGGAAGGGAATCTCACACACACACACACACGCACGCACACGCACACACTTACTGGCTAAGCTGTTTCCAGCGCTGGAAGAAGTCATGTGAGGTCATCTCAGTTGGCTGGAAGAACTTGTTGATGGTGACAGGCAACTTGAGGGTCAGGTTCTGCAGCGCTCCACCATATCTGAGGAACACGCACACTAAAATCAGCTTTTGTATAGTTTCTCTCTCGTAGTTATGAGGTTGCCACTGTGACAAGTTGAATTATCATTTCAAAGTACATGAATGCTTCACAAGTAGCAGACACATCTCAACATCAACTGTTCAGAGGAGACTGTGAATCAGAGCTTCATAGTCAAATTACTGCAAAAAAAACCATACTGACGTAGACCAAGAAAAAACTGCTTGGACCAACAAACACATGAATGGACATTAGACCAGAGAAAATTTGACTGTCAAATTTGGGATTTTTGGTTCAGACGTTGTGTCTTTGTGAGACTAAAAGAAGTTGAACAAATGGTATCTAGTCGTGTGGTTCTCTCTGTGCATGATGTGGAGGTGCTGCTGGTCACCATTGCAGTTTGGGTTGGCTCTATGAGCTCACCTGAACTTGATGTTGAGCAATGGGGCATCAGAGAAGTCAGTCAGACACTCGATGTTGAGGACCTGTTGGATCTGAGCTCCACCCTCTACCAGTGGTTCCACTGGTTTGGTCTGAACATTGAGCTTTGGCCAGCTGTTAAGGACGATCATGACATCATGCAGAAGTTCTTCTTCATAATATTCACTCGGTGTCTCGCTATGGGATGCAGCCTCCTGCAGCCCTAATAGAAGCATTTAATCCGCCAATCCTGATTGGCCGGTGAATGTGTTCATCCGCGCTGCACCCAGTAGTCCCATTTACTATATATAGTGTGCACGGATAACATTCCCCTAATTCAATAATTCGAAACCTCTTCTCACCTGAGAACTTATCTCACGTCAGAGCTTTTCGCTAGCTTAACTGTTCACCAGACGGATCTTGGCTAGCTTCCGTCACCGGACGCTAGTGTTGTGCTCTGGCTTCTGCCTTGTCCGTTCATACCAGACCGGTAGGTATTCTTTTCCGACCCCTCCACGGCGGAATTCCACTCGGCTCCCCTCCACGGACGCTCGAGTTGGTTGAGCAAGTTAGCACACCAGCTACCCCCTCGACCCACGCTAGCACACCAGCTAGCCACGGCCCTTTTCTCCACTAGCACTCCAGCTTGTTGGCAAAATGGAGACGACTAAAAATCCTCACACCAGAGGAGACTCTCGGCTCTGTTGCTGCGGGAACAAAATCTCAGGGAGTGACACCCACCCGGTGTGCAGTACCTGCCTGGGGGTTGACCACGTCAGGTTAGCCCTCGAAATTCCCGGGTCCTGTGGACACTGCAAAGTGTTCACGGTCAAGAGCCTCAGACGCAGGCTAGCCCGCCAAGCCTAGCCTCGCGGACCGTGACCCATTTCTCCCCACCGCTGACCTAGGCGCAGCCGCGGAGGAAGACGAGGTCATGGCCGGGGAAGTTCTGGAGACTGGCTACGACTGCGCCGCCCAGTGCGAGCAGCTCCAAGCTCCCCTGTTTCCCGAGCAAGACGTGCTGGAATTCGGCATCACAGAGGATGACGATGACGCCTTGTTTCTCATATCAGAGGACGAGGAGGAAGACGACACCTTTGTGGCCCCAGCCCTGGCTGTAAACAGGGTTCCCACACCTTTTTCATGAGGTTCAATTCAAGCACTTTTCAAGCACCAGTTTTTCCATTTTTCCAGCACCTTTAAATAGGTAGCCTACGAGTTGTGTTTGCCATGATGGTCGTGGGCAGTGCTAATTAGCATTATTTCATATGGTGGTAGATTGACTGCTTTGGATTTTTAACTAATTGTGAATTAGCTTGTATTCTCAGCTTGTGAGCGGTGTATTGTGTAACTACCATAGCGCAATAACAGTGACCAACAGGTGTCGATAGTAGTCTGTTATTTCTAGGCAGAACACCAAGCGAGTATGATAACTGAGTTCTGCATGTAAAGGCATTGGATCAAGCGCGTAGCCGCTTAGGAAACATTCTTGTTTTCTCTTGGTCTATTGAGATAGACATCACACAAATTTCAAGCATTTTCACAACCTTGAAAACACTGAATTGAAATTCAAGCATTTTCAAAGAATTCAAGCACCCGTGGGAACCCTGTGTAAAGCCGAAGCTGCCCGAGTCTACCAACAGGGAAGAAGGCTGAATGAGCTCTCCAGCTCCCTCCCTCCATGCAGACCTGCTCAGCACGTGCAAACGTGCGGCAGAGAAGCTGGAGGTCCCCTGGCCGGTTGCAGTTGCTGGCTGAGCTGTTCAAAACTTGGAATAACTGCCCATACAGCAACAGGAGCCCCATCCCGTGCGCAGCATCGCTGGAAGCCCAGGGTCTCCTCTCGATGCCTCCGGTGGAAGCCCCCGTAGCTGCGCATCTCTGCCCGGGCAGCACGAGCCAGCTATCGGGCCTCCTCCAGGCGTCCGACGCTGCCAACCAAGCCCGAGCGGTTCCAGTCTGCACTGGCCGAGAGGGCGTATAAGGCAGCCGCCCTTTCGGCCAGAGCTCTCAGCGCTTTCTCCATCCTCACTGCCTATCAGGCAGAGCTGTTTGGGGCATCCACTGACGAGCAGGACCCCGACGCGTGGGAGGAAATGGCGGTCATCGCCGATTTGTCCCTCCGCATACAGCGCGTCTCAGTCCAGGCCACGGGCAGGGTGATGGCGACCCTCGTCATTCAGGAGTGAGCGAGATGGCTCAGCCTCGCTAACTTGACTGACAGGGAGCGGGATGACATACTAGATATGCCAATTGTCCCGGAGGGTGTCTTTGGCTCTGCATTAGCCACGATGCAGCAGCGATGTGAGGCAAAGAAGAAGGACAATGAAGCCCTGAAACTTTGTCTCCCTCGAAAAGCACCCACACCCTCACCTCCAGTGCAGTGCAAATCGTTTGCCTCCCAGCCGCCGCATTTCAAGATGCCGAAGCGGCCGCAGCAGCTCGGCCCGCCGCTCCCTCCGAGGAGAGAGCCCGGAGCCGGCTGGCACAGAAAATCTCCTGCCTCGACTGCAGTCCCGCCGCCGCCCCCGGCCGCGGTCCCCCAGGCGAGGAAGAAGAAGAGAGCGGCCTGACAGCCTTCCTCTCTTCGGGTGGAGCGTCCTGCCGTTTCCCGTTATGCAGGCCCACTGTTCTGGCTTTTTCGTGTGCGTCCCACGCCGCCGCTGCCCACCCCAGAGCCGGTCCGCAGGAGGAGAGACATCGCCCCGGAGGTTTGCGTTGTTGCGCCCCAAGCAAAATGTCCGCAAGCACACACATACACACATGTCCCCAAATGTGTGAAAATAAAAAGAAATCTGTCACAGCCAAATGAACAAAAATACTCTGTCTATAAGCAGTGTGGCCACCCAGCCCTCTGCGGCTCTGCCCGTGTATTGACGCGTATTTCCACATTCCCATTTACCCCCCGTCACAGACAATATCTCCGATTCGCCTTTCGGGGGGTGTGCTACGAATACCGTGTGCTCCTATTCGGCCTGTCTCTCAGCCCGAGGGTTTTCATACGGTGCACTGAGGCCGCTGTAGCCCCGCTCAGACCCCGCGCATACGGCTGGCCACATATTTGGACTACTGGCTCCTGCTGGCGGAGTCAGAACAGGAGGCCAGCTCTTCGACGCAGGAGATATGCTTTCTAGGATTATCCCTGCGCTCCGTGCCATTCACTGCTCGCCTCTCGGAGGAGAGAGTAAAAGCTTTCAAAGTGTGCCTCGCGCGCTTCCGTTGACGCAGGTCTGTCCAGTTCAGACTGTGTCTTTGGCTGCTGGGTCTGATGGCTTCAGCCATCCTCGTGACCCGCCATGGCCGTCTTCACATGCGGGAATTTCAGCGCTGGGTCGCTTCGCTCAGGCTGGATCCTGTGCGTCATGGTGCGCGGTGAATAACGGTCACAGCAGACTGCGTGACGACTCTGCACCACTGGCAGGCCCCATCTTTCCTGACTCAGGGGGTGTCCATGGGCACTTTCTCGTCCAGAAAGGTGGTCACCACAGACGCCAGCCTATCCGGCTGGGGTCGCATTTACGAGGGCAGGTCTGTGAGAGGACGCTGGAGCCAGACTCTTCAACGTCTTCATATAAACTTTCGAACTCTCAGCTGTGTTTCTGTCTCTGAAACACTTTTTTCCGTTCCTCTCGGGCCGCCACGTCCTGGTGAGGACGGACAACACAACGACACTAACGTATATAAACAGTCAAGGGGGTTGCGCTCTCGTGTGTTGCACACTCTGGCACGCATACTGATCCTCTGGAGCAGTCTGCACTTTCTTTCCCTGAGGGCGTCCCGGGGACCCTGAACGCAGGTGCCGACCTGCTGTCCAGGGACGCGCCGATGTACGGGGAATGGATGCTGCACCCGCAGGTCATGGAGCAGATATGGCCGCGCTACAGCCGCGCCAGAGTAGATCTGTTCGCGTCCAGAGAAAACGCTCAGTACGAGCTGTTCTTCTCTCTACGCACTCTGGACACTCCCCTGGGCGTAGACGCACTAGCGCACGCTTGGGCGTACGAGCTGCTCTACGCGTTTCGTCCACTGGCCAGGGTGAGGGGGCACAATAACAGGCTGATGCTGATAGCTCCACATGGCCAGCGCTGCACTGGCTAGCGGAGATACATCAAATGCTGTGCGCCCAGCCTTGGCAGCTGCCGGTGCGCAGGGACTTGCTCTTGCAGGGTGGGGGGCAGGTGTTCCACCCGCACCCGGAGCGACTACAACTGTGGGCCTGGCCCGTGAGTGGTTCAATTTGACCGCTGCTGGTCTTCCGCAGAGTGTGGTTAAAACTACACAAAACGTCAGAGCTCCATCCACTAGGTCTCTGTACGACTCTAAGTAGGGAGTGTTTGAGCGGTGGTGTCTCGAACAAGGCCACATCCCTTTTCAGTGTTCTGTGCCAGCGATACTGTCATTTTTGCAAGACCTGATTGATAAAGGAAAAGCCTTTTCCACAGTTAAGGTTTATCTGGCGGCTATAGCGGCCTGCCATATAGGATTTGGGGACAAAACAGCAGGCCAACACCCTTTGGTGTGCCGGTTTATGAGGGGCGCGCCTAGCCTTCTCCCTGTCTCCAGACCACTAATACTTCCGTGGGATTTAGCAGGGGTTTAAAGGCCCCCCATTTGAGCTATTGCTGGGAGAGAGTCTCAAACACCTGTCCCTTAAGACGGTGCTGTTACTGGCTCTCGCCTCTGCGAAGCGAGTGAATGATATCCATGCGCTCTCTGTGAGCCCTGCATGCGCTCAGTTCGCCCCGGGGAACACACGTATGGTTCTGAAGCCCAATCCGGTCTTTGTACCTAAGGTGGTGGGCTCATGTTCCCCGATTGAGCTTGCAGCATTCGCCGCTTCTCCTGGAGAGCAGCGAGCGCACATGCTGTGTCCGGTTCGAGCTGTGCGCTCTCATATGAACAGAACACAGAACATCAGGAGGAGCGATCAGCTGTTCGTCTCCTGGGCTGAACCCCAAAAGGGACAGCCGGTCACACAGCAGCGCCTCGCTCACTGGGTGGTGGAGGCTATAGCTTTGGCGTATACGAGCAGGGGACTGCAGCCGCCGGCGGGTGTGCGTGCGCACTCTACCCGCGGGATAGCCGCATACTGGGCTTTATTTAGGGGAGTGTCTGTTCAGGACATTTGTTGGTCCTCGCCTCTGACTTTTGTCCGGTTCTACATGCTTGACGTGTCAGGGCCGTGCGTGGCTAGCGCGGCCCTGGAGTCCTAACTGGAACCCATGGACTCTCCCCACTGGCTGGTACTTGTTCGATAAGCTGTCTGGCAATACGGGAGCTACCATATCGCATAGCGAGACACCGAGTGAATATTATGAAGAAGAACGTTTGGTTATCTAACATAACCTCAGTTCTTAGAATAATATGAGCGAGGTGTCTCGCCAGACAACCCTTCTTGCTGGGCGGTGAGAAGAGGTTTTGAATGATTGAATTTGGGGAATGTTATCCGCGCACACTATATATAGTAGATAGGACTACTGGGTGCGGCGCGGATGAACACATTCACCAGTAGGGATGTAACGATACACTCAACTCACGACTCGATTCGAGTCACGATTTTTTGTTCACGATACGATTTTTTTTAAAATAAAAATGAGCTACAGACAAATTCTGACAAAATAAAATTATCTTTTTATTTGTAGGGAAAAAATCTCTCTTTACAGAAACTCTCAAACAGTTTGTGTTCTTATTAGGGCTGCCAGCAAGCAGCTGATCTGACTATCACCTTTCAGCTTGAAGTATGAGCTAACTGAAAATAAAAACAATTAAGATGATAGCTCATTAACCCTTTGATGAGAGTCAACGGCGAGGTCCGGGCGCTGTAAACGCAGAGCCGGTCGCGGCTCACCGCCGCCAGCGCCGGGGAGAGGTCCCACGAGGGGATCCTCCCGCACGGTGCGGCCGTCCCTGACCCGAGTTTAATCCCCTGTGCATACTGCGCGGAAGTTGCGGTGATTGGTTGCAACACCGCCTTGAATTCACGGGGATTCACTGAAGTTGCGTTGAAGTTGCAAATCGCAACATCGTGAAGTCCTGGAGGGTCTGTGTTATGGTATCATTACGGTACAGTCAGGCCTGACGCCGACTACCAGTACTGCGCATGTGTGTAGGTGTGTGTGTGTGACACAGAAAGGCAGACGCGGCAGTGAAAGCTGCAGTCACAATGTAACCTATTTCTAATTTTAAAAAAGACGAAAAACAACATCATACTTCTCTCGCATTCGCATTTGTACCGATTTTAATCGTGTCACGATGTATCGTTACATCCCTATTCACCAGCCAATCAGGATTGGCGGATAAATGCTTCTATCAGGGCTGCAGGAGGCTGCATCCCAAAGCGAGACACCTCGCTCATATTATTCTAAGAACTGAGGTTATGTTAGATAACCAAACGTTTTCTGAGCTGCAGCATGGTGACACTGATTTCACACATATCTTTGATATTTCTTCATTTATCAGCTGACATATATGCTCAGTGATACATCTCAAAATAGCTAATATTGGCCAAGTCTACTTTGAATCCAGAGACTCAAAGTAGACTTGAAACGGTGAGCCCATTTTATGCTTTGGTGGTTTCAAACCCACTGAAAACATGACTGCACAGAAAAGATATGAGACTGGAGCTCCCCAGGACAGCTGACTGTGGTGGTGAAGCTGGCAAACTGCACTGATGTCTTGTTACCGTAGAATAAGTACATTCTCCCTGAGAAAGGAGAAAGAGAAGAGAGAAAGAGAAGAGAGGAGGAGAGAGAGGAGAGGAGAGAGAGAGAGAGAGAGAGAGAGAGAGAGAGAGAGAGAGAGAGAGAGAGAGACATCTGCATTCTGAGTTCATAGTCAAAGTATCAAATATGTCACAGCAATCCACCTGGCAACAAACCACGGAGTGTTGACAACATGAATACAACAAAGACCATTTATCATCATGCTGCTTGTCATAGAGTCGTGAGGTTGCCACTCTATGATCATGGAAACTCAGTACAACATCTGTAGACAACTTACCGAGATTCTGGCGATACTCTGACTTGATGCCGATCTGTAGCAGTTGATTCTCAAACAGAACTCCATTATTCTTGCATACAAACCTGTAGCATGAAAGCATTTAAATGGTTAGTCAACACCTTTAACTAAACTGTCACTAGGTACTGGTAAAACAGTCCCTAGAACATGGAGACACTTGACACAATGTCCCAACAAATGTGACCCAGTCATGATAATACTATGGATGCACTGATCTGTCAGGCACCAATCAGAAGATAGTATTGCATCAAGGATCATATCATGTTGGTATTCATATCACTAATTTATTCATCCTGTGTACTTCATTTTCACGTGCACACCCACACAACAATTTCCACAACAATGACTGGAGGGAATTTTGATTATCATTCATGTCATAGATCTTCACAGTGCACTCTGCTTTTCTTAAAGAGAGAGAGGTCTCCCTCTCTGCCTTCATTCTGGGCTCTTGAGAACTAATTCAGTGAACACAATTCTGAACTATCAGGATGCATTTCTCTCTTACTGAGACAATGCTGGTGGAGAATGAGTAACTCAACCATCTACTATTGGTCAAAACAAAGAAAAAAAGGCTTTGTGACTATAAGATAAACTCAGTGATATGAGAGATATTAATCATTGTAAGTGCAGAGACACAATGAGCCTACAGCTTTGTTATTGTTCTCAGCTCTGATAGATTAGTCACAATAAGACCTGTGATGCCATGACGCCCTGTTTCTCAGAGTCTACAAGAGATCGAAACTTCAGAGACATAGACAGGAGAGACAAACCTACGGTAAAAACAGTCATCCAATGCAACAGAATGAAAAGAATCCCATCTGATGTTTATAGTTCATAGATGAAGGTTAGACTTTACTTCTTTTGCAGCATCAGGACTGGATCAGTTATGGCTGCACCTGACCAAAACTCAAACCAGTAAATGGAGTTTAGTCCCAGTTTACTGGATGTACAGCAAGTGGTTATGTTTACGCACAGAGAAAGAGCTTACTTGTTGAGAAGTTCGTCTGCCTCAGACAGAGGAGGGGCAGGATCCTCAGAGGGAGGAGCAGAGCTGAGAGACCACAGGACAGCAAACAAATGAAGAGCCCACGGGACAGAGAGATGAATACAGACAGGCAACAGGACAGATGAGGAATGAATGGATGAAACAGAAATGTGACATCCATTCAACACAGCAAGTGTGATTACGGTTGGTTAAGAGAAAGATGATAAGAAAGAAGGATAAAAAGATCAAATGCAGAAGTTAGTAAAAGCAGTTTATACAAAATGATACCATTAGACAGTGGGGTGGTGCCTGCTGGCACTTACACTGCGTAACAAATATGCATCCAGTGCACTGTGTATGGATTTGGACAATTTCTACTGTTGTTGTTCTGTACTCAAGCACAGAGAATAATATATAAAAGTATCCCCATGAGGGGAAAGTGCAGCTTTGATTCATATCATTGTCCTATTGCTTTCTTTCAGTTTACATACAGCAAGCAGCACTTTGACCTCAGCGAGTGCTTCATGAAAATTCTTCTAAATTAAGTTTGAGTCGAGTCAAAACAACAAAAAATTATTCACTGTCCAAATGCGTACAGATTGCACTCTGCTGACACTGTCCACATGTTAAGAAGCACATACTGTATGTAGTCTACACAAAGCCTGATGCCATTAACGTTTTGCTGCCAAAATAATGTGTGTATGTGCACATTCTTTGGTGTTTGAATTTTGCAGCTTCGCATGACATACACAATCAAACTATACGCAATGTCTAGTTACTCATCAAAAAGTGTTTCTATTCATGTTTCATCTGCATTTTCAATTTGCACTTCAAATGTAGAAACATGAACTGAAATACTGCAGTTTGGCCATGAATTTTTTTTTTTTTAAATGATACATTATTTAAAAAATAGCATTGTTTTTTAGCACTTGAGCTATAACTGGACCTCCTTTCATTATTGTGCCCCCTTCCACAATGATTTAATAGTGTAACTGGAAAATATATATTTTTTAACTTGCTAATATTCCCATCACAGGAGTGGATATAAAGACACGATAACTTACATTCACTTTAGCTGATGATGTGTTTCAGTTCTGGAAAAGTTGTGTTACCTTTTTTTTCATGGCTCTGCCAGACTATTGTCCTGCTTTCAGTGAGTTGCAGCAGTATACAGTGAGAGAGTTTGGTGGCAGCTCGGCCATATTCCACTGCATTCAATTCATGTAGTGGTAATGGAAGGTACAAGAGCTGACTGTGTGAGGTATTAACATGTACAGAACAAGTCAGCTGCTTTTATGTAAACCTAAATAGCTGACATGCACCAAGCCAGCCAATCAGTGTAATAATTATAATAAGAATATTTTCATTTTATTTAAAAGTGCTTAGTGTAGTGTGTATTACTGATGACATTCAAGACAAAAAGGCCCGAACTCTAGAAAAACTGTGGAACTGGCATGTATTTCTCTAGAAGATTCTGTAGTTTACTACTGGGCCCTTACTCCGAGTCACCAGAACCCTCCACCAATAGGGAGTCAGAGGTCTCTGTGGGCTGTTCCAGATCTCTGTCAATGTCCAATCACAGTAGAGGACAGGAGACAGACGCACATTCAAATCAAGACACCCCTCACACACACACACACACACACACAAAGACACCCCTCACACACACACACACACACACACACACACACACAAAGACACCCCTCACACACACACACACACACACACACACAAAGACACCCCTCACACACACACACACACACACACACAAACAAAGACACCACACACACACACACACACACACACACACACACACACACACACACACAGAGAGAAGGGAAGGAGAGAAAAAGACGAAAGACAGTCACATACACAGCAAGATAAAAAGAACAGACAACAAGATCAGCAGACCTGCCAACCATGAAAACTGAAAATGAGTCAACAATGTGTTCTGTTTGTTTGTGTGTTTTGTTTACTTCCGGTGGCGGCTGACCCATAACCTTTTGAGCGCTGAATCGTACGTTGACGTCGCCACCCTTTTGGATGTGGCAAAGTAGAGCTTTGTTTCCCAGATATATTAGTGTGTTTCTGAATGGGTGTATAACAGGCATTAACTTAAAGCCCTCACGGAGACTGCGCCCTGGGCGGTCACCCACACTGCCCATAGCTGAAACCGGCCCTGCTTGTATTAGTTTACGGTCAGATCTGCCACATCCAATATGGCGGACGCGTTAACGTATCGCAGCAACGGACCAACGTGCTCAATGAGGCGTCTATGTATGTATGTCTATGATCTATCCTAACTAAAGTAGAGTCTATGGCGGAAAAATGGATAAGGACAGACTTTTAGGGGGAACATTACATTTTAAAAAGTTGCCCGACGGCTCGTTGGACAAAAACATGGCAATTTGTACAGTTTGCAAAGCCGAATTTAAATTCCACAGAAGTAACATGACTTTAACATATCACCTCAAAGCAAAACACCCTGCTAAAATTACCTCCATGGGACCTCGCCAGTCTACACTCCAGGAGTGTGGCACTCGTCAGTAATTTCCTCATTCTGGCTTTTTTCTGTTTGCACTGTGCATATGTGCACCTTAAGCCAATAAAATGAATAAATTTAAATATACTTTCTCTGTGTTTATTATACATTAATTTGATCATTTTACATGAATAAATTTATTGATAAATTAATTACAGATTTTTTGCAATTAATTAGTTCATTTTTTTAATCGATTGATAGCCCTATATGTATGTATGTATGTATGTATGTATGTATGTATGTATGTATGTATGTATGTATGTATGTATGTATATATATATATATACACACACACACACACACACACACACACACACACACACACACACACACACACACACACACACACACACACACACACACACACACACACACACACACACACACACACACACACACACACACACACACACTTCAGATAACATGAACAGCTGATGTCAAGTTTTATACAGTCTTACGAATGACTTGCTCTATGACGCTGCTTGCCTCGCTCTACATCGGAACAGTCCCTCTGTATGCTGGTGAATTGGAGCATATTGAGTAGCAGAGGGAGAACTCTCTGCTATGTTGAGTTTCCAGTCTGAGTCCAGCTGCACTTAGACTGAACCTGATGGGACGTCACATGCAGTTGTGGCGGCTGCTTGCTGTCCCCGGAGACTGCCTTGTTAATATCACAGTATTTCATGATTGTGGTTAACCACAATAACAGCCCTATATCTGACTACCAATGTCTCCAGGTTGACAGGTCCAAATAACAGAAAGATAGAGCAAAGAAAGACAGAGTCAGCACAGACACATTAGTTAGTTTGCACAGTAGTCTAACAGCACAAACACATTACGAACACCACAACTATTCACAATAAAAAGTTTAAGATGGAAAACACCACTACATGCTGTCCAATTCAAGGAATTTTTCCATTAAGCAACAAGTTTTGCCCAGTCCAGTATAAGAGGCTCTGTTTGCCTGGAGTAATCCCATCATGTCCTGTATCAGAAAATGAACAGCCCCCCCCAGGTAGACACTACACCACTTCAAATGAAATACAGAAAAAGATCTCCTAAAGTCAGGACATAAGCAGGGTGTGAAATGATGCCGTGTTTAACATATCTGAATGCACTTTCCCTGGGGACACATTCAGTAATCTTGAATCATAACAGCGATTTCTGCACTACTCTGAACTGCATTAACAGCACGCTTTGTTGCGGCCACTCATACTGGACTTTGACTTCTGGTTGATTCTACATCTACTCATCAAGAGATGACCTTTCACCTTAGGAAGCCGTCGTCATTCACAGCAGCAGATGGTGCGGCAGGCCCTGCCTCAGAAAACACATCCACCAATAGGCTGCCAGCATTGGCTGGGGCAGCACCAATGGGAGCAGCTGAACGAATCCCGAGGAGGTCTGCTGATGGTGATGGGGTTGACTGGAAAACAAAGGAAACTTGTATATGTATTACTGTTGTCACACTATGCATGAAGGCAGCTAAAAGCAACCCAACAATTTAGTTTCTTTTTGAATAAAGAGAGTCGCTAACAGCGTTGGAGGAAGCTATGGCTGCTGTGTCTGGCCCCCGGTCACCCCCTCCATTCAACTCGCCACCCTCTCTCTTGTTGTCTTCCAGCTCTGTCACAGAAACAGCACCAGGCCCCTTCTTCTTCTTCAACTTAGCCAGGATTGATGACTCCCTCTCTGGGAAAGGAGGCATCTCCTCCAGGACAGTGGCCTGAGGGAGAGAGAGGACAATCATGCCATGGGTTTGGATAGAAGGAGCTGCAAATCTCTGACAGCAAGAATAGGACTCAATGGCTGTGAACATGTTTGACAGACAGTTTAACAGGTGTATTACATGTTAACCGGTGCTCCCTGCAAATGTCTTTTTTTTCTCATTAATTACTGGACCTGACCTGAGTTTACTTTTTTTTTTTTTTTTTTAAATCAAAACTAACCAGGACGTCGGTACTCGCAATGGAAGAAAGTTTCAGATACTCGACAGCACGTTGCTGCAGTTCCACATCTGAGTTGCGGATCTGGCTGTCGCAGCGCAGGACCTCTTGGATGGTGGCCTTCGTCTCTGGGAATAGGTTGATAAACTTGATGTAGGCTGACAGCAGCAGGGCACGGGTGGGCACGGAACACAGATGAAACTTGGAGTGCAGAAGGTTGAACTGAACCAGGGGGCTAGATGACAGGAAAACAAAGTCACCATTTATCAATTCGTCAGTCAACTTAGTGCCTTGGCAGCTGAAAGCCAACATACCTGGAGCGTGGGTCACCAGCAATAAGGTTACCAAACTCTCCCAGAATGTAGCCTCCAACCTTCACCATGTTTTCATGGCAAGCAGGAGCCTGCAAAGCCTGGAGAAGACAAGAATTCATTGTAGCGTTTTACAGTTACAGCAGCACTAAAGGCACATCGAAGTTATATAATACATGCCACGATAAGCAGAAATGCTTTAACTAAGAGACAAGCACTTCACCGCTTAAGCTTTCTCAATATATATTAATATATTGTAAATGATATTTTTTACACCTTCTAGTCAGCTGATTGATGGGTTGGAGTGTAAACTCGTCTGACCAAGTTCTCATCGGTCAGTCAATCACTGGTGTTGCTTTAGTCACGGGATTGGAATAAAAACAAATATTCTAATAAAATGTACTCAACAAACGTGGTTCTGTTTTAATAATCATATGATTTTACCCCTGTTTTAACAACTTTGATCTCACCCAACCTGATGGAGAATAATAGTCCTAACTTACATCTTAAACTTAAATCTTAAATGTACAACTTAAATCTTCAGACAAATTGACACCATGTTAAAGAACCAGCACAATGTCACTACAACAGTAAGGACAGAAGAGTTGAGTAGAGACCGTTCAGTTTTGGTGGACTGCTTTCTTAATGAGGGTTAAATGTTTGAGCTTACTAATGGACCACAACGTTAGCAGCTGTCCATGCAGCGAAGGCAACCATTGTTTGTAGCTTTTCCTATTATTATAGTATGAGGTACCGTTGGAACAAGTTCAACGAACCCTATGATGTCAATTTGCATATTGGCACATATTGGATTTTCCACCATTTTGAATTTTATCAAAAACCTTCAAAAAGCATTTCAGGTCATGCAGATTGTTTGATTTCCACAAGACTTGACACAGCGAATCTTCAGACCAAGCCACACAAAAGTTATCATGTGGATTTGTTTGTTTCACTTCCGTTTGCCTGTAGCAGCCAATCAAACTCAGCGGCGATGCCGCCATTCAGGAAGTCAGGCCATATCTCTGCAACAGTTTGATGTTTTCTCTTTAAACTTCTAACAGTCTCATGACGACTTCTTTGAGAGGCCCAAGAATTTTGGTGACCTTTGACCTTTAGGGGGCGCTATAATTAGCAAAATTGCATTTTTGCTCATATTTCTTTGGACTTTAACCTTGATTCCAGTGTTTACTGACACTCTCAGCCATCCCAGTACATTTGCTAAAGGACTGCCTAATACATGCATAGAGATTTGGCAGCCATTTGAATTTGGTCAAAAACACGCTTATGATTACAGAGGGCACACACTTTGTCCGATTTACATGAAACTTGATAAATATGGTCTTCAGACTATGCCTGTCTTAAGGTTAAAGTTTCATGTCTGAACTTCAAACTCTTTTGTCGTAAGAGCCAATCCAAATCGACAGCAAAGTCGCCAAACAAGAAGTGGGCCAATATCTCTGCAATGCCCTGATGTATCAACACAAAACGGCCCCCCACCGTTGATGCAGCTATCTTTGTGTTTTAGTGTTACTTCTGACTTGACTTTAGCTTTGGACCTGGTTATAATATTGACAGAAAAGACAAACTGTCAAAGTTAAGCCTCATTTAAAGTCAAATAAATGTAAATACAGTGGTCCCTTGTTTATTGCGGTGGATATGTTCTAAAAATAACCCGCAATAAACGCAATCCGCGAAGTAAGTTTTACAATTATTATACGTGTTTTAAGGCCGTAAAACCCCTAACCACACACTTTTATACACCTTTTTTGTACAGTACTCCCTTAGTTAATCAGGATGCAGAACACGTGCGGTTCTCCCTTAGCCAATTTAGGACGCAGAACACAATGCACGTTCATACTGTACAGTACGCTGTGAAAAAAGCATGCAAAATTACATTGAAAAAAATCCATGAAACAGCGAGTCCGCAAAAAGTGAACCGCGTTATAGCGAGGGACGACTGTACTTACTTGTAAGGACTTGATGGATATGGTTTAGGTAAAGTAATAATAAAATCCAATGAATCCAGCTCTAAGCATTACAATGAAAACCTATTAAACAGGTAGGAGATGAACCATTCCAGCAGCACATCATTATTTTAACTGATGCCATCACCTCCAGACAGCTGATTAAAACAATATGGCCCACTGTGCTAAAGGCTGAGCTGAGGTCAAAGACAATTATGGCTAATGTTGAATGTCAATGGTAACCTTGAGCACTCTCAGTGCTCTTTGTCAAGGAGCATTTATATTTATTTATAAGACTAAAATCTTTGATATAATTGGCTGCTCTGGGATGGATATAAAATGAAAAAAGAGAGATGCTTCTTTAAAAAGAGGTAAACAGTAGCATATTTAAAACACTATTGGAGAAGTTAATAATGGCTCAAATAAATGGACAAACTGTCTGAAATACAGCTTCTTTAAATGGTCAGGTAATATCAATGTAACTTAATTAACTATTAAAACCAAAAATGAATGCAGTCAGCACACACTGTCATATACATCCAGTTCATAATAACATATGACAACTTCTGCAAGAATGGCAGGTTATGGTCCTCATTATTTTTATTCTTATATTCCCGTCTCGTCTTCTCCCGCTTATCAGCTTGAGTGGGGTCGCGGGGGCAGCAGCTTCAGCAGGGTGGCCCAGACTTCCCTCTCGCCAGCCACTTCGTCCAGCTCTTCCAGGGGGGCCCCAAGGCGTTCCGAGGCCAGCCAAGAGACATAGTCCCTTCAGCGTGTCCTGGGTCCTCCCCGGGGCCGCCTCCCAGAGGGATGGGCCCGGAACATCTCACCAGGGAGACGTCAAGGAGGCATCCTCACGTGATGCCTGAGCCACCTTAACTGGTTCCTCTCGATGCGGAGGAGCAGCGGTTCTACTCTGAGCTCCTCGCGGATGGCCGAGCTTCTCACCCCATCTCTAAGGGAGAGCCTAGCCACCCTGCGAAGGAAGCTCATTTCGGCCACTTGTATTCGCAGTCTTATTCTTACGGTCACTATCCAAAGCTCGTGACCATAGGTGAGGGTAGGAACGTAGATCGACTGGTAAAACGAGAGCGTCGCCTTTCGGCTCAGCTCCTTCTTCACCACGACGGACCAGTGCAGAGCCCGCATCACTGCAGAAGCCACTCGACAATGGAGGAACGGAACAAGGTCCACTCGGACTCAATGATGGTGATCAGTTGACAGCTTCACTCCTCTCTTCACCCGAGTGTCCAAAACATGTGGCCGCAAGTCCGACGAAACGACCACAAAGTCAATCATCGAACTGCGACCGAGGGTGTCCTGGTGCCAAGTTCACATATGGAAACCCTTATGCTTGAACATGGTGTTCGTTATGGACAGTCCATGACGAACACAGAAGTCCAATAACAGCGCTCGGGTTCAGATCAGGGGGGCCAGTCCTCCTAATCACGCCCCTCCAGGTCTCACTGTCACCCCCAGGAGGACAAGGGAGTCTCCAGAGGGAGCGCTCTCCAGCACCCCCTCCACTATGAACTGCCATTCGGTGCATAGGCACAGACGACAGTCAGGGCCCGTCCCCCCACCTGAAGGCGAAGGGAGGCTACCCTCTTGTCCACCGGGGTGAACCCCAACATACAGGCGCCAAGCCGGGGGGAAACAAGCATTCTCACCCCCGCTCTGCACCTCTCGCCCGCTCGGTGACCCACATCCAGGCAAGGGAGACCTGACTCCAAAGATTTCCATATTCATCAGGGGGAATTCTTAGATTTTTTTCTTAAAAACATTTTCTCTCAAAGTTGGTATTTTTGTATTTTTCTTTTTGATTACTCTTCCCTTTTCCCAGACATCATCATCGTCATCATCATTATCATTATTATTATTATAGCAACATTTGCTGCATTGCTGTCAATTGTAACGGAACTGAGCATTTCCTTATGTCTGTGGGTAAATGTGGTGTATGTACATGCACTTAGATTCCACGGCTTCTCAGTTATACTCCAACAGCTTATTAATGTGGAGGACGTTTTTTTCTCACTATATTGTACTATCTAGATTACATAAGAAGCAGCTGGAGATTTGTTGTGTGTGTTGTTGTGTTAATGTTGGAACGTGTAATAAAGACATTATTTTAAAAAAACATATCTACGTATATACACTACCAACATTTTAGTCAGTACTAAAAAGTATTGCAGTTTGATAACCACTCTATCAGTCTCAATCAATGTGTGTCCCTCTTTGACATTTTCATGTAGTACCTCAAAGACTGTCTTGGCAGCATAGCCCTGCACATCGTCTCGGTTGATGACGATCTGGATGACACGATACCACACCTCTTCGCTGACATAGTCACCAGCAATGCGAATGAGGTTGAGAATAGTGTCCACATACCAGGAGTAATCGACGGCATACTTCTCTGCAAGTATGGCCACTTTCAGCACCTGAAAGAAGACGACATCAGTTGGTATGTACATATTGGAAAATGATCTGAAATAAATCTGATTTGATTGACTTGGGAAACTGCTGCCATTTGCATTAACTTTAATGCACCACATCAATGCAATATAAAGCTAATGGAAACAAGCCATCTTCACCAGTTCTTACTTGACAGAAAGGAGGAAAGGAGTCACAAATTGTGGGAAAAGGAGAATATATAGCATGGCTCCAAATATTTCTTGGCACACCCACCATCTCCTCTCTAATGGAGTAGTCTGCTGTCTCAAGATAGCTGAGCATCTCGGCTACGATCTGCTTGGCATTGCTGCGATCACACATGGCATACAGCAGATCCGCTGCCCTCTGTCGAACACTCACATCCCTCTCAGTCTGCAGAGACACAGAAAGACAAACAGTAGCAAAGTGCAGAACTATGTGAGGATTGTCATGTGCTGCTGACCAGTTTGAGCCCTTTTAGACAAAAGGACCACTTGCAATTGCTTGTGCTGCAGTACCAGTACTGAACAACTGAAACAATCAAAACATTGCTTAAGCCTAATGTTTGCTGAGTGACCATCATTAGTTCAAAGTGTGAGGTACCACCTTGAGGGCGTTGATCACGGTCTCGATGTGTGTCTTGACAGCTTCATGGGAAAATTCGGAGCTGGCCAAAGTACACATACTCTCCAGAGCCAGGTAGCGCAGGTTAGTCTCTCTGTGCTGCAGGAACTGGCCCAGCTGGTTACAGGCTCGCACAAGCAGGTTTGGCTCACTGCAGAACAGAAACCAAAGCTTACTTCTAGAATAGCCTGGTGGTTAGTATCTGCAGAACTTCTATTTATATGCATTAGCCCAACTGCACTGCAGATTAGCTGTTTGGATCACACAGCCTGGAGCCCGCACCATCTTTTGAAACATGAAGTTTCCATTCAGACTGATCTCACAACTTTGTGACCCAAACAGCTGATCTGTGGTGTGATACAGTGTGCCACACAGCCTATGCGAAGGAAAACAATTCTACAGTTAGTGCCAAGGAAAGGGGCCATCTGACATTCTTAATACAACCTAAACAGATTTTTTTAGGCTCTTCTTTTCTTGTAGCTAAAACTGTCTGACTCTGTCCATAACAGTGCTTTTCTCTGCTTCTGTGCTGATGCTTCTGTCTGCTTCTCCAAACTGAAGGCATGCTGACCACCATCTTCTGCAGGTAACACACTGACTATGGATAAGTACGTCATAAAACACACTTCGAAAATGTCAAAATTATCCCTTTAAGACTGTCCTGCAATAATCTAACTGTGAATATGCATGTGTTAAACCCACAATAACCCACCATAGACATAATCACATAACAATTAATGTCTTATTGAAATATTTACATCCACTAAAAGAGGTTACCCTGCTCCCTTCATGGATTATATCATGTTGTGAGGTTGATGCTCACCTGTCATAGTGGATGATAAGTGAGATAGCCTCAAACAGGATAGCATTCTTCGCATTGGAGTGCTGCACCTTCTTGGATTTTGGTGGCTCCTGGGCCTTATTGAGGATGGTTTCAAGACATTCTACCAGACGGCCCTTGACAGCGCCATCTTCTGGTGGAGGGTAGCACTGCAGCAGGCGCAGAAGCTTGCAGGAGAGCCACGGTGCTGGGACAAAGTAGTAGGTGTAATCCTGAAGGTCAGTGGAGGCCGACGACACAATCTGAAGAACCAACACAATTCCTTTTAGGACTTATGGCGACTCAAAAGTGAACCTGAACAAGATGAACAGTGTGTACAGCACAGATCCTGAACCTGCTTTGCCTGGAGGCCACTTTTGCCAAATGAAAGGGTCAGACAGCAATTCACAAACCGAATGTGATTCACAGTTTTGATGATGATGTCCATCATGTTTTAATTTTACTGGACAATTTTGCATACAATTTGCAACAGTCTCATGAATGGACTGATTTGACAGTCAGAAGTTCTGCCATGAGATGCCTCTCGTCCTATCACCCCATTAGCAGCAATTGTTGCAGGTGTCATTTTGTAGATGTTGCACTTCAGTGTTTGTTGGAATGTTAGCAACCTTACAATTGTCTATTTGCTAATAAAGAAAGAATGATGAAACTGCAGTATTATAGCCATGGTTTCAAGTGTTTTGCAGACTGTGTCTTTATTTGGCTTAGAAAATAAATGTACTTCTATCACAACATCTTTTATGGCCCACGCTAACAAGGTTCATCAATGCTCTGTTTATCCACCTGAGAAGCCCAGCTTTGAAAAATGACAATGCTGTTCACACACACACACACACACACACACACACACACACACACACACACACACACACACACACACACACACACACACACACACACACACACACACACACACACACACACACACACACACACACACACACACACACACACACACCCTGCTGAGTCGAGAAACAGCCAGGGAAACACAGGTCTTAAACTCATCTGGATTCTTCTGGCTTAGACAAGTGATGAGAGAGATGGCTGCTGTTACCACACCCTAAAGACAGAAAGACCCAAACAACAAGATAATTAATAATCTTATATAATCTTATAATAAATTTATCTTATAATAAACTTATATACATATATACTAGGTCTTTTTAATACAAATTATTGAATCTCTGACAACTCTACATGCAGGTACAACAAGGCGTCAACATGTAACTACATTCTCACCATGTGTTGGTCGTTGAGCAGGTGCACCACACGTGACGTCCACTCGCCCATCAGCACCAAGTCAGGAGAGGTCTTATAGAGGCGCAGCAGACACAGGGCAGCTGACTGTTTCACACTGTCCATAGTATCACTGCGGACAATCACATTTACGTTGCAAACAGTTAAGTGAAGTCATGCAGTGTAAATGTTTTGACATGTTTTTGGCTTCATCGTGGACAGAAGAACATAAGAAATGGACAGATAAGGAAGATTGTTATGCACTTCACTCACTCACCCAGCAACCAGAATCCGAGGGATCTCGCTGGCAAAGGCTTCAGCCATCTCACGGCTTCCCACATTCGCAATACAGTGAAGCGCCAGGCACATGAAGGTGGGGTTGCGGCTGGACAGGTCGTTCTTGATGGCATTGTTGATCAGACGGATCAACTCACTGTTGCTGTTTACCAGCACTGAAATGAACAGGTAGCCCTGCAGTGACAGACATGAAAAGAGGTCACCAATGTACAAGACAAACATATAGTGTACAGTGAGTATGTCACATCACAATATTTATGATAATAAAAACAACCAGTGTCCAGTTGACGCCCATCATGCTAAAACGTATGCAACAGTTTAGTAATAAAGCCAACCTTCATAAAAGGTTCTGATGTGAAATTGCATTGTTAACTTAAAATACTGATTTTGGTAACTGGACTGTTGAACTGTACTGACTGCAGTATATTTAGGGCTGTTGTATAGTTTACTGTCATTGACATAAATGGGTCAGGTTCCAGAATTGGCCAAATCAAGCCCCTATCACGGCAGTCTTGACATTGTGAACCTATGCTGACTCGATGAAGCAAAGGTAAGAGCCAATTCCACATCAACCACAAGGTGGGACCAAAAACATCAGTATTTTTTCAGCCTGCAGGGTCATTAAGCATAAAGTATGCTGTTGAGATGAACTGTTCTTGTTTTGTTATTTGGTACAGCCATCATACAGATCCAGAAAGTCAGAGCTTTGATAGAACTACCTTAAATTCAGTTATTGAAAGAAAAACAGTCAATGTAAAATAATCCATCATTTATGTCCCATGAGCAGTTCTGTTGTTTTGTCACTTGAAATAGGGATCCTGACTCAACATTTTTCTGCTTACTCAACATTTAGTTTTCCTGAAAAAACGGCTCACCATACAGAATCAGGAAATAGTAGCAGAGGCTGAAGAATATGTTCCGCTTTAACATTCAGAGCAAACTTTCACCATTTTGGTCAATGTGTGACATTGTATCTTCATGTGTCAATATAAAACAATACTGTCTACTAGCTGATATGCAGCAGGGATGTAATTGTGGCCGGCATGTGGATGGTAAAACACAGGTCATTGATCTCTAGTTCTGTCAACAAAGACAGACGGTCAAACTTTGACTGTGGTGTGCTTCAATAGAGCAGGAGTAGCTTTGAGTACTGACTGAAATTATTCAGTCACATTGATTCACATGGCAGACTGTTCATTTTCAACATTACCACATTACAAAACTGGCCATGATGGAAACGTGATGCAGCAGTGCGACATGCCTCTGCTCTAATGAATGTTAGCAAAGTCGGCTAAACTCCTTTTGGACCAGACATGGTACAACCTCACAGTGTCAGCCGCCAATCATGACAGACACTGTTGTGTTCTACTTATTTCTCTGACTGTGTGGAGATCCCATCACACTATATGAAGAACATCATTACAATACAGGTAAAACATCTGACATGTAGGTTGTAAGCTTTCCATTTTCCTCAGAGCTCAACTCCACTTTGAACATAAGAGAAAAGAAAGAAGCATGTTCACTGAAGTTGTCAAAAATTTATGCTAAATTACGGAATATAAAACCTGAATTAGTTCATTAATTTCGTCAATATATGTTGTTTATGTATTAGTCTGGTAAAGTCTAAAGTAAAAAATATAGTGCCACTGCCAGACAGATTGGCATAATGAATGTGAGGCAATCTAAACACTTCATTATTCTACAGCTATTACACTGTGCAGTCAACTATTATTTTCTAATCCGAAGTTAAAGTAAAAAAAAAATAAAAAATCTAATCCTAAACTGGCCTCTCAGTCATGTCGGAAAATTCAGTTTCAAGTATAGTCAAATCAAACACAAACACAAACACACACACACACACACACACACACACACACACACACACACACACACACACACACACACACACACACACACACACACACACACAAAAGACTTACGATCTGTTTCTCTGTGTACTTGTTGGAGCTCAGCAAGTTGACTGCCTCCATGTGTCCAAAGTCAATGTCATGGCCAAGGAGGAAGATGAAGAGCAGCTTGCAGACATATTTTTTCTTGCTGTAGCCATCCAGAGCCTTGTCGCCTTTAAACTTGGAGCGAATGTTGGCCAGCTCTTTATTGATGCGCTTGATCTCTGCTTCCTTGCTCTTACCTGATAAGAAAGGAAGTGTTACAGTTAGGGGTGGGCTTGGGGTGGGCGATATATCGAATATACTCGATATATCGCGGCTTGTTCTCCATGAGATGTATGAAATGACTATATCGCGACCATCGAGTACTTGTCACGTAAATGTTTTAAGCCGTCGGCATTTAGTTCTCCGGAATTTCTCCTGTCACTCACTCCTGCTGTCACAGCACACTGCCCCGCCCACCCAGAAAAATCCCCTGCACGCATGTGTACTTTCTGTATCAAGTGAGGAGAGAAGTGAAGAGCGAGTTAATCAAAGATGGAGACGGACGACTTGGTTCCGAAGAAAAACAACTGCGGTCACGTCTCTCGTTTTCGCGTGGTCACGTCAGCTGTTCCAATATTTTCAAGTGCGCCCTTTTTGCCGACTTTATGGCAAATACTGTGAAAGTCAGCGCGAGCTTACTGCAGCGTGTGGACACTTCCGGTTTTCAAAATAAGACGTGGGTGTGAAATGTATTAAACGTTTATTTATAAAATATGAAGAATGGTAAAAATTTGATTTAAAAAAGTGTCTCATAAGCCAAGTATAATCCTGCACTGCTTCAATTGCCGTACATTATGAAATATATTAAAAATTCATAAAAAATATGACAAGTGTTAAAATGCTATCAAAAGAGTGTGTGTCGTATAGCAGGTGTAGATCGACTGTTCTACACTGATTTTGAGCCAATAGGTCACAGGACCTGGAAGCTATTGAGCTTTAAAGCTCATATGTACATTATGAAATGAAATAAAAATTCATAAAAATATGACAAGTGTTAAAATTCTATAAAAGAGGTGTGTCTCACAGCAAATGTAAATCTACTGTTCTACATTGATTCTGAGCAATTACAATGCTAACAAGGTAATAATAACATTATTTATTAGAAATAAACAATACAAAACAACAACAACAAAAATATCGATATATGTCGTGTATCGCGATATAGCTTAAAAATATCGAGAATCTTGGTTACAGGCCATATCGTGCAGCCCTAGGTTGGCGATATATCGAATATACTCGAAATATTGCGGCTTGTTCTCCGTGAGATGTATAAAATGACTATATCGCAACCATCAAGTCACGTAAAAGCCGTCGTGGTTTTGCCTGTCTTACCCACTCCTGTACGGAAGAATTATCCTATCTTTATTCAAGAGCGCACATTTTCAGTTTAAGAGCATGATTTCTCCTTCTCGTGCTCAGATTTATTGTCCTCGTGCTCACATTTTATGCTCACACTCAAATCTAATGTGCTCAAAACTAAGGGTCGACCGATATATCGGCCGGCCGATATATCGGGCCGATATTAGCGTTGTTTAGGTGTATCGGCATCGGCCGATACACATGGCCGATACGGCCGATACGCATCCAGCGTCATTTACAGACAGGCGTTCAAGGGCAGCTCTGTGAAGACCCGCTATGCACGCTGCTGCAGCCCCTGCAGCATAGTATGCACATGGCATTGCACTGCATACAGTAGCATGCGTGTGCCTGAAAGTCATTAAGTGAGTCGAAAAAAACGGGAATGCTGTTTAAGTGCGTCGCATTTAAACCGCCAACCTAAACTAGGGAGCTGTAACACTAAGAGTAGGCTATGATGCAATCACCCGCAGTTTAAAGTTCAAATGAAGTCGGTGTTGTTATCAGTCACTGTCAATTCGGCGTTTGCAGGAGTTAAACCGGCGAACACCGGTGAAGCAGCCCAGCGTGTGTGTGTGTGAGTGAGTGTGCACGCACGTGAGGGAGAGACAGATGGAGAAAAAGTGATCAACGCGGAGCGGAACAGTTGCTGTAATCAGATAACTGCACAACGAACCCAACAGTCCAGGACCTAATGAAACGTTTTGGGGTTTCGAGAAGAGGCTTGCTAAGCCATAGACTACTTTAGCTTACGTACGGGAATATTTTTGAACACATGGGGTAGCGCCGTGTCGGTGCATGTCGACACCGCGGGAGCAATAATGGCATGCGAGTGATTATCACTGAATAAACTTCTAAATCCCTCCTAAACGTAACTCGCCACGCATATTGTGTGCAATATAAGGGTACACTTCGTTAGAGTTAGAGGTGGCGTGGGATTTGATATTAACTAAGACAATGTCGAAATGGATAAAGTTTGATGCGTCAAACCTAAAGGGAGATTGTTGTGATTTGTCCCGCCCCTCTCCCCTCTTCCTGAAACAAAGCAGGGGGCAAGCAGCGAGGTTTTGTTTCTCCACAACTAAGACAAATTATGGTGTGCCCATTTTTTATTTTTTTAAAAAGTGACAAATCTACAATTCATTCACTCACTTTGCAATGCGGATGATGATCAAGTCAGGCTATTTACTGTCACTGCCTGCTTCAAAGGCAATGGTATATCAAGTACAATATAGGCCTACAGTTGTAAAATAGGCCTAAACATTTACTCTAAATAATCTTTGTGTCATCCCCAACATTTCTCAAATGTGCAGTCAAGCTCTGTTGCCACTGTCAAGCCACAGTCCTTTGAATGTGTCAAGCCAAACTAATATATATTTTTTAAATAAATAAAAATGAATAAAAGCACCGAAGTATGTGGGCTATTCCTTTTTAAGTGGATATAATACTGTATAAGCATTAAGCAGACACTTAAAAAAAATGCTCAATGGGCTTCAGACATGATTGTCATTTTCCTGTTATTCATGTTATTATAAATAAATGGCTATTTATTTTTAACTTGAGACCTGGAATATTTGTCATTTTTTAAACTTTTTTTAAACCCATATCGGTATCGGAAATCGGGTATCGGAAATCGGGTATCGGCCATGGGCCATGGGGAAAAAATCGGTATCGCATCGGCCATCAAAAAACCTGTATCGGTCGATCCCTACTCAAAACATGTCTGCACGCTCAGGATTATTTAAGATTAATTATAAATAAATACACTGGCGTCCTAAATAGGTGACGATTCAAATAGCTGGCTAGTATGGTAAATTGGTGTATTTTTAAGAGAGGCAGTTTTACAAACAGACCATATACCCGCCCCTGCGAAGTGCCCAAAAAGTGTGAAGGAACACACCCAAGATTGGGCCAGACTCTAGCTGTCTCCCTATTGGCTGGTGAAACACAATAATTTAAGCGCAGGGCGGGACATCCTTCAGTCTGTGCAGACACTTCAACCTGAGAGGACGTGCTGTTTTGTGCGAGAGCAGAAAAAATTTGAGAGCGCAGAGGACATGTTTTGAGCGAGAGCAGAAAAAATCTGAGCGCGCAGACATGTTTTGAGTGCGAGCACATTAGATTGGAGTGTGAGCATAAAATATGAGCACGAGGACAATAAATCTGAGTAGAGAAGGAGAAATCATGCTCTCAAACTGAAAATGTGTGCTCTTGAATAAAGACAGGATAATTCTTCCATACTCCTGCTGCTCCTCACAGTACACAGCACACTACCCCGCCCACCCAGAAAAATCCCCTGCACGCATGCGTACTTTTTGTATCAAGTGAGGAGAGACAGGCCCACTTACATCGGAGGCGTCTGCACCGCTGTCACCGGTGCAGATAGCTGCCAGTCTAGTCAATGAGAGCACTCACACAGGGCGCGCCACGGAGCGTCTCTCCGCTACAGCGTGAGCATTTCTATTTTTGACGCGAGCCGCTGCTAAACCTCGTAAATTTTAACAGAGCACTGCGCACCAGACAGGAAATCCGACACAGAATCAACATAATAAACTTCCGCCCCCTTTTAAAATAAAACACAATACGCAGTTTATGTAGCTTATCACAACTTCACATCAACGTTACGTCATGACAGGTGGCACCAGGTGAGCAGTCAATCAAAAATCCCCCCCCCCCCACTGCTCGCTGGGCGCTTCTCACAGGGGCTACCCATCACTCCACTATCTCTCTCCAAAAATTGCATGTCTATGCCTTGTACTGCATGTGTGTGTATCTGGGTTAAAATGCATGTCAAATAAATAAAAAAAATAGTGTAAAAAGAATTTCCCCGTTCGTGGGATTAATAAAGTATATAAAAAAAGAAAAAAACACAATCATTCATGACACAACAGATGCTTTTTATAATCTCTTCCATGTCGGAGAAGCAAAGTCATATGTTTGTTGTTGTTGTTTTCGTTATACACAGTTTATCTCCTCCTTACTTACAAAGCTCTTCATGGTCAGGCACCATCATATCTGAAAGAGCTCATAGTATCTTACTACCCCTCTAGAACACTGCGCTATCAGGACGCTGGGTTCCTTGTGGTTCCTATAGTCTCCAAAAGTAGATTGGGAGCCAGAGCTTTCAGCTATCAGGCTCCTCTTCTGTGGAACAAACTACCAATCTGGGTTCGGGAGGCAGACACGGTCAACACTTAAGACTTTAGACTTAAGACTTTCCTTTTTGATAAAGCGTATAGTTAGGGCTGGCTCAGGTCATCCCTTAGTTATGCTGCCATAGGATTAGACTGCCGGGGTACTCCCCAGGGTTATGCCTAGCCAGGCACGGTATTGGTTAAAGATGTAGTCACATTTCCCTTACCGAAAACCCTCCCTCCTACTCTGTCTCTCTGTCTCTGTGGACATGTCTCATTAATGCATGTTACTAACCAAACTTCCCCGGAGTTTCTGTGCTCTGTCGTCTAGCAGGTTTTCGTGGATCGTGGCTGCTGCTGTGATCCTGCACGACGCCCACTACACATATTATTACTGTCATTATTACTACCATGTTTGCTACTGTGATCACTTTATCATTCATTGTGATTCATTGTCATTCTGTCAGTCATTGTAATTGTACAAAATGTTTGTGTTGTGTTTGTGACATTGCATGTGTTTGTGACATTGCACGTCTGTCCGTCCTGGGAGAGGGATCCCTCCTCTGTGGCTCTTCCTGAGGTTTCTTCCACATTTTTTCCTGTTAAAGGTTTTTTGTGGGCAAGTTTTTCCTCACTCGAACCGAGAGTCTAAGGACAGAGGGTGTCACTCGCTGTACAGATTGTAAAGCCCTCCGAGGCAAATGTACTTTGTGACTTTGGGCTATACAAATAAAATTGATTTGATTTATCGTGGGTCTCGCGTACTTAATTCATTTGATTGTGATTTTCCACTTTTTGCATGCAAATTAACAAAAACTCTAATAGAAGGGTCTTCTTGAATCATCATACTGATGTTATTTTTTGCATCAAAGGGTTGAATTTAACATTCATTGTGATTTACAGGAGAAATATATAGAGAGAGATATATATCGCGTATCGCGATATAGCTTAAAAATATCAAGATATTGGTTATAGGCCATATCGTGCAGCCCTAGTTACAGTGCAGGAATTCAATTATGGACATGATGGACCTGACTATAGAATGACTTCATATTTTGCAGTTTCACAAAAGCCACATGTTTCCTTACAGCTTCAGATTCAATGAGTGTATTTGAATATGTAAAAAGGTGCAAGTGACCGAGTTCAGATTTGTCTGGTTGCAGATCAAATTAACTGCAGCTGATTAATATTCATATAAATGTATATTTCCTCAGTGTTATCATATCCAGTCTTCAGCTATACACAATGGATGGTTACAAGACTAACCTGTATTTACAGTGCTTACAGTCACCTGCGTTTACCCAACAACTTCTACGTATCAACTGCTCTTTAGAGCCAAGCACATAAATGATACATCAGACTCAATATGACTGTATATTAACGTGTACTATACAGTCTGTAGGATTCTTTTGCCCCGTCTCCCCAAATGTCAAAGCAGATGTCGATGTTTCCAACTTCTATCAGCGAATGAAGCGTCCAGTCACCATGATAACAAACCGCAGGAACATCAGTCAGGGAAACCTGTTCTCTGCTCTGAGTTTGATGTCTGCAGATAACAGTGACATTAGGTCGATGTGCTAGCTATATTCTGCATGAATCTGGCCACATTCATGTTCAGTTACTTTACTACATTTTTCTTGCAGTTTTTCATGGCTCATGGTTCTGCCTGCTGCTCCTCTGGTCCTGCTTGATAATATTATTGATATTATTATTATCATTAGTAGGCAAATGTACTGCTGTTATAGTTGTGATGTTACAATGCCCTCTGTCTCTCTGGCCGTCCAACACAATTGTTAACTCTCAGACATTTTTGCAGTTTAAAGTGTGTTTTTCGGGTATTTATTTAAATAGATTTTTAAGACATAAATATCATGAAAATGATTACATTGAATTAAGACTTCAATGTTCCAGTAAATGCAAACTCAACACACACACACTGTGTAGCCAGTTTTGACTCCGACTGTCAGGTTCTCAGCTGTGGTGGGCCTGATCACTGTAAACAATGAAAAGGTCTATCTGAAGGAAACAGCTATCCTGACCCACTGGTGTCAACACAAAAACCTCCTCCTGATTGTCAGCAAGACTGTGATCATGGTGGATTTTGGGGGAGGAATGAAGTCATCAATATCCCTGAGAATAGACAGGTCCTCAGCAAACAGAGTAGACATCACCAGGGGCCTGACCTTTGTGCTGTGGTGAGAAAGGCAGGGCAGAGCCTCTGATGTTTGAGAAATATATACTGGTGCAGCACTGAGCGTATGCTGACAGGGAACATCACCGTCTGGTACCGAAACAGCACAGAACAAGACCACAAGGCCCAGCAACCACTGCTTTATGCAGCTGAATGTACAATAGGTGGTGCTCTACTCTGCATAAAGTTGTGCAAAAATAAGACTAGGAGAACCTTTGAGGATCCTGACGACCTGGACCACCTGGATAACAGGAAGTTTCATTAAGATGACTTATTATTTATTTAATCACATTACTTTCATAGTAACCATTATTGATTAGAACTATAATACTATTTTATTTTGTTTGTTTTTTTTACAAAGATGACATCATTCATCATCATTTTTACCCTTTTTCAATTCCAAACATACATGTCCAAACTTATGTATAGATCTAGGTGTACTTCTACTTCAATCTGCCAGTAGTTTGAATCTTCAACTTTCTCACACTCCATTATAATAACTATAAATAACTCTATACAATTATTCACACCAGGATGCTGAAAATGTATGCAAAGTATGTTACCTAATGTTAGATATTTTTCATTGCACAGTGCCTTATGTAACTAATTGTTGCATTATGGCAGGGGGTTCAGGTCGAGGTCTTCCTGCCTGCAGGACCTCTGTGCTGTCATCTTAAAGTAATGACATGAAGACCTCTGTCAACTTTAAAACGAACTTCCTCTTTCTATATCACTGTAGACATCTGGCTTTTCAATCTTGCCCAGATGTTTTTGCTCTCCGTTTGACCAAAATGACAGCAACTGAAAAACACAAGGCCCCGTCTTCTGCATGCAGCACAGCAGATCATTGGTACTGATAAAAGGCTCGTGTTACCGGCAGACAGCATCTGACTATGAACTGTGACATTACTGAGTAATTATCGGCCGGTAAAGGAGGAGATCAGCTCGGTACGCTTTGGTGCCCCTATGTCACTTTACTACAGCACGTAAAGGGTACAGCAAGCAGCAGCTCCACTTATGTCCGATGCTAATGGCGTCAGATGAACGTTACACAAATGAGCAGGTCCAATGGAAAAAACGGCACTCACAGTTTCTGATGTCCGAGATGAAAACCGCTAATCCGCGCATTCCGTCTCCTTTAGACACCGCCGGCATGTTCGCAGCTTTCCGTCCTCACTCCGGCCTTATCCGTAGAACTGAACTGACGTCGGTCAGCTTCTCACACTGGACTGGACTGGACGACGGCCAACTTGACGTTTGGTAGTAGCTAGCTTCTTCGCAGGTCTATCCGTCTACTCCAGCTCTATGATCGACTTCACAGTGTGCCTGTGCGGGGCTAGCTCCAATAGCATTCGCTAGATTAGCTGGATGTGGTGGATGAAGCCGCAGCGGCAGGAGTTCACGTTATCCCTGGTAACTGGCTCGTTTCCGCTGGCTATGGCGAGCTAACGTTATTTCATTCAATCCTTATCTAGCTAGGATTAGGAGATCCGCGCGCACACCGACAATATTCACTGACCAAAGTTACAAACACCGACTGTTTGGATGTCCTTCTGGTAACTGCAGTAGGACGTGCTAATGAAAATAACCTTTGGGAGCAGAACGTTAAGTTACTTCGAGTCACGCACCGTAAAGCTAGCTTCACAGCTAGCTAGCTAGCTGGCTAGCAATATCGTTCAAACGCTGTAATACATGACCGGAAACACTCAGCGGAGAGTCTTAACTGCCAAGCAGCGAGCTGAACGATGCCCTGTTCTGTCGAACACGCACTAAATGAGCGAAATCAGCTGTCCTGTATAATTGATGTCCGCTCTAATTCTCCAGCCTCCACTCCGCCACTTGGATAAAGCTCGTGACAGAAGAGCCTACGACGTGACCGCGCGGCGTACTCGTGCACGCGTCCGTTCGTTTCCTTCGGCAGAGTGTGCGGCCCCGGCGGTGATTGGTCCAGCTCGCGGCTCTACATGTCGGTCAAAATGTACTTTGCTCCAAAGCACCTGGGGCCTCATGTACAAAGCTTGCGTACGCATAAAAAAATGGCGTACGTCCTTTTCCACGCTCACGTTCAGATGTATCAAACGTGAAACAATCGTAGAAATGTGCGTGCCCCACGCCAATTTCATAGCTGTCGTACGCACGTTTCTACAGCTATTGTTCCTTTGGCGACAGGTGAAGCTGGGAAATAATGTGAAAACAAGTAGTCATCAGAGTGATGTGCACATCAGAGACACACTTATGAACAATTAACACACCCACATGTTTGCAATTATATAGGTGGTTATAAAAGCATGCGTAATGTGATGAAGAAAATGATATTAACAAAGGCAGCGTTAGCGTTGTTAGAGGGCCTTGCAAACGTAAGCAAATTAAGGAACGTGAGGATTTACTTGCAAACCATGATAATTGGCTCATAAGCCGATTTCGGTTACCAAGGCCAGTGTTACTGGAGCTGTGCGCAGAGCTGCGGCCGGCCCGAGAGCGCAACGGGGGCCGGCGAGTAGCTCGGGGTTGTGCTGACTACGCTGGGGTTCCTGGCAACAGGGGCATTCCAGCGGGAGCTGTTTATCTAAGAAGGAAACAGTTTTATTCCATCAATGTTCAAATCATATGTGATGCGCAAATGCAGCTAACTAACATCGTGGAAAGGTGGCCTGGTTCAAAGCACGACTCATTCATTATGACTAACAGCATGGTTGGGAACAGGCTGGAGGCTGGCACGTGCGCGATGGGTGGCTTCTATTCATTTAATTGCCCTGTATGTAACGCTGGTTTACATGCGGGACAATTAAAGGATTAAACTATTTACTTACCAAGAAGCCGTGCCAGTGTGCCAATGCATATTTGGGCATGTGCGCATTCAAATATCATGTTTTTGGTTTTCTTTATTTCTTTATTTTCTGCTGGTGAAATTAGAGCTACAGAGCTTTCTAACAAGCCCCTGATTGTCTCGTTGTGTTCAGTATTCTTGTCAGTAAAAGCGGGAGTAAAATGTCAGCTGCAGCGCCACACCTGTCCACACCTGTGTGTGCGCTGCTCGGATCCCACGGGATTTACAGCCTCACACACATGCTCCCATTCACGTCTTTTTTTGGTCATATTTATCCCTGTTGACAGGGTCACAAACAGAATCTCCACTTCATTCACTAGAATCTTTAGCTCAGACTCTGTGAAATTAATTTTCTTTCCTTTGTTCGTCGCGTTATCTGATCGGACAAAGAGGTGAATCTCAGGTCCAGGGCCTATTTAAATAGATTTGCATATGTAAGTCGGGATGCATCATCACTGTCAGCGATTAGCTGCTGCAGCACTTTGTGCGTCCCTTTGACCTTATCACAAACACACACAGTGTGTGCGGCTTGTCATCTCTGACACTTTTGCATCATGACTGACTGAATTTTGTATGGATGTCTCCCAAACTGGCGGTAAAGCCATCATCAAATAAAATAAATGAGCATTGTTTTCTTCTGCTGCTGTTGTTGTACTGTGGCTTTATATGAGGCTGCTGTTGTGTTATCTGTAACACATGGGCAATTCATTATGCTAAATTACATCACTATGTTACATGATAGTGAGTTTAAAAAAGCACATTTGATACCTCTGTACATGAAGTGATTTCACCTCCCAACCAGTGTGTGTATTTGGTGACTGGTGAATAACCTCTGCAATCCTGAAAGGATGAGCAAGTATACGAGTATATAAGTAACATTTTTGCAGTTTTATAATTATGTTTTATTCTGACTCTGTATGTATTCATAAATCCCTAACTGACATTTTTAACAGTAATGTGATATGTGTTTTGTGAGGAAAGCTCTACACCCCTTAAAAAAATATGTATATGTATACAGAAAATATTCTTTTTTTTGCTTTCCATGTGAAAGAGTCCTAGCAAGATAAGCTACTAATTAAAAAAAATATAAATTGTTCCATTTTAAAAAGATATTGCTCTTGCCTCTGACAAATCAAAGACTCAGAGGTTGTTAATCTGACAGTGGACAGCCAGAGAAAGCTCAGGAAAGACAGTCACATCCAATACCAGAAATCTTTTTTGAATAGAGAGTCCAATTCAACTAAATCCACACTGTACAACTGTAACTTGTAACATGGATCTTTTGAGGGCCACAGTTTTGTACAGTAGACCTCATGCTTGAAAGGAGGTATCCCCTCAAAATTAAATTAACTGCATCTACACTCTCTTCTCGTGGGTGAGTGCAAGATAGTCAAAGAGTAGCATGTGAAATGTGACTTTGTTATGCCTGTTGTTACAGATAGGATTCTGTATAGCCAGTACAGGTATGCTAAATATACTGTCATCTTCCAGAAAGCAGTGCAGAGCTGTGCGATGCTATATAATTCAGCAGCTGATGAAGTTCTGGTCAAGAACACTTTGATATTAGGGTGGGAGAAGCCAGGAGTGAAACTATGTGATGTCCAGTTTAAGGTTTATTTTTCTTGTGTATGTAAAGGGAGTATTATCTGCATACTTCTAGTTTATCAGCCAACAACTAAACTTCTTTCCCGGAGTTTCTGTGCTCTGTCGTCTAGCAGTTTCTCGTGGATCGTGGCTGCTGCTGTGATCCTGCACGACGTCCGCTACATATATTATTAGATTACATTATTGTTACCATATCTCCATTACAGTTTATAGTTAGTTTATGATTTGCTGCTGCTGTGCATCTGTGTCTCTCTATCTCTATCACAGGTTCCACTGCTATTGTAATCATTTTATCATTCATTGTAATTCATTGTCATTTCATCATTCAATGTGATTCATTGTCATTTTGTCAGTCATTGTAATTGTACAATATGTTAGTGTTGATTTGTTCTGTACATGTGACATCTATTGCACATGTCCGTCCTGGGAGAGGGATCCCTCCTCTGTGGCTCTTCCTGAGGTTTCTTCCACATTTTTTCCTGTTAAAGGTTTTTTGTGGGCAAGTTTTTTCTCACTCGAACCGAGGGTCTAAGGACAGAGGGTGTCACTCCATGTACAGATTGTAAAGCCCTCCAAGGCAAATGTACTTTATAACTTTGGGCTATACAAATAAAATCTGATTTGATTTGATTTGATTTAATTCATGTAACAAGTTGCAACACTCACAGGCTGCAGTTGAAAAAAGGAAAATAAACATTGTTATATTTGTTAAAATGATGAGGTGTAATTGAGGAACTTTTGGCACCTGGCTAATTAATATTAATAACTTTATTTACCTGCCTTATGCACAGTTCACTTTCAGTGTCTCAGCAATGGCCCTGTAGAAATAGTTTGATTTAATTATTATCATTATCATTATTATCATTATCATTATTATTATTATTATTATTATTATTATTATTATTATTGTTCATTTCAAATCCTGCAGGCTGCAAAGAACAACATGTGTGATTCGTTTGAGGTTCATACTATATAGAACTCACTTGCCTTATGGATTTTGGAACACTGAGCAGAGACAAACCAGAAATTCAGTGTTCTGAAAGCAGCAGCACTGAGCATTAAACATTCATGAGACATCTTGATGCGAGATGTCTCATGAATGATCAATGAATGTTTTTTGTATTATCGTCTGTTTATTTTCAGCATCTTGTCTTTCCTGCAGTCCCTGATCTGAAGAAAAAGAAACGTTTTTTTTAGCTTAAAGCCAAAATTATGCAAGAAGTGAAAGGGGGATCACTTGTGTAATTCCTCGAGCGGCCACTTGAGACAGGCTGCAGAAGTGAGTTAGTCACCTTAAGCGGCCATATTAAAACTTCAAAGCAGAAATAAACATGTTTACAGCCTGGTTCAGACAATGCTTTTGGTCTCTATGTCCTCATCCATGACAACTGTGAGGGTTTTTTTTTTAACTCACAGTTAATAATTAAGTAATATTAAGGCTTGAAGTTATAATTAACTCATAATTAACAGCATGACGCCTTGATTGACAGGTAAGTGCCTTTATAGATGTCCAGGGGCGGACTGGGACAAAAAAATCGGCCCTGGCATTTTGGACCAGACCGGCCCACAACATTTGATAACACACTTTTTCAGTTTTTTCAGTGCAACTGTGCAAGTCTTTAAAACAACCTAGCTCAACAGGACATAAATACAGCCTGTTTATAATATATTTATATAAACAAACACACAGCTGCATTGACATAACGCTAGCAATGAACAAAATTATGTCATTTTAAAAAGTGCTATTTTCTCCCTTTGTAGGCTAACTTACATTGTCTTTAGCCACCTAGCTACATAAAACAGCCCTTTTTTTCAAGGCCTAAATAGGAGCTTACTTTAGGCCTTGAATTACTAGAATGTATAGATACCTGCAGCTGCATTCACATACCATAGACAAAATGATATAATTTTTAAAAGTGAGATTTTCTATCAGTTATGTAGCCTACATTGTCCCTACCACCTAGGCTACATAAAGAACTGCTATATCTGCAGGACAAAAAAGCAACTTAGCCAATAGGCCAGCCTAGTACTCACCCCACAAACAATAATAGTCTAATAAGAAATTAGACTTATTGTTATTGTTGGTGAATGGTGAACAAGTTTTCTTACATTAAAGATTATTTCATTTAGAATGAAAGACATAAAAGTAGGCTACTGAGCTAGGCTTATTTTCTCATCCAACCAGTGTAGCCTACAATGTCTTGCAGTCAAAATAACACTAATGCTCATTTCACCTCCATTAAACTAACTAACTTGGCCATAGGGCAATAGACAGAATTATTTGACTGACATTTTATCATATTCATCAAGGGGTTGGGTGGCTTTATCCTACTCGTTGCATTTCATACATGTTCTGACAGTAGTCCAGCTTACCGCAGGTTCAACAACATGTTGAGTGCCACTGCCACCGGCACCACTGTCATCAGCGATGGGAGCTGATGGAGGCCCTGCTGTGGCAAACATGTCGGTGATTTTAACACACTTCGCAGCATCTGCCTGAAGAGCAAGTTTCTTCTTATCGCGTTTTTCTGCGCCACCTTTACGTTTTCTCTCCATCTTTATCTGATAGCGTTTCACCCATCAACAAACTGCACACTGGCACATCAAGCCAAAGGGGGGAGTTGTTTCATGATATGATTGGGCCGGTCCCCTGTCAGTCAGCGTGTAAGGGCCGGTGGTGGTAAGGAAACAAAGTCTTGCACTGCCTTTTTTTTGTGCCTGTAGGCGGGACCAAGGCGTACGGGGTGGTTGTTCAACAGTGTGTTTTGGCTGCGTGATCTACTCGTTATGGGCCGGTCAGAACAATATATATATATATTTTTTTAAATCAGGATTTATCGGCCCAAATAGCACTTCGGCCAGATGCCAGATTGCCAGTCCGTCCCTGTAGATGTCCAGTCTGCAGACGTCCGTCTGGAATATGGAGCGCCTCATTAAAATATAGGCGTGTCTACATTTCGGTCCAATGAGAATAAAAAACTGCCTCTCGTAGGCGGGATCAAGGAAAGACTCTTAAAAGCACACGCAGTCACAGGAAGGAGATCGAAATGGCGGCGCCAGCAGAGAGGATGGAGGTAAGGTCTTTTAATAAGAAATACAACGAACTCTTCTCATTAACCGCTGTGAACTACACACGAGTGTGTTCATTATTCAAAGAAACATGTTGCAAGTCGTCACTGAATCTTAAAATTCGCTGCTGTTTCCTGAAGTGTCAGCATCCATTTTAACTTAGCTGTTACTTGGGATGCAGCTGTTGTCGCCGTTCGTTCATTTAATGTCGTATATCAGACATAACAGAGATTTAGAGTGACTTCCTCTGTGTGTTTGGAGATGACAGTTGACGGCCGTTTTCAGTCACAGTGCTCGCTGCAGCGGTGTTTACGTTTGTGCGCCAGCCGGCCGGCGGCGCCTCCTTAGCCTGAGACCGCATGGGGACCAACGTGTTAGCTCCTGCTAGCTCGCTTAGTTAGCATCGATGCTGCCTCATTCTGCCTCCGCTGTCCTTAAGCCCCACTGTGAGGCCACATATGTGCGAACATGCTGCTCTTAGTTTTCTCGGTTTATCAGCTTCGTCAACGCCGTACTCACTGAATTTGTTCCGTTAACGTTAGGATTTCTTGTTGGCCGGCTCGGCTAGCACAGCGCGTTAACACTAAACACCTTGTCGGTTACCGTCCATTACCCGATGTTTGTCACCCAACCCGGTTGGAAAGGCCCGGAATGAACCGTCTGCTTTATTTGGCGGGCTGCTGATTGACATGCTGTGTTCAGGTGTGTGTGGTAGTTCTCGCGGAAGGCCAGGATCACATCACAGTACTATCAGCCATGTGCTCCGCTCTTTGTACTGTGGGAAGGTTTGGCCCTGTGCACGGTGAACCCGGCCGGTTCAACCAGTCCTGACACGGTTAAACTGTTTCTCAGGCACCACATCACTTCCAGCAGTTTAATGAAACTCTGTGCTTTCATCTTTGAAGGATATCATTAACTACAAATATCAGAACCTTCTTAGTTTCGTACTTTTCCAAACAGAGTCAGTCAGTGGCTGTTCATTAACAGTAAAGTTGCCTCTTAAAGGTCGTGTGTGTGTGTGTGTGTAGATGCGATACCTACTTAATTATGTCACATGACCAGCTTCTCCAGCTTTCATGGTGTGGACAGTGAAATACTACTTTACAGAAATGTCTATCACGCGTCTACTTAGCTGGCCAATCACCGTGAGATGAGTGAGTGTTTCAGAGAGTTGATGTGGGATGCTCCCGCAGACCCCACAGTCAACAAGGGGGCCGGAGAACAAATCACTGCAAAATTTGAAGGAAAAAAATAGATATATAGATAAAACAAGTGCAATACAAAATCTTTTTTATTTAAAGAATTTTTCTTGAATAAACTAAAGTAACAACCCAAGGCTTTAAAAGTAAGTGCAATTTCAAGTAACGCATTACAATAGTTCACAAAATGTGCAAAAAAGCTCAAACAATGTTTGTCATATCTCACAGCAGAGCTCATAGCAGAGCAAGCAGATGACATGGGAGGCATGAGCTTGGATTTTTTTTAACAATATAGCTTTGAACAATAAAAAAAAAAAAAGTAAAGCTGCAAGCAGCGATGGTCGGGCCCTCGCAGATGTGCGCATGTGGAAATGTGCATAGAGCTCCACGCCCACACAGTCTTACTTTTACTCAGGGAGTCTATGTGAACACACCTACCAAGTTTGAAGTCAACGAGGTAAAATCCCTAGGAGGAGTTCGTTCAAACATGACCCATTCTCAACCAAACCGAATCACTAAAAATGGTGATTTTCATTCTTAAATATCTCACTTCCTGTCCATTGTAGCCTATTGCTCCAAGAGACTTTTTTGTAGGTCTTGCCATGTTCTAATTCAGCTGAGTTTCGTGACTGTGTCCAAAACTGTGGCGGGGTTGTTCCAAAGAAAAACTCAATGTTGCCCCGTCCCGTTATTAATTATGCAGCCGAATTGTGCATAATATTGGTCTTAATAAGCACAACAAGTTTCAGACGGCTCTGACAAAGTATGATAGCCCCAGTGTTGCCTGAAAATCAGCCCAAAAGTCAACGGAGTCTCGGCAAAAAAAATCGGCAGCGTTGATTTTGACACGCCGTCACAGCCACGCCCTCTGATTAAATAGTTGTGATTTTGATAACTTTTCATTGTCGAGGTCTTGAGAACACGCATGCCAAGTTTCAAGCGCATCATATGAAATCCCTAGGAGGAGTTTGTTCAAATGCGACCCCTGGAAATGACCCCAAATTTGACAAAAATTGGACGCCATACGTTTCACTGTAGCCCGGCGCACCAAGAGACTTTTTTGCGTCTGGGCATGTTACATACTCTCACCAAGTTTCGTACATGTGGATGAAACCGTGGTGAGGGGCACCGCCAAAAATGCACACCTAGGTGGTGCTGTCGAGGCATATGCACACGTCCATGTGTGAGACCCCTAAAATACGTAATTAGGGCCCTAGCACGTACTCGTGCGAGGCCCTATTGAATTTCAAATGTTTAATATATTTTTTTTGTTTTTATTATATTTTTATTTTCTTCTTCCATCAATAAGTAAATTTCATTTTAGAAAGCCCATGTCCACCCAAAAACTCACGAAAATTTGCCTAGGCCCCCAATGTCAGGTGTAAAATTACGCATTTTGGGGGTCTCAAGCATGGACGTACACATTCCTCCAGAGCGCCACCTAGGTGTGCACAAAACTTGGTGGGAGTGTGTAACATGCCCAGACGCACAAAAAAGTCTCTTGGTGCCCTGGGCTACAGTGAACCGTATGCCGTCCAATTTTTGTCAAATTTGGACATTTCCAGGGGTCACATTTGAACGAACTCCTCCTAGGGTTTTCATCCGATGTGCTTGAAACTTGTCATGTGTGTTCTCAAGGCCTCAGCAATGAAACGTTATTAAAATCACAACTTTTTATCAGAGGGCGTGGCCGTGACTGCGCGCTTTTGCCCACAAAAGTCCATGCTGCCGATTTTGCCCACAAAATCCCAGACTCCATTTACTTTTTTGCTCATTTTCGGACAAACCTGTGCGGCTATCATATACTTTGTCAGAGCTGTCTGAAACTTCTTGGGGTTGTTAAGAGCAATATTATGCACAATTCGGCTGCATACTTTATGAGGGGGTGGGGCAAAAGCGCTCTTTAGCGCCCCCTGGAATTTTTGTCTGGAACAGCCCCACCACAGTTTTGGACACTGAATTATGAAACTTGGCCACTTTGTACAACATGGCAGGACCTACAAAAACTCTCTTGGGCCAATGGGCTACAATGAACAGGAAGCGAGATATTTAAGAATGACAATTGCCAATTTCGGTGTTTTGGAAGGGTTGCCAAGGGGTCATGTTTGAACGAACTTCTCCTAGGGATTTCATCCAATTCACTTTAAGCTTGGTAGGTGTGTTCACATGGACTTCCTGAGTCCAGCCTTGCATTGCGTGCTTGGGCCCTAAAAATTGTAAGAAATGTTCCAGATTACATCAATGACAGAAATCAAAGCCACGTTAGACCTCCAGTCTCCCCCAAATAATAAAGTATATTTTTCCGAAACAACTGTTGTAGTATGACCATGAGAAGACTGTTGTGTGGAGTGATCATAATACTGTATAACAGTGGAGTCATTGATTTTAGTTTGCAGCGTCTCTTGGAAGTGAAATTTGCAGACGCTCCCTGTGCACTCGTCAGGCTGCTGGCTGCTCGTAGAAATCAATGTTATGCGTCCAGCTCGGAGGACGGCTTGTTTTACAAAACGGGTTTTTGGTTCTTTTAGCTCGTCGTATATGCTATTCCGATGTGAAAGAGGCATCATTTGTGTTTGAACAACGTCTGCCTCTTACTTATTGATCCCGGAAGTCCGAATCTGTGAATATCTTCCCAACTTTACCGAACTTGCCGACTCTCGTAGTGGCGTTTGTATTCCTTTAGTACAGCCACTTGCTGCATGCACACCAAACACATAGGTTTCCCATTCATCTCAGTGAAAAATACGAATCAGTCCATTTGTCCGCTACCTGCTCTCAAAGAACCAAGCCGTCATGAGCTCTAGTGAGCTACACATGCAATGTTAAGCTAACCAGCGTGCACAGAAGCGCCGCGTCACGATATTATAAAAGTAATAAAATTATATTTTATTAAAAATGGGCCGTATCTTTGACACCCCTGGTTTAGTGTCTGACTGTGGATTGTCCTCTACAGTCAGAACTCTGCCGGGAAAGTTGGTTTGCTGTTGAATTTGTGACGTGTGATGAATTCTTCCAGTACTTTGCGCTCCACAAATAACCACAGCTGTTTGAGAGGTGTGAGAGGAATCTTTGTCCTGTGAAGAGGGTGTTCTCCACAGCCTGCATCCAAACTGTCGTTAGTTTGGTTTGTTGTAGTATTTAAAATAAGTAAGTAAATAATCAAGTAGATCAAATCAGTGACTGTGCTTAGTTAATGAATTAGTTTAGGATGCATTCTACGCTCTCTAATTAAGCCAAAGTTATGTCTTGACTTTTATATTTATCACCTTTTTGAGTGGAGCATACAATCCATATTGACACACTGTTCGTATTTGGATGAGACTTAGTTTAAAGCGCAAGTGTGGTCCAGATTGTGATTGTGTGTATCTTTTGTTGAGGTTACTCAGGGGGAGAGCTCAGCCAAGCCTGCAGCTGAGGATATGACGTCAAAGGACTACTACTTTGACTCATACGCCCACTTTGGCATCCATGAGGTAATTTCTTTTGAAACAAACTGCTGCATGTTCATATCCAAATCATTACACCACATGAGTTTTATCTTTTGTGTTACGAGATCTTCATCCTATCATTATTTACTGCCCCTGTAGGAGATGCTGAAGGACGAGGTCCGCACACTGACGTATCGCAATTCCATGTTTCACAACAAGCACCTGTTTAAGGACAAGGTGGTGCTGGACGTGGGCAGTGGGACAGGCATCCTCTGCATGTTTGCTGCCAAAGCAGGAGCCAAGAAGGTTATAGGGGTAGGTGTTGGGCAATATCACAACTCATAGCTGAGTCTAGTAATTATATCAGTAATTACTAGAGTTTGATCAATTGTAACAACATACATGGGTGATGTGTGAATTCAAATATTCTTTGTCCTAAAAGATAGAGTGCAGTAGCATCTCAGACTACGCTGTGAAAATTGTCAAAGCCAACAAGCTGGATGATGGTAAGTAAATGACTTCAATCGTGTGGTACATGTTATGTGACGTTTGATAACTTTTAAAGTCGTCGTGTCTCCAGTTGTGACCATCATCAAGGGAAAGGTGGAGGAGGTGGAGCTGCCTGTTGATGGAGTAGACATCATCATATCAGAGTGGATGGGCTACTGCCTCTTCTATGAGTCCATGCTCAACACAGTCATCTATGCCAGAGACAAATGGCTGGTACGTCTATTTTTTTATTTATTTTTTAATAGAATTATATTTAAACCTTTGTTACTGCAAAGCTGAAATCATTCACTTATGTATGCAGCATTGTTTAAGATAAAAGCATCATGAACGTCCATTGATATGGTAAACCATTTATTTAGAGTTAATGGTGTGAGTCAATCAAAATGCTCATAGTTACAGTTGGAACGAGACTTTAAGCTTTGAAATTTCAGTAATAATTAGTAGGGAGGCACTGATGTGGGTTTTTTTTTGTTTGTTTTTTCCTCAGATACTAATATCTGAGGTTTAGTATCAGCTGATACCAATACAGAACTGTGCGGAATTACATTAAGGGAGAAAAAGACTGGGATCATTCTCTTGTGCAAGGCAACATCAGATTTGACTTAAACATTTCTCTCCTATTTTTAAAAAAACATATATAAATGTACTTCTTTATTTATAACTGTACACCAGTACAACAATCTTAAAAAAAACAATAGCTTCACAACATTGATATACAATAAAAAAATAAACTGTCAGTTCTTTGTAATGGTTTAGTTTAGTGCAAAAATGATTTTAACATCAACACAGCCTCCGTTTTGTTTACTCAGTTCAATGAACTCGACGTGCTTTCTGGTGTGACTTGTGTAGGTGCTTAGTTATTTTCAGTTCATTTCAAACATGTGCGAGTAACACAACAAAGTAAACTAAAAAACAAACCAATCCAAAAACAATAGTCAAAACAAAAATAATGTGAACCCAACAAAGGATGAAGCATATGCTTATTTAATCCTACCCCTTCTCCACTACTCATTTAACAATCTTTCTTCTAAGTTGGTTGTGTTACTAGCACCCCACTGAACCTTTACTGTACATGTAGCTGACAAGTTTTTTTTTTTTTTTTTTTTTTTCGCTGAGGTAGTGTGGAAAAAGTTCCAGACAGCCAATCCTTTCACTTGTTCCATTTTAAAAACGATGTGGGCTTCTGCACGGCGTGTTGCTTGCGTATAATATCACTCACAGTGCACAGCATATAATTAGACTGAATAGATCAGCTGATTGTCACTGATGCCGTTCTAGGATTTTCTTCAATATTGGGACTGATGCCAATATCGGATTAGTGCATCCCTAATAATAATTAGGTTGGGCATTAATGTTTTTTTTTTGTTTGTTTTTTGATGGTCTGTTACAGAATTTATTATCTGAGGGTTTTTTTTTCTCCCTCTGATAGAAGCCGGATGGACTAATTTTTCCAGACAGGGCAACGCTTTATGTCACTGCCATCGAAGACAGGCAGTATAAGGACTACAAAATCCACTGTGAGTAGTCTCTGACCTCACCAAACCAAGTCTGAGTGATCAGTAGTCCAGTTTGTGGTTCCTAATACAAAGGGGTTAACTGATCAGTTAGTTGACTTTATCACTCACAAAAGACACCAAAGGCTATAATCCTCGTGTACTTTTTCATCCAACTCAAACTTCTGTATGTTTGTTTCAGGGTGGGAGAACGTGTATGGTTTTGATATGTCGTGCATCAAGGAGGTGGCAATTAAGGAACCCCTGGTTGATGTTGTGGACCCCAAGCAGCTGGTCAGCAGTGCGTGTCTCATTAAGGTTGGTGGATGAATAACTTATTTGATATTATGCTTTTAAAATGATATGTGGACACGGGTGTACATGTCTCTTGGTCTGACGATATCTTGGTGTCTTGTTTTAGGAGGTGGACATCTACACGGTGAAGTTGGAGGACCTGAGCTTCACCTCACCGTTCTGCCTGCAGGTGAAAAGGAATGACTACATCCATGCTCTGGTCACATACTTCAACATAGAGTTCACTCGCTGTCACAAGAGGACCGGCTTCTCCACCAGTCAGTCTACTTTCAAACACACTAATATCGTTGTACACAGGTTAACAATCTATGACCCTGTCTACATTGGTCAATGTTGTGTCCATAACAACAATGATTTGTAGTCACTGTCACTGGCAGACCACATTCATGCACACCCTGTTTTCCTGCTGTCAGGCCCAGAGTCTCCCTACACTCACTGGAAGCAGACCGTGTTCTACTTGGATGATTACCTGACCGTTAAGACTGGCGAGGAGATCTTTGGCACCATCAGCATGAAGCCAAACGTTAAAAACAATGTAAGCAGAACTTCACTGTTAAACAGATTCTTAAAGTAGGCTTTGTGTGTCGCTTCACTTTTGTTTGCTCTTGTCTGACATCTTGTCTCATTTGCAGAGAGACCTGGACTTCACCGTAGACATCGACTTCAAGGGTCAGCTATGTGAGATGTCTAAGACGTCAGAGTACAGGATGCGTTAGAAGGTTCTTCTTTCTCTCTCCCGTCTTAGTTTGTCTTTAGAGGACAAATTATACTGTTTAACTGGGAGTCTGTACAATAGTTTGATGCTCCCACAGCAACATTTTAAGACTTTCTTTTTTTTTTTTGTCATTTTCTTGTTCCAACATTAACAGTATTTAAAAGTTTTTCACATCCTTAGGGTCAAAGTGCATTGGTGTGGTGATTTATTGTGCAGTAGACACTTAAACTGTGTGTTTGACATGTACCTGGTATTTGCGTCCAACATCCTGGGTTTCACTATTTGATTCTTGTCCTTTTGCATGTGCGAGATCCTAAGAGACATCAACACATCAGCCCTGCTGACATGTCTGCATAGTATTACTGTTCAGTCATTTGCCCCTCTGTATGGTCATTATGACCAGCCACCGGTGTCCTTTTTAATTGTGTTAAAGCTGTAGGTATGTGGGTCTTTTGGATTTCTGTATACTCAAACAAACACTGCGTCCTCCATGTATGTACCACTTAATAGAAACCACATGTAACTGCTGTCCACCAAACACACCATGTTCAGACCAAAGATAGCCTTGTCTTTTTAAAACTGGCTCTGTGTTGGTGTGAATGTGGCACTCCAGGTTCATGCGAGAAGACAAATTACGACAGAGCAGGATCTTGTCTGTGAAGTTGTCACAGCAGCATCTCTGCTCTGTACAGTAGAACTGATAATAATGCTCAGCACACACTCTACCGTCTCCATCTGTGCTTGCATGCATTAAATTATCCAGCATGGTGTCATTGAATAACAGACAGTTCTGCAGCAATAGCTAATTCTGAATGTTTCCTTCTTTGTTGGCACCCCCACTGTTTCCTTAATAAGTGGCAACAGGTGCCTAGTTTATCCATATACAGGCAGTAGGAGCTAGAGATAAAATTATAAATCCAATGACTCAACAACATTTTTTTATTTGCAATAAATATTCAAATAAACTGTAAGAAGCTGTGTTCAAAGTAAAAATAATGGGCCTAAATGCCCCCACAGTGAAGCCATGGTTGTCTGCATATTCAGAAGTAATAGTTATTGCATTCCACGCTCCATTTCCTTTGAAGAACGGTGTGCGTTGAGTAGATGTCGCCTTTTTTCAGTTTGAACACCTTGCATAATATAACCTGATTAAAGTTAGTACATAGGGTGGGAGTGTTCTGGGGTGGTTAGCTTGCAGCATTTGTGATGCAGCAGCTCCAGTCAGACACTTTGGAGGAAACCTCTTGAAATGTTAATTACTGTTGGAGTTGAAGGAAGAGATGACTGCCTCCTTCACAGCTCTGTCAGGTGTGTCTTGTACAGAGTGTGAAGCTGCTTGTGTCCATCTGAACAGTAGTAACCATGTTTGCACTCTGCAGAGACCGCTCTGACTCACCACACTTTTTTTTTTCTCTTTTGTATTGATTTTGTTGGCTTTTTTTTAAAACAAACTTAAATAAAACAAGTTAACTGAAACTTTCCTTGCCTTGTGTACAAAGTGTTCAGAGCTGTGTGCTTTTACCAACAGACGTTCTGATAGAAGCAGAATGATCATGGAAACATCTGGAATAAATGAGCAATAAATAGACTGCAGAAGTATGATGCCCTTCAAGTCGATATTTGGTTGGCCCCAGAATCTGTATCCCTGACAGTCCATTCAAGATGCAAAGGACTCATTTATGTTTCAGACTGTTTAGTGAAATAAAATGATGGTATTAATTCTAATCGGTACACTAATTGACATTTAAAGTTAATCTGCCCTCTACATTCACATTTTTAATGAACACATGCTTCATGAATGTCAGCAAAGAGATTCAAATTTGCCTATTAAAAGTGGTCCATTCACACAGTTATACGTATGTTGTGGAGAAGTTGTCTTTGAAAAGTTAAGGCACAAATGGGTACACATCTGTACATCTTTTCAGTCTGTCCAAAGAGGCAGAGCCATATATACATAGACATATATACACAGACGTGTATGTGTGTGTGTGTGTGTGTGTGTGTGTGTGTGTGTGTGTGTATATATATATATATAAATAGACGCCTCATTGAGCAGGTTGGTCCGCTGCTACGTTAACATGTCCGCCATATTGGATGTGGCAGATCTGCCCATAAACTAATAAAAGAAAATGGACTGAACTTTATAAAGCGCCATTCTACAAAGTGCTTTAAGTTAATGCCCATTATACACCCATTCACACACACACACACACACACACACTAATATATCTGGGAAACAAACAGGCACCAAAAACAACGTAACTTTTAAAGTGATGATTATAAATGTTGACTCCTTATGTAAGCACCAAACCAACGTATGTATTTTTCTATCGTGGAGTGTTTACAGCTATTAATGTGTGTAACACTGTTACTGTGATGATAAATCAAATCAATTTATCAAATCAATTTTTTGTATAGCCCAAAGTCACAAAGTACATTGCCTCAGAGGGCTTTACAATCTCAACAGGGAGTGACACCCTCTGTCCTGAGACCCTCGGTTCGAGTGAGGAAAAACTTTTTAACGCAAAAAATCCCTTTAACAGGGAAAAATGTGGAAAAAACCTCAGGAAGACGACAGAAAAGGGATCCCTCTCCCAGGACTGACAGACGTGCAATGGATGTCATGTGTACAGGACAAATCAACACAAACATTGTACAATTACAATGACTGACAAAATGACAATGAATGATAAAATGATTACAGTAGCAGATATGATAGTAATAATGACAGTAATAAATGTGTAGTGGATGTCATGCAGGATCACAGCAGCCGCCACGATCCACGAGAACCAGCTGGATGACAGAGCACAGAAACTCTGGGAAGTTTGGTTAGTAACATGCATTAATGAGACATGTCCACAGATGGAGAGAGAGAGAGAGAGAAAGAAAGAAAGGGTTTTTGGGGGGTAGCCTAATCCTATGGCAGCATAACTAAGATGATCTGAGCCAGCTATAGGTTTTATCAAAAAGGAAAGTCTTAAGTCTATTCTTAAAAGTGTCTGCCTCCTGAACCCAGAATGGTAGTTTGTTCCACAGAAGAGGAGCCGGATAGCTGAAAGCTCTGGCTCCCAATCTACTTTTGGAGACTATGGGAACCACAAGGAACCCAGCGTCCTGAGAGCGCAGTGTTCTAGAGGGATAGTAAGGTACTATGAGCTCTTTTAGATATGATGGTGCCTGACCATGAAGAGATTTGTAAGTAAGGAGAAGAATTTTGAATTCTATTCTAGATTTAATAGGTAGCCAATGCAGGGAAGCCAAAATGGGAGAGATGTGATCTCTGATCTTGGTTCCTGTCAGAACACATGCAGCAGCATTCTGAATTAACTGTAAAGTCCTAAGAGACTTATTAGAGCAGCCTGATAACAAAGAGTTACAATAGTCCAGCCTTGAAGTAACAAATGCATGGACTAGTTTTTCTGCATCCGCTTGAGAGACGATGCGTCTGATTTTAGCAATGTTACGTAAGTGGAAGACTGCAGTCCCCAAAATTTGTTTTATATGGACATTAAAGGACAAATCCTGATCTAAAACAACTCCAAGATTCTTTACAGTGGAGCTAGTAGCCATGCTGATATCATCTAAAATAACTAGGTCTCTAGAAAGAGAGTTTTGGGTCCAATTGCAAGAACTTCAGTTTTGTAGGTCATGCAATTTTTTATATCCTTAAGGCATGCTTGGAGTTTAGTTAACTGATTGGCTGCATCAGGCTTGATCGATAAATATAATTGGGTGTCATCAGCATAACAATGAAAATTGATCGAGTGATTCCTAATAATGTTCCCTAAAGGAAGCATATATAAACTAAATAGAAGTGGTCCTAGTACAGAACCATGTGGGACTCCATGACAAACTTTGGTATGCATGGAGGATTTTCACTGAATGACGTAAACAAACTGAGATCAATCTAAGAAATACGACTTAAACCAGCTTAGTGCAGTTCCTCTGATGCCAATTTGATGTTCCAGTCTGTGTAAAAGAATTTGATGGTCAATGGTGTCAAATGCAGCACTAAGATCTAACAGGACAAGTACAGAGATGAGTCCTTTGTCTGATGCCATTAGGAGGTCATTTGTAACTTTGACTAATGCAGTCTCTGTGCTATGATGCACTCTAAATCCTGATTGAAAATCCTCAAATAGACTATTGTTATGAAGAAAGTCACACAGCTGATTAGCTACAGCTTTCTCAAGTATCTTAGACAGAAAGGGAAAGTTTGATATCGGTCTGTAGTTGGCTAAGACCTCTGGGTCTCGAGTGAGCTTTTTAAGAAGAGGTTTAATTACAGCTACCTTAAAAGACTGTGGTACATATCCTGGTAATAAAGATTAAGATTAATCATATCCAATAAAGAATGACTAACTAGAGGTAAAACATCCTTGAGCAGCCTGGTTGGGACGGGGTCTAAGAGAAAGGTTGACGGCTTAGCTGCAGAAATGATTAAAGTTATTTGATGAAGGTCGATGGGAGAAAAACAGTCTAAATACATATCAGGTTTTACAGCTGTTTCCAAACTTGCTGTATCAGAATGCAGATCAATGCCTGTTGAGGGCTAGAGGTCAGCAAGGCGTACAAAGATACAATGATTGACTGCATAACTTCTGTGCAGAGCTGACACAGGACGTCCATCCTCTGCTTTCCTTTAATATTGTGAAGACGTAAAAAACAAACACACCATAGCACGACCTGCTTTTAAATGTGGACATCTGAGTAGGTGATAACAATATCATTAGTTACTTTCCTTGCTGACGCGACATGCCTTGCTTGCAGTCACGCCCTGCAGCAGGTGTACGGTTCAACATCATTTGTATAATGCAGCCACATCCAAAACATCACATTGCTCTCACCTCTGTCATTTGGACCTAGACATGCTGAAATCTTCTCCGTGCAGATAGAGGAAGAACACTGCAGTTAGTAAAGCAAAACAAGAAAGAAGTGCAAAGGATGCTCTGTGTATTGAATTGAGCTGGTATGTAGAGCTGCTCGGTATGTTCATATTAAATCATTAATGGAAAAAATTTATTGATGCAATAATCTCCATGGGTTTAAAGGGGCGATTCTGTTGGACTCCATGCAGTCATGATGTCGCGTTAGGAATATTTTGACCAGTAGATGGCAGCAGAAGTAAGCATTTTGTCTTGGGTTTACTCCCTTTTTGATTGCTACTTTATCTCTTGGACTCATGCACCACACACTTTAAAGTCCATGTAAAGGCAATTCTAAATTTCTTTCAAAACATATTAAATATGTTGGAATAAAATTGCTGAAAACACATGAAAAGACTTTGAACAATATATTAGTGAAATGTGGAGTTAGACGTTCAAACTGTTTTTCACTACTTTTCAGTTGAGGCCACCCTGAACATACCCCTGCACCCCTAGCAGAGAGATAGAGATGAATTCATCTCGCTGAGAGTGTTTCAAAGTTAGTTATGTCATTTTCTGAACTCATCTGACACGTTTCAGTCACTTCAAAATGGCTGTTGTTTATGGCTTGCTTGCTTTGTTTAAAATCATTGTATTTTTGACTTTTTTACTTGGATACATCTCCACACAGCAAACAGTGATGATGCAACAAAGAAGTATATTTTAAAGTAACAGCTCATTACCTTTTGAGTTCTCAGATAATGTCATACAAAATGGGCCAGTTTTGTGACACATGCAGCTTTTCTTCCAGGCCAGTCACAAAAACTATAACTGCCATCTTGACTGTTGCTAGCAGAAATATCAGGAAGCATGTTTCCTGAGTTATTCAACTACTGTTTCCTGTACTGTCTACTTAATCTCCCATCATGCCCTCCGAGACCACAGATGGGTTAGTACTATAAAGTGTTCCTGCAGAGCAAAATAATGCTTACCGGCCACAATGTCTGTTTTTTCTAACACATACTTACCATTAATATCAAGAATTAGTTTAATCAGTTTAAGTCACATTCACTTTAATAAAGCCCATTATGTTATAAGTGTCAGCTCCTAAGTCTTTGTAAACCTTTGAGATGGTCAAAAGTAATTTTATTGTTTTATTTATGTTGAGGAAATGACTGCAGCATCTCTAGAGGAGAACCATACTGCTTTTCCGGGGAGCTGTCTCTGTTAATTCAGGCTTGTTTGAGCTTTCGGGCTGCAAGAACATGATGCTCTTGATCGTGGATAATGCCTACAACATGTTCACTTGCTTGGGATGTGATAGTAATGTAGTATGATAATGAGCTTATCTGTACACATTCATGTCCCGTTAATGCATGTTACTTATTAGGAATTTGTTTGCTTTCTCACCTACTACAGTGTGCACACCCTTTTCCTTAAACCACTAAGTCTTTTTCTATTTTCTATTTACACTCATAATATTATGCTGTAAAATCTATTTATTACTGACACTTAAACCTATCTATGTGCTACTGGTTATGCTTTAGAACCAGAGTATGCTGCTGGTTGGACTGTAAACATTCACTCTATTTAGAGTATGACAGACTTCCATACAGAGAGAAAGTGTTTCTACTTACATATACTCATATAAAAACTCATAGCCGACTGGTAAGGAAGTATTTCTAGGTGTTGATCAGTAATCCCGAACAAAAGCAGCTCCTTGGCTTCAAGGTTAACCATAAAGGAATAGAGGAACTAAATTTGTCATTATACCTTGAATTCATGTCTCCAGTTCACACAGAACCATGCCTGAGTAGGTGAATGTGATCGTGTTGTGATGAAAAATGTATATTACATGATTGCGTGTTCTTTTCATAACCATATATATTGTTGTAGAGGAAGATGCATGGTCACAAAAACATCACGCTGGCCCAGAGGTGTGCCAAAAAACAGGTTGACTTTTATTCTTGTATCAAACAAAGGTGGTCTTTTAACAAAGGCAAATGCAGCTCTTCCCATAACATACAAACAAAACTAACACCCCCCAAAACTATTCTCAACATATATGTATACTCTGATAGGCTCATTTGAACTGGAAAAAAAGCCTATCAGAGTAGATCTATGAAAGGGAGAATGCACACGATTAACAGAAAAAACATAATTTCCTTTGTTTGTCCCAACAAATACATGCAATACAAACAATACAAACAAAAAATACAGTACATTCAGAACTAATCTACGAAATGTACATGAACAATTTAACTTAATTAACTGAAATATTTCCACCCATTCCATCTTCCAATCGAAACAATACCCACCTCCTTTAGCCTCCATAAAAGGGTACCTTTTATGGAGGCTAAAGGAGCGTGCTCCCTCGTTACGCTTATGCCCAGAAGCACAGAGGTTCACACCTCCTCCCCCTCTGGTTTGCACAGGTTAGGCAAACAGGACAGATAATCAAATCAAATCAAATCAATTTTATTTGTATAGCCCAAAGTCACAAAGTACATTTGCCTCAGAGGGCTTTACAAACTGTACAGGGAGTGACACCCTCTGTCCTTAGACCCTCGGTTCGAGTGAGGAAAAACCTGCCCACAAAAACCCTTTTAACAGGGAAAAAAGGTGTAAGAAACCTCAGGAAGAGCCACAGAGGAGGGATCCCTCTCCCAAGACTGACAGACGTGCAATGGATGTCACGTGTACAGGACAAATCAACACAAACATATTGTACAATTACAATGAATGACAAAATGACAATGAATCACAATAAATGATAAAATGACAATGAATCACAATGAATGATAAAATGATTACAGTAACAGATATGGTAGTAATAATAACAGTAATAATATATGTAGTGGACGTCATGCAGGATCACAGCAGCAGCCACGATCCATGAGAACCTGCTGAGAGCACAGAAACTCCAGGGACGTTTGGTTAGTAACATGCATTAAGGACACATGTATGTCCACAGATGGAAAGGGAGAGAGAGAGAGAGAGAGAGAGAGAGAGAGAGAGAGAGAGAGAGAGAGAGAGAGAGAGAGAGAGAGAGAGAGAGAGAGAGAGAGAGAGAGAGAGAGAGAGAGAGAGAGAGAGAGAGAGGGTTTTTGGTAAGGGAGATGTGACTACATCTTTAACCAACCATAACGGGCGGCTGTGGCTCAGAGGCAGAACGGGTCGTCCACCAATCAGATGATCGGCTGTTCGATCCCCGGCTCCTCCAGGCTGCATGTCGAAGTGTCCTTGGGCAAGACACTGAACCCCAAATTGCTCCCGAAGGCTGTGCCATCTGCTCAAACTGATGAGCAGTTGGCACCTTGCATGGTAGCCAAGGCCATCAGTGTATGAATGTGTGTGAATGGGGTGAATGAGATATGTAGTGTAGCTTTGAGTGGTCGGAAGACTAGAAAGGCGCTATATAAGTACAGTCCATTTACCATTTACCGGGGGGGGGGGGCATAACTAAGGGATGAAAAAGATCAAAAAGGAAAGTCTTAAGTCTACTCAGCAATAAGGTTTCTCTTACCCGGACAATGCTGTATGGTAAACTGGTATGGCTGGAGGACTAAAGACCAACCCAGGATTCTTGCATTCTGATAATGTTTTCAGTGGATCCACTTAAAGGTCTATGGTCCGTCTGTAACAAAAATTCTCTTACCAGAAGATAATACTTCAATGAATAAATAGCCCATTTTACAGCTAGTCCCTCATTTACCACTTTTTTCTTTCTTACAGTATCTGTGTTGTGCATTGTTTCATTCCAGGCATATTTTCAAACAATAAAGGGAACTAACATAGACACACAGCAAGCCAAACCCACGTCAACCAAGGAAACTCAGTGTTCTGGGTGAAGGTCAGGGCAAGAACTGACATACCTGAACTCCATCCTCTTCCTTACAAGCTGATTACCTCGTATCATAGTATGCAGACTGACAGTTCAAACTCCAGAAGCTCACTATTATTGTACTATGTTTCTTACTCTGTGGCTACTTATAGTATATTTTGTTGATGATGCTTTGTATAGGCTGGTGTATTTTTACTTTGTTTTACTTTGGTCTGTAGTCCACAGCTTCAGGTACCGTGCTGTGAGAGGCAGATGGCTCACACACTGCACCCTGTCTGAGGCTGGCTGTGTGGGCAGGCCGGGGTGGAGGCTGTAGGCGGAGCTGCAGGATGCACAACTAAGCCGGATCCCCTTGATCAGACTATACGGCTGCAGAACAAGATGACTGAGCCGGAGAAAGACGGAGGAGGTGGAAAATCAGGAAGCAAGAAAGAGAAGGATCAGGTATGTTCCACAATGATGGCATTTTTCTGTACCAAAAAACTTTTTCAAACTTTCTACGTTTCCAACTATTGTCACTGAAACTACAGGACATTACATCAGAGTGACGGGTGAAGACAATGTTGCTGGTGGTGGAAACTTTAACATCATACTCATCTATAACATAACCCTCTGAACGCAGCATTAACGTATTCGATGAATCTCGGAATCTTACAATGATGTGTTCAGGTGTCACTAAATGCGTCTGGGATGAAACATCAGTTGTTCCATCAGCATCATCTAATGTTGTGTTTGTGTCCACGGCTGCCCGTGTCATCAGAAACCATAAACGAGTCTTTAAACTCAAAACCATGTGCGCACATACACATGTTGCACAGCTTCAGTAACGCACCGACTGGGGGGTGCAGTACTTGTCAAATTTGGATAGGGCGTATCTAGCGTATATTTACGCGGATCTGTCAGCCAGTTGGTTACACAGAGACCGTCTGGCAGTAGAGCAGTGATCCGTTGTTTCTATTTCTATTCTGTACTTACTCAGCTCATAGTAAAAATTAAAGCTGGCGCTTGTAGGCCTGTTGGGAGGATTTGGTTATGTAGCTCAACCAGTTGTGACTTGTAAGTCTAAATTGCCTCGGGTCGCCTGCTGGTATTAGGTATGATGTGTAGAGACTGACTGAAGCAAGCTTCAAGTTTCTGATTATCTCACTCAAATGAAAAAAAAAGTTGACCTACATTCTAAATCGTTTATTAGTCTGTGTCTAACATTTTGCATTATATATCTATATATGTATATACAGTATATTGATATAGATATATTTATATACATATTTACATAAATAATGATTAAATCCACCTTAATGAGCTCAAACCTCATGTTGCCAGAGGACTTTCCAGGAGCTTGTGATTTGTCCAGGGCATACCCAGCCTCTTGGCCAATGTCAGCTGGTGTTACATGTGGCTTCAGCCCCCATCAATGCGCACTTATGGAAAATGGAATGAATGTTGATGAAGGCTACATTAGATCTAATGTTTGTTGACACAGAAACAAAAGAAGCCTATATTCTACTCTCTCTAAATGTTGGGCCAACATGCTAAATGTAGTTGCTCTTGGGTTTAGACAACTTGAAATGCTGAAAAGCAGCATTGAACACTATGATGGTGGAAAAGTGGAAAATATAGAAACATGGACAACTCTGTGTGATTCAAGAAAGATCTCCCTGAGGTACTCCACAAAGTAGCATAGCTCCATTTGAATTATGTCTATTAATAGATACATACTTTTTTCCCCTGAAAATATGGGAAATGGGAAATGGACTGTACTTATATAGCACCTTTCTAGTCTTCTGACTATTCATACACTGATGGCATTAGCTGCCATGCAAGGTGCCAGCTGCCCATCAGTTTTAGGAGCTAACTATTAACACACATTCACATACTGATGGCACAGCCTTCAGGAGCAATTTGGAGTTCAGTATCTTGACCAAGGACACTTAGAAACAAAAGGAAAACATGCGGACTGGAGAGCCGGGGATCAAACTGCCAACCATCTGATTAGTGAATGACCTGCTCTACCTCCTGAGCCACAGCTTTTTTGTTGGCTGTAGAGAGTGACTCAGAACTTCAGGACGATCGTAAACATGCTGGAATCACCTGATTTGAACAGTGGAATGATTTTGAGGTCACATGGTACAGTACACCATCTGAGTGAAAGAGAGACTATTGACCTTCTTCACAAGACCACATCTTATACATTTGGCTTCTCTTAGTAACCTTACAACCTTCCATCTTCACACCATATATGATGCACATACATGCACATACACAGTTATGCTATATATAAGAATATGAGATATGTCTGGGCAATCATAATTACAGTATTAAAATATTTCAGAATAAAATACTATGATGTTAGAAACATACAGAATCACAGATAAAATAATCTGTTTGTTGGATGCAGTGAAAAAGAAATATGCTTCATAATCATGATGCTATGCTTTACATGACAATATGTATGTATTTATGTCAAATCAAAACTTTTCTTATCTATGTGAACACATCAGAAAAAGACTTTAATGTTATATTTAATAGTACAGAATACAATACTACAGAGTTACTATAATAATAATAATAATAATAATAATAATAATAATAATAATAATAATAATAATAATAATAATAATAACTAGAACATTTCTAAAGAAATTTTGAGTGTGCGTGACTCTGGCCTTGTCGTCCCGATGCATTATTACTGACACTGCTCAGAAAATTCAGTACTAAGAAAGAAATTTTGAGAGTGACGAGTGGGCTGTTGCTATTAACATTAGCATGTGAACATTAGCATGTTAACATTAACATGTTAACGTTGATGCGCTAGCAGTTAACATTAGCATGTTAGCATTAGCATGTTAATGCTGATGCGCTAGCAGTTAGCATTAACATGTTAAGATTGGCATGTTAGCATTAGCATGTTAACATTAGCATGTTAACGTTGATGCGCTAGCAGTTACCATTAGCATGTTAACATTAGCATGTTATCATTAGCATGTTAACGCTGATGCGCTAGCAGTTAGCATTAGCATGTTAGGATTGACATGTTAGCATTAGCACGTTAGCATTAGCATGCTAGCATTAGCATGTTACATTAACATGTTAACATGAGCATGCTAACGCTAATGCACTAGCAGTTAGCATTAGCATGTTAGCATTAACATGTTCGCATTAGCATGTTAACGCTAATGCACTAGCAGTTAGCATTAGCATGTTAGCATTAACATGTTAACGCTGATGAGCTAGCAGTTAGGATTAGCATGTTAGCATTAGCATGTTAGCATTGGCATGTTAACATTAGCATGTTAGCATTAGCATGTTAACGCTGATGCGCTAGCAGTTAGCATTACCATGTTAACATTAGCATGTTAACGTTGATGCGCTAGCAGTTAGCATTAACATGTTAGGATTGACATGTTAACATTAGCATGCTAATGCACTAGCAGTTAGCATAGCATGTTAACATTAACATGTTAACATTAATATGTTAACGCTGATGCGCTAGCAGTTAACATTAGCATGTTAGCATTAACATGTTAGCATTAGCATGTTAACGCTGATGCATTAGCAGTTAACATTAGCATGTTAGAATTAGCATGTTAACATTAGCAAATTAACATTAACATGTTAACATTACCATGTTAACGCTGATGCACTAGCAATTAACATTAGCATGTTGGCATTACCATGTTAACATTAGTATGTATTTAATTCCTAGTGGCTAATGCTAACTATCATTAGCATGTTAACGCGCTAGCTGCTCTGCTGTCTCTGCCATTTTACACAGACAGGTTCAAATTAAGTGCCAAGAACTACTAAAATGGCTGCCGCTCGGCTTCTGCTGGCCCCTCCCCCCTCTCCTCCTTCAAGCAGACTAAATGTTGCTGAGTAACCAGGACCTAATCAGCAGAAGCTAATCTGCACCTGTTAGAATTAACATGAGCATGTTAACCTTAGCATGTTATTGCTGATGCGCTGACGCGTTAGCAATTAACATTAGCATGTTGACATTAGCATGTTAGTAATGAACATGTATTTAATTCCTAGTGGCTAATGTTAATTAGCACTAATTTTAGCATTGGTCGCTAATGTTATTAAATAGCATGTCTTTACAGCTAGCTGCTCTGCTGTTTCTGTATGCCATTTTACACAGACGGGTTCAAATGAAGTGCCAAGAACTACTAAAATGGCTGCCGCTCGGCTTCTGCTGGCCCCTCCCCCCTCTCCTCCTTCGAGCAGGCTGAGGTTGCCAAGCAACCAGGACCAACTGTAATCAACAGAGCAGTTACTGCACCTGAATGTGAGTTAGAGTGAGAGAAAATGCTGAGACCTCCTCTCGAACAGGAAGGACTCCTGGCCAAACCGTATTTCCAATCATTGAGCCGACTTAACCACAAGCAAGATGAGACCTTCCTGATCGTTTTATATACTTGTTTGGTGTCGATAAATAAAGAAATGTGCCCGTAGGAGCAAGAGAGAAAGACGTTACTTCTGCTTTCCTCCAGAAAATTTCCAGTTTTTTTAACATGGGAGTATATGAGGCTGGGGATGGGGGTTGCTGCCGCATATTTGCGTGTCATGCCAAAACTATATATCTGCCAGCTACCACAGTGGTATCCCTGCGACCGCCTCGAATTTTCCTACGTTTTGATGGTATAATCACATCTGTAGCTGTGCATTTGCGGCCACAAATGCAGTTTACAAATTTATTTTTCGACTACTTTTTCTCTCGCCCTCCACTCTAGCGATGACATCACTCACTCTAGCTCTGGAAAGTTCTCGCAATACACACCCATCCATTTTTTGGCTTTGTTTTTGGCAATTTTTGGCAAAAACGTTTGCCAAAACTCTTAGCAGTCATAGCACACATGTCCCGGCCGAGCCGCACGTTTTGATACCCGTTTTGTGTATGTGTAACAAAAACTCTGGGAGGAGTAGCGAGCCCAAAAAAAAGGGCGTAAGAAGAATAATAAGCGCAGTGGATAACATATAGCAGGGGTCGGCAATTAGCGGCCCGCGGGCCAGAACTGGCCCGCCGTCAATTTATATCTGGCCCGCTAGATGACGTTGATTTATTTTAATATATACATATATATTTTTAAATATATCTTTTAAACCTCATGTTTCCCTTCAAAACACAAAAATTCCACAGATTTCACAACATTTATTAAAAAGTAGCTGATAAGTAACGTGACAGCAGCCAGAACATCTACGCAGCCTCTTTACTTGACGCACAGGTCGGAACGCTAATTGGCACGTGCGTGCGCTGTAACCTGTGGAAAATAAAAGTGTCCTGTGTCCCTCTGTAACGGACAACGTGAACAAATATGTTTTATTAAATGAAAAAAACAAAAACAAACAAGGTCGGCAGATCTGCGCTGCTGTATACTGTAGCGACCCTGCAGTTATGTGTTTTATGTTGTAATGTGAGTTCGGTGGTTTCCCATGGTCCGTGAATGCACCTGTATGAGAGCAAGGGGGCGGGGGAGCAGGTGAGAGGGTGTATGCGTGTGTGTGAGCGTGTGTGGAGAGAGACGACATGAGTGAGGCTGGAGAGTGGGACATGTTCTGTGAGTTTGGCGTGGTTATGGCCTACAATAACCGTGTTCTGCAATAAGTCTGTTTGGCAATAAAGGCCGGTTTTGCAACATAACGTCTCTTCATTCCTGACGCGTCCGGCTGGACGTTACAATACATTAATTACGGCAGGTTGCTAGGGCAGGTTGAGTGTTTAATGACAGACGTAGTGGGCGTTTAAGGCCGTAACCACACACTTTTATACACATTGTTACACGCATTTTGTACAGTGCTCCCTTAATAAATCAGGACGTAGAACATACGTGCGGTTCTCACTCAGCCAATCAGGACGCAGCACCACCCCCCCCCCCCCCCCCCCCCCCCCCCCCACGGTCGTGGCCCGCGATGGAATTGTCAGAAAAAAATTGGCCCGCGCCCAAACTTAATTGCCGACCCCTGACATATAGTGTGCGCCTTGCACGCACACTCAAAAATAGTGTACAGTAAGCTACAGTGAGGAGTTTGTCCTCATGTGCCTTTAAAATATTGTGTGTAGTGTGTAATTATGTGTGTGGAGGTCACTGTGTATTTCTTGGAAATAGTCTTTAAGCCTCCATGTGCTTTGTTGTATGTGCAAAGATTAGACTCTCTGTTTTTATAATAAGACATGGAACAGGGTGTAGCTGTCTGCACAGTGGTCTCCATAAATCCAATGATTGATGAAAAGAGTAACAGATGCTTCAGTTTAAGACCTCAAACTGTTACTCTTATTATTACTTCTGATTTTTTTCACTTTCACAAATTATCCTGGAAAATCCCACATGTAGGTCAACTCTGTTAATGCAGACAGGTTAAATATATCATACTTATAGACATATATACAGAGAAAATATCTAGATAATGAGAAGCAATATTTACTGTTAAATGTACACTCCTCACTTCCTCCTCCTTCTAGTTTTTGAAATGGGTCCTCATTTGTATGAAGATATTCATTCTTTCTCTCATGTTGTTATTTGGACTACAGTGACACAGCAGAGGAAGTCTTGACTTGCAAAGACGTTATTGGTTACAGCTTAAATTGATGTCAGGTGATAACTGACAGCCTCACATATACGCTACTATGTCTATCCTGAATCACAATGAGGTTTTATTCTTCATTCTTCATTCTTCTTCATTCTTGCAGGCATCATTTGTTTGAATTTGAGTTAAGATTACTCTAGTGAAAAACACGTAGTTGTTCTATGTGTGTTTAAGAATTGGATATCAAGATGAGATAAGACTTCAACTGGTAGAATTGGCTCCAGTTCAGGTATAGTAGATGGGTTATGCTGAACAGGATAACAAAGGTAATAAAACTGCTGTTTGAGTATTGATGCAAGATGGTGTGTACGTGTACGTGTATGTGTGTGACCTTCCCTAACTGTCTGTGTGTGCATTCACACACAGACAGTTCAATGTTCAATTTTACCCATATTATACCTGTAATTAGCCCCTTAAGACATGACACTGAACGATATAAAACAGCAACAAAGAACATTATTCTGGAGGTCTGGGAGAAGATTGTCTGATTTAAGAGCTGCTGCTGTCACTAAATGAAATCTTGTAGACTATGGCTTTGGGCATTTTAGTGGTAAGTCAGGAAATGAAAAACTTTACAATACCACAGGCCCAGGCAAGGCTATACAGAGTACTTGAAAGAACAGGGAAAAACTTTGAGGCATATGGTAAAGAACATGCAAAAATAATCACAGATTCTCATCTTGCATGTCTAACAGAGGTATAAGGTACCCATTACAAATGATAACATGCCCATTGAAAAAGATGAACTGTTTCTGAAAAAGTGAAGCAGAAGTTCATTATACAAATTTTAAATGCACACACAGGCTTTGTTTGTCTCTGAATGTTCAACTTTTACACCAGTCATCAGCTCATATGAAGTCAATATATATTTAGTCGATATGATTTTATGTGTAAGAGGACTTTTTTTTTGATTTATGTAAAATTATCTTCACTTTTCTCTGACACTGTGCACTTAAATGAAAAAGTAAGTTTGGTCAGGTCAGGTAGATAGAAGAAGACAAAAATACCACTTCCTGCTCTGTTGTGAGCCATGATGACATAAACAACATGGGGCCAGGTCATGGTGAAGCACACTAGATAAGAAAAAAGGAAAATGCACCATGAAATGTATCCTGCAACATCAGCTAAGAAGAGAATTATATTGTGTTCATGCTGAATGCAAACAGGCTCAGAGCTGCCAATAACTGGTTGAACCCGCCCTCACTCAGTGAGCTGAATGATTATCGTTCAGCTTCATCTGTTTCCCCCCCGTTGCAACTTTTAAATGTGAAGAGCTGCAAAGGATGCGTGGGATGTTCACAGACAGGGCACAGCAGTAAACACATACATTGATTATCAGCTTGGGTCACAGAGCAGTAAAACCACTCAGTCATGCCTCAACTTGAAGCACTCTTCACTCATTCCTGACATTTCTCTCATTCTCTGCTTGACATTCATCTCATGTCTACTGCTCCTTTTGTTTCAAACATCTGATTTTCTTGTGTTCCTCCCTTCTCTTTGTTGTTCTGTCCTTCCTGTGGTCTTAAAACGTGTTATCTCATGATCTGAGTGTACATTCCTCTTAAACTCTTCCACATGGGACCACAGTGCTTGCACATTCATCTGTAGTTTCTCATGAAATCCCAAAGAAACAGATTAAGAAACTGGTGTAGAGATAAGATACAGATGACATGTTCTGAACATGCTTATCTGTACATTAAGACTTATTGTTTCAAATCTGAACAAAGTAAACTTAAACATTTAAGTGTGTTGTTCATACAAGTATGTAAAACAATAGACATGTAAACATATATAAAAAGAATGAGCAGGTTGTGTCCAGGGTGTGATTCTTCTGCAGTGATCTTTTCTGTCCATTTCCTGACTCTGGAGATGAGAATACATTTTTCAAGTTTCAATTTGAAGTTATTAAATAGATCTTGATGATTAGATGACAATATGTTTGAATAGTTGACTTGATTTTTAGGCTTCCTTTTATACTAAAATACAATATAATAAAATAGCAGAATAGTATATAAGTTCACCACTTTGTTCTGCTAAAATGAACTGATTTTGGGATGAGGAAGAAATGATGCAGGTTGTTTGATCTTTTTCAGTGACATATGTTTTTTTAAATTATCTTTCAAGATACATTGTTTGATATAAGACTGTGGAAATTTAAGTTAGAATCCTGCTCAGTGCATTCAGCTACATTTGGATTATTGTTGGCTCATATTAGTATTCAGATCTTTTATTTAAGACTCATGGTCTGAGTGATTGGAGTAGTAAGTTACACACACACACACATACACACACACACACACACACACACACACACACACACACACACACACACACACACACACACACACACACACACACACACACACACACACACACACACACACACACACACACACACACACACACACACACACTCTGCTGAAAGACAAGCCCTGGAGCAAACAGAGAGTTTTACCTACATAACAATGAAGAACAGGTGTCATCCAGTTTATACTTCTGTACCTCACCTATCAGAAGATTGTTTTTCATGCTCCACAAGCATGCAGTTCTTTGTATTTATAATTCTAACAAAACATTTTCCTGCTCACAGAGCTGGATTCCCAAGATCATCAAGAAGAGAGTGTGCACCAGTTTTGTTGAAGACTCCTTCAGGTAATCTCTCACTTAAGCCACGTGTGAAGGGCACACAAAAGCATATAAAGTACATACAGCATCATCTATGGGAGATTATTATATGCAAGCCATCAAAACTGGAACATGCAGAAACAAAGAAAGAACAAAACAAACAATTTGATATAATCATACACATGAAGTCATACTAAGTCCAGTATTCATGATGACATGTCTGTACTGTATGTAACTTACAGTAATGTTGTTGGTTGGTGTGTTGTGTGTCAGCAATGGAGCAATGTGTCAGTGCGGTGGTGTGCGGGAGCTCCATGACTCTGTGGCAACAGGGGACTTCTTCGGAGCAGCTATTGTTACCCAGTGGGACAGCAGGCAGCACTCTTCAGAGTATCCCACTGACGCCTTTGGAGAGCTGCAGTTTGCCGGCGCTGGACACAGACACAGCCATGTGAGTGGCAGAACTGAACTTACACACCACACGCAATCATACATGTACCAGCATACCATTTGGTGTAATGGTTCAGCCTCAAAAATGTTAACTAGACCCCACCTAGCAAAAAATAAATAAAAATGAATCCAGGATGGTGAACCCATCCATTAACTACAGTATATCCTAAATATCTTGCTTGTGCTGCCATCTAGAGGCTCCTGCATCCTCTGCCTACATGCTGCTCACAATGGCCTCTACATACTGTAGTGTTATATGTCAAATCAAATCAAATTTTAAGGTCAAGGTTTAGGTTTGAGTAGAGTTTTCAGTAAAGTCCAGTATGTATGTGTCACTGCATTACACTTTGGTTGTAATGCATTGTTTCAACAGTTTTGAACTAGTATTGCTGTCCCATTTATCTGAAATCATATTTCATAATACCAGCAAGCCTTCATATTGTTCCAAGGGTGGTACAGTGGTGCAGTGGTTAGCATTGTTGCCTCAAAACAAGAGGGTTGCACAAGAAGAACCTCTGGTGGGCCCTTTGTACGTGGTGTTTGCATCTCCCTCTCCCTGTGTCTGTGTGGGTTCCCTCCGGTACTCCGGCTTCCTCCCACAGCCCAAAGACATGAACCTTAACAGGTTAATTGGTGACTCTAAATTGTCCATAGGTGTTTACTATAATAATTATAGTATTTTTTCTGTTTTCTTAATTTACGTACAAATTTATGTAAAATTACGATAATTTCCTGTTATTAAATGTTTTGCTTGTTATATTAATAGGTTTATCACCATACTGACAATTTAAGATTTAAGACAGACAGACAGACACAAAGACAGACAGAGAGAATAATAAGTAATAATAATATTGGTTAGATCTATCTACAGTGTTCAGTTGACTGACAACTTGATGGGAGAGCAGCCATTAATATAATTTCTGTGCTGCTAGTATGCCCAGTACACTGCTCCAACCGAGTCCCACCACCAGTCAGACTTCCACTGCAGCCATCACATCTTCTCTGAAAGTTGCTTTGGATAAAAGCATCAGCTAAATGACTAAATGTAAATGTATATAACTAAGGGATTGGCAGTAATAGTGCGTGTGCCCTCCCATTTATCAAACCTGTTTTTGCCATATGACTAGAAGCAGGTTGCATTAAGGTTAAATATATTTAGAAGGTATTAAAACGGTATTAAAGGAATTGAAGGTGATTGATCAGAAATATTTGGGAAAAATCTGTAAAATCTGTCTTATTTTTCTTAAAAAATTTTTTTTAATGAAATTAATTTTAATGAAATATGGCGAGAATTAATTACGAGATGAAAGTTGTTATTAAATATGGCGAGAATTAATTACGAGATTAAAGTTGTTATTAATTAGTGAATTAGTGAAGTGAATTAGTGCAGTTAGATAAGATAAGATCTCTCTCTCCATGCTTCCACCTCCCCAGCAGATGACTGTATAGACTATTGCAGATGCCACTACAGTGTCACAGAAGATTTTTAACAGTAACTGCACACACCAAAGGACCCCAGTCTCCTCAGTAAGTGGAGACGACTTTTGTACAAGAAATCTGTCAGACCAGTCAAATTTGTTGTTTAGATGAATAGGTATTTGTATGCTCCCATCATCTAGATATTTGTTGGATGTTCACTGGTGTAGTCTAAGTTTCTAAGTTGTCCATTTGAAGGTGTCTTCCAGAAGTAGATTACCATCTCCTTCGTTTTGCTGGTGTAGATGTGGAGGTGGTTGAGATTACAGGAAAACCTGTCATCACAGACAAGGTCTGTGATGACAGGTTTTCCAGGTTTAAGAGAGATTTGTGTAGAAGGTAGATGGCCGCATAATCCAACGCAATGCCTGGTTGATAGGCAAGAATTGTAGGGGGTTGAGATTTGGGATCACCAGAGGTTTAAGGTGGTCCAGAATGATTATCTCTCTGGTCTTCATCAGGTGAGAAGTCAAGGTGACACATCTGAAGTGGTTATATTCCCTGGGATGCACATTCTTTGGTACTGGAACCACACATAAGGTTTTCCACAGGACTGGAACTTGTTTTCCCATTCTCTTTCTCCAGATACTGGGCTGCTCCTTGTTGTTATTGTGACCAGAGATAGTTTTCAGTCCTTTCCAGATCTCTCAAGTGATGTTAAGTTGAAGGCACTCCAACTTTCTCCTGTAGGTGGCCTTGCCCTTCTTTGTCGCGATGACTTGCGAAAACTCAAAGCCAATATGGCTGAATGACAACATCTAACATCTCTCATGTACAGAGTTGCTTTTTGTGTCCAGGGTTGCAACCATCTGTTATTCACATACATTGCTAATCCTCTGCCTGTCCTCTTACCGTTCTTCTGTCTGCTCTCACACGTTGAAAACCACCCAAAGTTACCAGTAAGCTCCCACTGGAGCTCTAGGTTTAGTTCCCAGGTTCATAGAGGTCAGAAAAACAGTATGCATGATGATGAATTTGTCTATTAAAAATGATTTGATAAATGCTTTTCTTTCACTGCAGTCATCTATTTCTCTTGTCTAGTTTCTGCGGCTGTCATGTGAAACTGAGCCTGAGATCATCTACACCATGATGACGACTCACTGGGGCCTGCCCTCACCCAACCTGGTGGTGTCGGTGGTGGGGGGTGATGGCCATGACAAGATCAAAAAATGGGTTAGAGATATCCTAAGAAACGGGCTGGTTAGGGCAGCACAGAGCACAGGTAAGAAGCCATAGTTAACATTCTAAACCACCACTAGGAATAGGCAGGCGTGAGCTACGAGCTCTGATTTACCCCAGTGATCAATCAAAGTTTCTACCTTCACTTCACTAGTATTTTGCCATTTTGTCACAAGTGACGATTGAACTTCATAAAAAGATTCACGAGGAGCGAGAAAATCTATCTGTTGTTTAATTCCCTTTTCATCTTGAGTTCATCTGAATGGGCTTGCTAGTCTTTAGTTAAAGTCACCAGTAGCTTCACTTCCTGCAACAATGATTGATGTATTGAGGGGTGTGCTATGTGTGAAAGGAAGGGAGGGGTCATAACTTATGTTAGATATTTTCTTTAAATACCCACAAGGAGTGGGGAATCAATTTTATGATATAATATCTAAAACAGGATTCTGGGGAAAAAAAAGAAAGACGGAGGCTTTTGGATGAAAATACCTGTTTAAATGTAGAATATTGATAGGGCCACATTTAAATAATGTGGCCCCAATTAAAAATTTTTGAATTAATTACGAGAATAAAGTCATTATTAAATATGGCGAGAAGTAATATTCATAGAAATAAGCTGAAGAAAGTAGTAACAAAAATACTGTTAACCCTGACAGAGTGACTTGAAGCCTTTAGGGGGTGCACCAACCCTACTTCATTGCAAGCTGCTGTGGTGGATGTGCTGCTTTGCTTGTTTGTTGCCAATATGTTGCTGATGTGTCAGCATCAAAGCCTCCCAGCACAGAGAGTATGTCCTTTGGCAATAGTTTCACACAATCATTGTTCATTTTTTACTGTAACTAAGTGGACAGTAATTGTTTTGGTCATATCAACATATCAAACCAAACGTCCTGTACCAAACAGTTTGGGATGAATACACACTTGTGTATTCTCACCTTGTGTGTCCCACCTCACTACTTTCCTCACTACTCTTGCCCAGGGGCCTGGATCCTAACAGGGGGACTGAGGGAAGGCATAACCCACTGTGTGTGTGAGGCGGTGAGGGACCATGGGGCTGCAGCTCCAACTCTCTCCCAGAAGAAAGTGATTGCTGTGGGAGTGGCACCCTGGGGCCTGGTGCACAACAGGCAGCAGCTTGTCAATGCCCAGGTACTCATAATACAGTATGCATACCATGACTGATATAGTCTGCACCCTTCACAAAGGAAGTGGATGTGTAAATCTGAGACTAAAAACCATGTGAAGCATGCTGGAGTGAGCCATGCAAGGTTTTTTTTTTTTTAATACTCTTTTTATTGGTTTTTAGGTACAAACATTAGGAAAGCAAAACAGACAACAAAACATACAGAACAAGCAAATAAACAAAACAAAATAAATAACGATAATAATAACAGCAAGCAAAACAAGACCCACCCCTAACTAACAGTGAGCACTGCAACATGTGTCCTTGCATATATTTACATCCACGCACGCACATCTCCATACGTACACAAAAGTACATACCTACAAAAATAGTACGATGGCAGGAGACAGGCAAGTGAAAGGCCTGTATAAAATGAATAGGATGAAGCAAAATAACATAAAGAGGCAGTTAGGCCTCCCCTCCCAGAAAACAATTATGAGTTATGGTTTCTGTAGGAAGGAGTGTACCGGTTCCCAAATCCTCCAAAACTTGACTGATTTGTGGTTAAGGTCATGAGTCAACTTCTCAATAGGAATAAGAGCAGAAATCTGTGTTAACCACATGTCAACTGTAGGGACCTGGGGGGTCGACCACCTCAGCAAAATACATTTTTTAGCCAGGAATAAAAGGGTTGTCAACAAAGATTTAGTATCTGCATCAAAGAAATTGTCTGGGGTATGACTGAGGAGACAGAAAGAAGAAGTCAACAAAAATTGTTTACCAGTGACCTCCTGAATTACAGAGTGTACTCCCCTCCAGAAAGTCTGGATACGGTCACACGACCAAAACAAATGAATAAATGTACCTTTATGAATTTTACATTTATAACAAAGATTAGAGGTGTCCGGGAACATTCTCTGGAGGCGAACAGGCGTGTAATAGGTTCTAAAAAAAAATTTAAAGTTCTGTTCATGTATGGAGACTGAGGTACATTTAGGGAAAACCCCACTACATATCCTATCCCATTCTACAGGGTTGAACGTCACCTCCAGGTCGCGCTCCCATATCGGCTTCAAAGAGTCATAACCTAATGGTTCAAAATAAAGAAATGAAACATAAATCTTTGATATCAGTTTTTTGGGAGACTTAGCCAAAATTATTATGTTTTCCAACTCTGACAGTCCCATGCGAATCTTGCCTGTCCTCATGAGGGACCCTAAAAAGTGACGAATTTGGAGATATTTGTAAAAGTCTCTGTGAGAAATATTAAAATTGGCCCTGATTTGCTCAAATGATTTAACAGAGTTTGAATCCAACAGGTCCATAAAGTTAGACAAGCCCTTAGATGCCCACTCCATCAGACCAATATTCCTAATCTGTACTGGTAAATCTGGATTCAGAGCCAGGGGAGAACGAAAAGAGAAAACAGGAGGAATATTCTGATATTTCCTCGCGTCTCGCCAAACTAATAGTGTGTTATAGACAATTATGTTATTCTTGAGATGATTTAAATGTTCTATATTATTGATAAAGGGAAGGGAAGTAAGTTTTCTAGGATAACAAGAATGAGATTCAAGACCCAACCATAAGGAATCTTTCCTATTCAAAAACCAATCTGACATCATTTTAAGTTGTGCTGATAGTATAGTTGTAGGGAAGGCAGGGACAAGCCACCGAGATCCCTTGGCTTGGTAAGTGTAGAAAACTTAACTCTTGGGTGTTTATTGTTCCAAATATAGCAAGATAAATGAGAATTCAGAGATTTAAAAAATGCAGAGGTCAAATAGCACGGGAGATTTTGAAATAAATAGTTAAATCGAGGAAGAATATTCATTTTTATAGAATTGATTCTCCCAATGAGAGAAGTTGGTAGGGAGGCCCATTTTTTCAGGTCATCCTTAACCCTTTGAATTAGAGGTGAGTAGTTAGTTTCAAACAGATTATTTAAATCAGGGGTGACAAAGATACCTAAATATTTAAAACCCCTCCTGGACACCAGGAAAGGGGATTGTATAGGCATATCGTGGGGGATATTAAAGGGTGTGACAACCGACTTCCCCAAGTTGATCTTATAGCCCGACAAGGCACTGAATGTGGCTATTGATTTCAAAACTGACGGAATTGATTTCTCAGGTTTATACATATATAAAAGGACATCATCTGCAAATAAGGAAATAGTGTGGCTTACCTCACCCACCCCAATCCCAGACACACCAGAATTAGTCCTGATGGCCTTGGCCAGAGGTTCAATAATCAGTACAAACAGTAAAGGTGACAGGGGGCACCCCTGTCTGCATCCCCTGCGCACCGGGAAGCCGTCAGACATCAGGCCATTTGTATTAACTGTGGCCATTGGGTCTGAATAAAAGGATTTAATCGTATTAATGAAATTAGAGCCCAGGTCAAATTTCTCTAACACCAGAAACAGAAAGGACCATTCCACTCGGTCAAAAGCCTTTTCGGCATCAAGGGAGACTATGAGTGCTGGATTTTTATGTGTGTTAAGATACTGAACAACGTTGAGAACGCGACGTACATTATCTGTGCCGTATCTGGATTTTACAAACCCTGCTTGATCTGGGTTTATTATTTTCGGAAGAATGTTTTCCAATCTCCGAGCCAATACCTTTGCGATAATTTTGTAGTCCACGTTGAGGAGACTAATAGGCCGAAATGATGAACAGTCTAAAGGGTCTTTGTCTTTTTTTAGGAGTAAACTAATAGAAGCGTATCTCCAGGTAGGGGGAATGCCATCTCTCAAGATACCATTAACAGCGGGCATAAAAATTGGGTGGATCTCTGGCCAGAACTTCTTAAAAAATTCCAGTGGAAACCCGTCAGGGCCTGGACACTTCCCGTTAGGCATAGATTGGATTGCAGACCAGACCTCCTCTGGAGTGAATGCAGCATTTAGACTGGAGCGATAGTAGGTAAAGGGATATTGTTCAAGTATGCGGCAATATCAGCCTCGTCGACCTTATCTGTACTATATAGGGATTTATAAAAATCCCGGAATGTACTACTGACAATCGTTGGATCGTATGTGACATCCCCATTCTGTGTTCTTATCATGTTAATTGAGCGATCATTGTTTTGATTTTTCAGTTGGTGGGCAAGCAGGCGACTGGATTTATTGCCAAATTCATAGTATTTCTGTTTAGTGTAAAGTAATAATTTGTGAACATGGCGAGTATGATCCAAGTAAAGTGCCGTCTTAACAGCGACTAGCGCCTTTAGGTTTGCCAGGGTAGGTGTCTGTTTATGTATCTGCTCCAGCCTGGTCAGTTCTTTCTCCAGATTCTTTCTGTTTTCCTCCGAGGCCTTTTTCTGGTGAGAGCTGTAGGATATAAGGTGACCCCGTAAAGTGGCCTTAGCTGCATCCCAGATCATAGCAGGGGACACTGGAGAGCTTTCATTGTCGAGCCAGAATTGTGATAGGTTGTTCCGGACAAAAGTGCAGAAAGAGTCGCTATTTAAAAATGACGTGTTGAATCTCCAGATAGGAGTTCTAGGAATATTAAATAATGGGTTAATGCACAGATGCACCGGAGCATGGTCTGATAAGACAATAGCGTCCATACGGCAGGTCTGGACAGAATGTAAAAAGTCTTTGGGAATAAAGAAATAGTCTAGCCTAGAGTACGAATTGTGGGGATGTGAATAAAACGTGTAGTCTCTCAATTTAGGATTTAAATGTTGCCATATATATCTATTAATCCGGTATCTGTGCATAAATCTCTAAGGACAGCAGACGATCGCGGGTTAGACATGTTTGCAGAAGAGGATTTATCCAGAGAAATGTTCATTATGCAATTAAAGTCGCTGGCTAGGATGCCCAGGCCCCTGCAGTGATGATTAAACATCAAAATCATTTGAGACATAAACTGGGGTGAATCAATATTTGGTGCATAAATATTGAGAATAGTTATATGTTGTTCGAGAATCAAACCTTTAATCAAAATAAATCTCCCCTCTGAGTCCCGTTCTTCATGTTCTAAAATGAATGGAAGGTTCTTATTTATAAGGATGGCTGTACCTTTTTTATTCTGTGAATGGGAGGAAAAGTAAACTTTGCCTACCCAATCCCTCTTAAGTTTCGAATGTTCTATGTCAGATAGTCTAGTTTCCTGAAGTAATGCTATATCAGATTTTTGTTTTTTCAGATATGTTAAAATCTTCTTCCTTTTAATTACATGGCCCAATCCCTGGACATTCCAAGTAGTAAGTTTAAGTGAACTAGACATGGGATCCACAAAAATGGAAAGTAATTAGATAACAGGTGCTGAGTGCAGGGAAATTAATCAAAGTGCAGGCAGATGTACGAAAAAGTAAACCTAGGCTCCAACCATTCGACAAAAGGAAAATAAAACACAAAAAATATAGACAGCAGTGCTCACCCCCCCCATCCTGTCCCCAAACGACAGGAAAAAACTACCCCATAAGATGTCACTGAGCATACTTAACCTAGTCTAAATCCTAGATTAGCAGGTAGATCACAGTAACAAATAAGACACTCAAAACAAAGTCCACATCCGAAGCTGTATGACACCACTAAGAGACACCCCAGAATAGTAGGTTTCCAAGTTTTACTTGGACCACAACATTAACGCAAAGTGTTCTTTGAATGCAGACTACTCACAGAGCTGATAGAATAAGGGTATGCTGAATTAACAGAATTAAAACTGAAAATGCAAGTGCTGTGTTTATGACAGAATAAAAAAGTAAATAAATAATTATAATAATATATATTATATATATATATATATATATATATATATATATATATATATATATATATATATATATATATATATATATATATATATATATATATATATATATATATATATATATTTAAGCACTGCAGCAGAGCATGAAATCGCACAGAGTCTAATACCAAACGAGAATAAAAATGAAAACACCTTCTACTCAAGGGGAAAAACTACAAGTCGATCAATCAGCTCTATTGATATTAAACTATTCTCTCAAAGTCTATGTAGTGGTCGCAAAGAAAAAATACACAACATTCAATGGGGGCTCATGTGCATGTAAAGTTTGTCCTCTTCCATTGTAACTGGTAACAACAGCGATGCAGAAGAAGTTACCTCATTTAAGGGTATCCAGAAATGCAGCCGCAGACTCAGGGGTGCTAAAAAGGTGAATTCGCCCTTCATGAAGACACCGGAGGCGGGCTGGGTAGGCGAAACCACGGTATTTATTAAGACCAGCCAGCGCCTTCCCCACGGTGTCGAACTCTCGCCGCCTTCGCAGGACCTCTGCCGACAAGTCGGGGTAGAACCGGAGCAGGGAGCCGCCGTGGTAGATGTCGCGCTTCTTCAACGCCGCTCTGAGCACAGCCTCTCTTTGGGAATATCGCAGAAACCGGACCAGGACGCTTCTCGGGGGCTTGTCTGGGGCCGGGGCAGCAGCCAGGGCCCGATGGGCGCGTTCAATCTCCAGCGGGGGGTAATCAGCAGGCAGGCCGATTAAAGTTGGTAATGTTGTCTGAAGAAAGTCCGCAAGCGGGATGTTGCCCTCCGTTTTCTCTGGGAGGTTGATAATTTTCAGATTTTTGCGACGACCACGGTTTTCTAGATCGTCAATTTTCAGCAGCAGCTGCTTCACTGTTTTTTCCACGGCGGCCAAGCAGGTGTCATGGGCACTGTGGCTGTCCTCCGTGGCGGAAAGCCTCTCCTCGACCTCCTCCACGCGCTTTTCCAAGTCCGTCACTCGGGCGGACAGAGCCGATAAGCTCTCCACCGAAGCGACAGATACTTTTATTTCGTGCAGTGCCCCGTCAATGGTGTCTAGGCGAGCGCCGACCGATTCATCCATGTCGTTGACCCGGGAGGCCACAGACTTTATTTCAGCTAAAATCTGCTCCATAGTTGCTTGATTGTTTAGCTGTAGCTCCGACACGCTAGCTTCACCTTGACTGGCCACACTCGGGACACGCGGGACCGTTTGTCGAGTGGTTTTCTTCTTAGCGGCGGGACCCGAAGGTGAAAAAATAGGAAAATCTTTATCGTGTTGCGGTTTAGGCATCGCTGAGTTACAATTTGACCGACGGTGTTTAGTTTATATGGAAAAAGTTATTAATTTAATTGTAGCCTGGAGCGGAGAAAAGTCTCAAGCGTCCATCTTGATCCGGATCACGTGACTCTCCACGAGCCATGCAAGTTTAATAAATACACGATTCTGCAACTTTCCAACATCTTTTAAGTCTTTTGTGAAGCAAGGAGGTATGTTAGTTAGATAAGCATGCAAATCCATGCTGTGCTAGAAAAATAGAGAAATGATTATTATCTTATATTATTATTTTAGAAAAGACTTACTGGCAGATCATTTTTACTTGTTTAATAAAAAACAATACTTTGAGGACTGTTACAAAAATGACTCTTCCGTCTCGTGTCGTCTCTCTGAAGGGGAGCTTCCCTGCTCGTTACTACGTCCAGAACACATCCCGTGATTCTTATTGCCTGGACAACAACTGCCAAGCTTTCCTCCTGGTGGATGATGGAAGTGCTGGCCGTTGGGGCGGAGAGACAAGCTTTCGTGCTAGTCTGGAGGACTACATTTCCCATCAACGCACTGGCATTTGGGGTGAGACAGAGACATACAGTATGTAAATAAATATATTGAATCTGTCAAATTTCTGCTTCATCCAAGTGTTGAAAGGATGTAATTTGCTTTTTTGACATGAAAGTTCAGTACACATGTCACACATGTACAATACAGACCTTGATACTTGATACTTGACCTCAGTGGCAGCACTGCTGACAGACAGTGCTGAGCTGGACAGTGATGAATGAAGAGGAGCTGTGTACTTTTTGAGGCTTAGTCTTGCTTCAGTAATCTCATTTACAGTCATTTGAGCACCAGGAATGTGTTTAGAGTGAGGGACATGTCTAAAAGGGTTTGATGACAAAAATGTGTATGGATATTTGGCTTTTGCATGAAATTTCAGAGTGCACCTAAAATGCACTCTAACATTTACAGGTGAACTTCATTTGACCTTCTCTAAACTTTTGCATGCACATGTCCAACTGTTCAATGTTTCACTACTTACTGCATTATGTGCTGTTCTCTAACAAGGTGATTAAAAATCAAAAGTAAAAAAAAAATCACAAAAGTGTGTGATCCATGAATGTTCCACTAAATGTTCTGCTTTAATGACAGTTTGTACAGTCCTCTTCATCATGCTGTTCACATTTTGACATCATGACACCAAGACGACACCTAACAATCCATCAGCAGTACCTGGTCAGTGTGAGGCTTCAAACAGTACTCATAAGTACTCAGAGGGAAGTTACCACTGAGCACTGAGTGTCACAGAGTGTCATCAGCAGGTTGCAATAAGTCCACTTGTGAACAGCATGAGACGTCTCGTCAAGCTGTAATCGATGGTCAAGGTCACACGACAAGTAACTGAGACTTTGATACCAAAATACACTACTGACACACTGAAACTGACAACTGTCACTAATTTCAAAAACTACTATCAATTCAGCTTATAAAAATACACTACACCTTTTTGTGCTTTGTTTCTGTTGAGAGGTTCCTTCTTATTCTAACTTCCTGTCTTGGACTAACACAGGTACTGGCAGTATTGAAATCCCAGTGCTATGCATGCTCATCGCAGGAAATGCAAATATGCTGGAGGTAAGGAGACTGTCAAATGCATTCTCACTCCGCACATACTCTAAATATTTTTTAATTTTACCAACATATTACAGTAGTTTTCTACAGATAGTACAGATAAATGAATATATCAGGTTCAGGGAATTTCTCAACACAAAGAGTTACTGGAGAGTCTTACAGCCCCCCCTGATTAGGATGGATGGATGGATAGATAATCTTTGTAACATTTGTTGATCAAGTACCCAGTTATGATTTTGACTTTTGTGTTGTATCATTTATCGTGAGGATGCTTTTCAGTTCACAGCTCTTTAAAGACACTCACTCAGACTTTTTGATTCAGAGAATAGACGCCTCTCTAAAGAAAGCTGTGCCCTGGTTGGTTCTTGCGGATTCTGGTCCAGCTGCAGACCTCATCAGTGAGCTGCTGGACAATCTCTTCTCTGTTGCCCTCAGCCCCACCTCTCCTCCAGCAGATGGTGAGGCTGCTGAGGTTCTCAGCACAGAGCTCTGTGACTGGGTCCGTGACAAGGTCCGGAGACACTTCCCAGTTGAAGCAGAGCTGGAAAAACTCACCGATAGAGTGAGTCACACAGCACATGTGTTAGTCTGTGTGTGTTTGTTTGTGAGTAGAGTAACAAAGTGGGCGGTGTTATACTTGATCTCTGCAGGTGTTACTATTCTAATGGAAGCAGTGATGAAATTTTGGGACTGAGACAGATGGGAGGGAAGACACTATTATAAATAGGGACAGTAAACTGGATTAAAATAAAATGTGGAACTATAATAATCACTTTTTGGCCTTTTTAAGCTTTATTTTGATACAGACAGCTGAAGAGTGACAGAAATGTGGGGAGAGAGAGACATGTGGGAAAAAGCCACAGGTCGGATTTGAACCCTGGGCTTCACAGCAAGGACTGAACCTTTGCACATGGAGCGGCTGCTCTACCAAACTGAGCTAAACACTACCCCGATAATCACATTTTATTAGAATTCGATCAGAGGGGCAGTAGACTGCTACAAACCTTGAATCTTCCCTGGAGTTTCTGTGCTCTCTCATCCAGCAGGTTCTCGTGGATCATGGCTGCTGCTGTGGTCCTGCATGAGCATCTGTGTATCTCTATCTCTATCACAGGTTCCACTTCTACTGTAATCATTTTATCATTTATTGTAATTCATTGTCATTTTATCATTCATTGTAATTCATTGTCATTTTGTCAGTCATTGTCCTGTACACGTGACATCTATTGCACGTCTGTCCGTCCTGGGAGAGGGATCCCTCCTCTGTGGCTCTTCCTGAGGTTTCTTCCACCTTTTTTCCCTGTTAAAAGGGTTTTTTGTGGGCAGATTTTTCCTCACTCGAACTGAGGGTCTAAGGACAGAGGGTGTCACTCCCTGTACAGATTTTAAAGCAAAGTATGTTTTGTGACTTTGGGCTATACAAATAAAATCTGATTTGATTTGAGTTTGTGCATTAGGGGAACAGGAACTTAATTCCTGCATGTCTTTAACACTATGATTAATTTATTCATTAATAACTATGATGAAACATGACTGCCTGAAATAAACACGCTCATTTGATACTCTACAGATCGATTGGTTATTTAAATGTTTGCAATGCTTGAAATGAAACTTTTTCCAAACAATAATTTCCTTTGGCCTCCTCTCTGTGCCTAGGCTCTGAGTATTTATCAGAACAGAGAGCTGATCACCATTTTCCACGGGGAACAGGAGGGTTCTGATGATTTTGATACAGTTCTGCTGAAAGCCCTTGTAAGAGGTAAGCTATAAATGTATTCATAATTCACTTTAAAAGAGCAGAAAAGTGTTTTACATAAAAAAAATAAGGCAGAAAGATGAGTTAGATAAAATACTTAAAATAAGTAAATCTGACACTATAAAATAAACACTAAGATGAGGAGGCATGACTTCAATTCATTTCATTTTTATTTATACTGTATGGTGCCAAATCAATCTGTGATCAGGTCAAAGGTCCAGACCAGCACCAAGAGCTTCAGGAAGAGCTTCTACCCTCAGACCATGAAGACACTGTTTCCAGAACATTTTGTTCCTTATCTTTTATGTTACAGTTCATTTATATATAATTCTTTATTTAATTTCATGTTATGGTGTAAGGTTATAAAGAGATTAGTACATTAACATTAGAAATTAAACAAGTTGGTACAACCCAAAAATTGAATCATGCTGAACTGCTCCAACTGCCACATTTGTATAGAGAAAGATAGAAAAGTAGTTTTTAGGATATATCTTCTATTTTATATTGGCCCATGTGCAGTCTGAACAGATGAACATGAGTAGAGTTTCTGTTGTCTTGATGCCAGTGGGGATTTTGTTCCATCATTGTGGTCCCAGAACAGAAGACAGTTGTCATCTTTTTGAGCAGTAGCATTGTGGGCTGTATGGGATTTTTCTCTCTCAGATATTTTTATTGAATTTTACATGTATCACATCACATATATGTTTATACATTGTACGTTTTTCAGAATGATTGAACATCAACACAAACATAAACATCCCTCTCCTCCCACTAGCCACAACTACAAATCATGATTCCTGAGTATTATTCCTGGAGTGTTATAGGGAACTGCGGAGTCAAGAATTGAGTTGCGAGATAAATAAGTAATAAAAAAAAAAGAAGCTAAACAAACAAACAGGATAAATAACTAAATAAAAGTAAAAAAGTAGGAGCAATAAGCAGGAGTATTTAGACATTGACTGATACAGACTCTGTAACTGACAAAAACGGAAAAAGAAGCAAAACAAAGGAAACGGGCAGATATTTCAATTTGATATAAGGTTCTCCAAGTATTTCAAGAAAGGTCCCCACACCTTTTGGAACCTCTTGCTCGGGTCGCAAACTGAATAACATTTCTTTTCGAGGTCTAGACATGATGTCCCTTAACCACTGAGCGTGTGTGGGCGGGGCAGCATCCCTCCACCTCAATAGAATTGCACGCCTAGCCAAAAACGAGGCAAAGGACAGCGTATGGCTTTTGGTTGCAGTGAGGTGCATGTCATCCTCACTGGTGGTGCTGAAAAGGGCAATCAGTGGGTTGGGCTCTAGCTCAAGATTAAGAGTAATGGACAAGGTTTGGAAAACATCTCTCCAGTATGGAGATATGGACATATGGAAATCCAAAACATATGGATAAGCGAGGCCTCCCCTCTCTTACATTTGTCACATAAAGGATCAACGTCAGAGTACATATGAGATAATTTAGCTTTAGATATATGTGCCCTGTGCACCACCTTAAACTGTAACAGACTGTGACATGTACAAAGAGATGTTGAATTTACCAGCCTGAGAATGGAACCCCATACATCACTTGACAGTTGAAAGTTTAAATCCTGCTCCCAAGCAGTTTTAATTTTGTCCAGAGGAGTCTGTTTTATAACCATCAATTTGTCCTTAATTACTGATATTAACCCCTTGTGCATTGGATGCAGACCAAGTAACATGTCGGCGGTGGTCGCGGTGGTTGCCTCAGGGAAACTAGCCATCTGAGAGCGGAAAAAGTGTCTTTCCTGCAGGTATCTGAAAAAATGGGTGTATGGTAGACTAAACTTTCCAGCCAGTTGATGCAAAACAATTACCAATGAAAAGATCTTTAAATTTCTCTATGCCCTTCTTGTGCCACTCTTGGAATGCAGAATGAGATGGTGAAGGTTGAACGCAAGGGTTAGACAGAATAGGACTAAAGATAGAGAAATCACAAAAGCTGAAATGCCTCCTGAACTGAGCCCACATCCTCATTGTGTGCCAAACCGTCGGACTATCAGTCCATTTACCTTGGGGGAGAGGGAGCGGGGACCCAAGGAGAGCAGTTAGCTCGATCAAGAAAGTGTAACCAGAACCAGTAACCTTCATCTTTTTTGTTTTTTTGAAGATGGACTTTATTTAGTCTAGGGCACTTGCCCCTCCATATATAGGCTGATATGATTGAGTCCAATGAGTCAAAGAAAGATTTGGGAATGAAGATTGGTATAGATTAAAAGAGATACATTTGTACAATACAGACACATTTAGGGAGGATGTTCATTTTAACAGAGTTGATCCGGCCCACCAGGGATGTAGATAGGGGTGACCAGTGCGTCAAGCGCTCTTTCACTTGATTTAGTAGAGTATAAAAGTTTCCTTTAAAGAGACACTTATGTTTCCTTGTGACTGTAACGCTAAGGTAGTCAAATTTGTTTTCCACAATCTTAAAAGGGAGGCTGGTATATTTTAAAGCAATTGCCTCCGTATTTACAGGAAAAAGTTAGCTTGTGCGAATTTAGTTTCTACCCCGAAACCTGGCCAAATTGAGTAAGAAAGGATAGCATTAGAGGTTTTCCTTTTTAAAAACTTTTGCCAAGATTTTGGCATCAACATTTAGTAAGGAGATTGGTCTATAGGAGGAGCTCTCTGTTGAGTCCTTACCTTTCTTTACGATAAGACCGATGCATGCCTCATATAGTGATGCTGGGAGTTTGAATCTGATAACATTGAACATAGATAAGGGAAAAGTAACAAAGAAAATGTTTTGAAAAACTCAGCTGGGAACCCATCAGGTCTAGGGGATTTCCCAGACTGTAATGAGGCGATAGCAGCTGTTATCTCCCCCTGCGATATAGGCTCATCTAACCTAGTCTTATTATCATGGGTAAGTGTGGGGACCTCTAAACGATCTATTAAATTTTCCATTTGCATACTGTCATTTGGGAGGTCAGAAGTATAAAGTCGTGTGTAAAAATTCCTAAATGTGTCATTGTTTTTAGAGGGATCTGAGGTGATGTTACCATCATCCATCTGGATTTTTGTGCTGTTTTGTTTTAAATCCCTTCAGCTGATTGGCTAACATTTTACCAGGTTTGTCACCATGAACATAGAATAGACTTTTACTTTGCAATAGTTGACGTTTAATTGAATGTGTTGAGGAGATCAAATTTAGTTTGGAGTTCCACATGTTTTTTGTATAGTTCAGGGTCCTTGATTTGAGCGTATCTTTGATCAACTTCTTTAATTTGATTAGATAGATCTAGCCATTCTTTCTGAGCTCTCTTTTTCATATTTGCGCTAAAAGAAATACTTTGTCCCCTTAGGTAAGCTTTCAGAGCATCCCAGATAGTCAGGCTGGAGGTTTCAGATGATGCATTTGTATAAAATTGGACAGTAAAGTTGAGTTAAAACGCCAGTGTCTCTCTGCAACAGGGAGGTCGGGATAGGTCATAGACAGTACCATCGGGGCGTGGTCAGATATCAATATTCTCTGATAGTGTCAGGGTGCTGGTACTGGCAAGGAAAACCCAAAAGCTCAAGAGGCAGACAAGTTTAAGGGATAAGCAGTTTAGTCAGTCCAAAGTACAGGCAGGGTCAAAACCAGGAGAGCAGAAAGGCAAACAAATCCAACAAGGGGCAGGCAGGAATCCAAAGTGCAAAACAGGCAAAACAGGGTCAGAACCAGAAGTGCTGGCAGAGAGCGCTTGGCAAACAATATAACACAAGACAATCCAGCAGAGATGAAGTGGAAATGAACCAGTATATATGTGCTGAGGGACTGATGAGCAAATTGACTGCAGGTGAGTAGATGGGCAGGGAAAACCAGGTGAGGGAAATGAGCTGATTGCAAGGTGGGATCTGAAATGACAGGAGAATTAGTAGACATGGAACCAATAAAGAGTGTAACTATGTTACAGATAGTCACAGGAGCGGGTAAATGGGATCAATTGATTGTCAACAAAAAAATAGTCAATCCTAGAGTAGGTATGGTGGGAATGAGAAAAAAATAAATACTCCCTCTTATTTGGATGGAGATATCGCCATATTTCTGTGACATAGTTGTCTAAGAAAGAAACAATAATATTTGTATCTGATATCACATTATGGTGTTCAAAGGGAATATTATGATTAATAAGAATGGAGACCCCTCTGGCCTTAGCCTGAAAAGTACAGTGAAAATGCTGCCCCGCCCATCGCGACATCAGGCGTGAATTGTCAGCACCACGAATGTGTGTTTCTTGTAAAAAAGAAATGGCTGAAAAAAACCCTCCTCCTTTTAACAGGGTGGTTCAAACCCTTGACATTTCAGCTCAGAAAATTTAAGGGGCTAGCCATTCTCCCTAACAGAGAGGATGGGTAGGTAACCACAGGTAGTATCAGTACTCCAGGTACCGGTCCCAAGAAAACATAATAAACTCAAAAGGACACAGAAAGTATATGTGCGGCCAAGGGCTGTATGGTTTGACCGTGCTGTAGATGTATGATGAGTCAGTGCAAGATCCTGAAGAGTGGTGTAGTGTGTGGTAGATTGAAGACCACGCACACTGCTGCATACTTGATGAGCTGCAGAGGTTGGATGGCACATATAAGTACACCTGCCAGTGAGTTGTAGTGATCTAGGTGTGAGATAAAAGGATCTTAGACCAGAACCTGCACCACCTCCTGGGTGAGGAATGAACATATCCACCTTATGATAAGGTGGATGAATCTTCAGGAGTGAGTTGTTGCAGTGATGCTGACAGCAAAGAATATCAGCTGCGTTTGCTGCTCTCAATAGTAATGGGAGGTTATGAATTTGGGATGCAGCTCAGTCCTCCTTCATGTCACATTAGTTAACCCACATACTCCCACAATAAGACAATGAAAGACACCAAAAATCACAATAATGTCCAGTTTTATTCATCCAGTGTCCATTAAACATAAATGTTGCTTTCTCCCTCTCTGTGTGTGTGTTTGTGTGTGTGTGTGTGTGTGTGTGTAGCAAGTAAACGTGTGGCCAGTAATGCCAGTGAGTACACTGAAGAGCTGAAACTGGCTGTGGCCTGGAACCGAGTGGACATCGCCAGAACTGAGCTCTTCGGTGGAGACATACAGTGGAAGGTCAGAGTCAAACTGAATGACACGTGTAAAGTGTCAAAGGATCTGTGACATCACAATGTACCAGGAGAGAGGAGTCTCGTCAGTGTTCATTACATCCCACAGTACACAACTGTTAATGATCAACACATTTTAGTCAGAAATCACATCAGATCAGACGTGACTGAAATAAACAGTACCAAAGGCTGAGCACATTACAGGTGGTGATGGAGTTGCAGCATAAACATATGAACAGAATGATAGCAAGAAGAGTCAGGTTATACTGACCACGCTGCACACCTGTGGGAAATATGATTGGATGTAACTCATCAACTGGCAGCCGATTGAGTCATTGTAAAGCATGAATTAACAAGTTGATCCCAGTCAGCTAATACGAGTACAGAGTACAGTTCTCTGAAGTAATGGGATCTAATAGAAATTCACACAACTCCAAATGTTAGATATGTTAATAGAGCTTAGTTGAGAGCAGAGGCCATCATGGTTTGACGGTTCTATGATTTTTAATTTTCATTCTCTGCATTACAAGATTAAAAATACAGCTGCTATATTGCAGAAAGTAGTTAGAAATGTATCCCTGCATGCTTCAGTAACATAATGCTGATGAGGTGATTATATTTTTAGCATGAGGACCTTGAAGACTCCATGACAGATGCACTGGTCAATGACAAGCCCCAGTTTGTGCGTCTCTTCTGCGAGAATGGCCTGAATATCCTGGACTATCTTACATACGGCCGCTTGGAAAGTCTGTACCACTCGCTGTCAGACAGCTCACTGACCTACAGTCTGCTCCAGAGGCGTCTGAGCGAGAGGCAGAGCTTGGCTGGATCCCTGTCCAACATGGATGGAGCTGTGACAGGACCTCTGAAAACTCCACAGAGTGCACTATCTGGACCTGCAATGATGAAGCTCAGCCTGTATGAGGTGAGGAAGAGGAGGAGAGGATGATGGAGTAACGTTTGGTTATCTAACATAACCTCAGTTCTTAGAATAATATGAGCGAGGTGTCTCGCTATGGGATGCAGCCTCCTGCAGCCCTGATAGAAGCATTTATCTCAATCCGCCAATCCTGATTGGCCGGTGAATGTGTTCATCCGCGCCGCACCCAGTAGTCCCATCTACTATATATAGTGTGCGCGGATAACATTCCCCTAATTCAATAAGCAAACCTCTTCTCACCGCCCAGCAAGAAGGGTCGTCTGGCGAGACACCTCGCTCATATTATTCTAAGAACTGAGGTTATGTTAGATAACCAAACGTTCTTCTTCATAATATTCACTCGGTGTCTCGCTATGGGATATGGTAGCTCCCGTATTGCCAGACAGCTTATCGAACCAGTACCAGCCAGTGGGGAGGGTCCATGGGTTCCAGTTAGGACTCCAGGACCGCGCTAGCCACGCACGGCCCTGACACGTCAAGCATGTAGAACCGGACAAAAGTCAGAGGCGAGGACCAACTCGCTGCTGAACAAATGTCCTGAACAGACACTCCCCTAAATAAAGCCCAGGACGCGGCCATCCCGCGGGTAGAGTGCGCACGCACACCCGCCGGCGGCTGCAGTCCCCTGCTCGTATACGCCAAAGCTATAGCCTCCACCACCCAGTGGGCGAGGCGCTGCTTTGTGACCGGCTGTCCCTTTCGGGGTTCAGCCCAGGAGACGAACAGCTGATCGCTCCTCCTGATGTTTTGCGTTCTGTCCATATAAGAGCGCACAGCTCGAACCGGACACAGCATGTGCGCTCGCTGCTCTCCAGGAGAAGCGGCGAACGCTGCGAGCTCAATCGGGGAACATGAGCCCACCACCTTAGGTACAAATACGGGGTTGGGCTTCAGAACCATACGTGTGTTCCCCGGGGCGAACTGAGCGCACGCTGGGCTCACAGAGAGCGCATGGATATCACTCACTCGCTTCGCAGAGGCGAGAGCCAGCAACAGCACCGTCTTAAGGGACAGGTGTTTGAGACTCGCTCCCAGCAATGGCTCAAATGGGGGGCCTTTAAGCCCCTCCAGAACCACCGCTAAATCCCACGGAGGTATTAGTGGTCTGGAGACAGGGAGAAGCCTACGCGCGCCCCTCATAAACCGGCACACCAAAGGGTGTTGGCCCGCTGTTTTGTCCCCAAATCCTATATGGCAGGCCGCTATAGCCGCCAGATAAACCTTAACCGTGGAAAAGGCTTTTCCTTTATCAATCAGGTCCTGCAAAAACGACAGTATCGCTGGCACAGAACACTGAAAAGGGATGTGGTCTCGTTCGAGACACCACCGCTCAAACACTCTCCACTTAGAGTCGTACAGAGACCTAGTGGATGGAGCTCTGGCGTTTTGTATAGTGTTAACCACACTCTGCGGAAGACCAGCAGTGGTCAGATTGAACCACTCACGGGCCAGGCCCACAGTTGCAGTCGCTCCGGGTGCGGGTGGAACACCGCCCCCCCCCCCTGCGAGAGCAAGTCCCTGCGCACCGGCAGCTGCCAAGGCTGGGCGCACAGCATCTGATGTATCTCCGCTAGCCAGTGCAGCGCTGGCCAGTGTGGAGCTATCAGGATCAGCCTGTGATTGTGTCCCCTCACCCTGGCGAGGGTGGGGGGTATCAGGGCCAGTGGAGGAAACGCGTAGAGCAGCTCGTGCGGCCAAGCGTGCGCTAGTGCGTCTACGCCCAGGGGAGCGTCCAGAGTGCGTAGAGAGAAGAACAGCTCGCACTGAGCGTTTTCTCTGGATGCGAACAGATCTACTCTGGCGCGGCTGTAGCGCGCCCATATCTGCTCCATGACCTGCGGGTGCAGCATCCATTCCCCGTATATCGGCGCGCCCCTGGACAGCAGGTCGGCACCTGCGTTCAGGGTCCCCGGGACGTGAGTCGCCCTCAGGGAAAGAAAGTGCAGACTGCTCCAGAGGATCAGTTTGCGTGCCAGAGTGTGCAACACACGAGAGCGTAACCCCCCTTGACGGTTTATATACGCTACTGTCGTCGTGTTGTCCGTCCTCACCAGGACGTGGCGGCCCGAGAGGAACGGAAGGAAGTGTTTCAGAGACAGAAACACAGCTGAGAGCTCGAGAACGTTTATATGAAGGCGTTGGAGAGCCTGGCTCCAGCTTCCTCTCACACCTCTGCCCTCGAAAATGCCACCCCAGCCGGATAGGCTGGCGTCTGTGGTGACCACCTTTCTGGACGAGACAGTGCCCATGGACACCCCCTGAGTCAGGAAAGATGGGGCCCGCCAGTGGCGCAGAGCCGTCACGCAGTCTGCTGTGACCGTTATCCACCGTGCGCCATGACGCACGGGATCCAGCCTGAGCGAAGCGACCCAGCGCTGAAATTCCCGCATGTGAAGACGACCGAGGCGGGTCACAAGGATGGCTGAAGCCATCAGACCCAGCAGCCGGAGACACAGTCTGAACTGGACAGACCTGCGTCGACGGAAACGCGCGAGGCACGCTTTGAAAGCTTTCACTCTCTCCTCCGAGAGGCGAGCAGTGAATGGCACGGAGCGCAGGGATAATCCTAGAAAGCATATCTCCTGCGTCGGAGCGAGTTGGCTCTTCTCCATATTTATCACAAACCCCAAATTTATTAGGTGTTCCGTGACAATGCGTGTGTGAACCCTGGCCTCCTGTTCTGACTGCGCCAGCAGGAGCCAGTCGTCCAAATATGTGGCCAGCCGTATGCCCCGGCGTCTGAGCGGGGCCACGGCGGCCTCTGTGCACCGTATGAAAACCCTCGGGCTGAGAGACAGGCCGAATGGGAGCACACGATATTCGTAGCACACCCCCCGAAAGGCGAATCGGAGATATCGTCTGTGAGGGGGGTAAATGGGAATGTGGAAATACGCGTCTTTCAGATCCACGGACGAAAACCAATCGTTCGGTCTTACTAGACGCAACAGTGCCGCATGTGTCAGCATCCTGAATTTGTATTTCCGCAGAAACTTGTTCAGGGCCCGCAGGTCCAGAATAGGGCGGATTCCTCTTCCCCCCCGTTTGGGAACGAGGAAATATCTGGAGTAAAAACCTGACAGACTCTGTTCGGGAGATACGACAGAAATGGCTCTTTTTTCTAACAGAGAGAGGATTTCCTCCTGTAAGATTCGAGCTAATTCTCCCTGTGCTCGTGACTGTATTACGCCGGAGAAACGGGGAGGGACAGCGGCGAATTGGAGCCGGTATCCCAGAGAAATCGTGCGTAACACCCACGGTGAAGCTGCGGTTGCTTTCCAATTCTCCCACTTGAGAGAAAGAGGAGAAGCGCATTGCAGCCCCTGCTCCATCACGGGAGGTCCCGACAGCGGTGCTGTGGCGCCCCCTTGCGGTAGAGCTGGGAAATAACCCCTGGGCGTCGCCGCAGGAGCGGCGAAGCCTGTTGCTCTGCTCCCCGGGGATGGAGATGCCCATCTCGGGGGCAGAGCCGCAGAGGGCTTGGTGGCCACACTGCTTATAGACAGGGTATTTTTGTTCATTTTGGCTTTTTTTGCTATCTGCACCCTCGGCTCGTGGCCTGGCTGTGACAGATTTCTTTTTATTTTCACACGTTTGGGGACATGTGTGTATGTGTGTGCTTGCGGACATTTTGCTCGGGGCGCAACAGCGCAAACCTCCGAGGTGATGTCTCTCCTCCCGCGGACCGGCTCTGGGGTGGGCAGCGGCGGCGTGGGACGCACACGAAAAAGCCAGAACGGTGGGCCTGCATAACGGGGAACGGCAGGATGCTCCACCAGAAGAGAGGAAGGCTGTCAGGCCGCTCTCTTCTTCTTCCTCGCCTGGGGGACCGAGGCCGTGGCGGCCGGCGGCGGCGGCAGCGGGACTGCGGTCGAGGCAGGAGATTTTCTGTGCCAGCCGGCTCCGGGCTCTCTCCTCGGAGGGAGCGGCGGACCGAGCTGCTGCGGCCGCTTCGGCACCTTGAAGTGCGGCGGCTGAGAGGCAGCTTGAGCAAACGATTTGCGCTGCACTGGAGGTGATGGTGCGGGTGTTTTCCGAGGGAGACAAAGTTTCAGGGCTTCGTTGTCCTTCTTCTTTGCCTCGCATCGCTGCTGCATCGTGGCCAATGCAGAGCCGAAGACACCCTCCGGGACAATTGGCATATCCAGTATGTCATCCCGCTCCCTGTCCATCAAGTTAGCGAGGCTGAGCCATCTCGCTCGCTCCTGAATGACGAGGGTCGCCATCACCCTGCCCGTGGCCTGGACTGAGACGCGCTGTATGCGGAGGGACAAATCAGCAATGACCGCCATTTCCTCCCACGCGTCGGGGTCCTGCTCTTCAGCGGATGCTCCAAACAGCTCTGCCTGGTAGGCAGTGAGGATGGAGAGAGCGCTGAGAGCTCTGGCCGAAAGGGCAGCTGCCTTATACGCCCTCTCGGCCAGTGCAGACTGGAACCGCTCGGGCTTGGTTGGCAGCGTCGGACGCCTGGAGGGGGCTGCAGATAGCTGGCTCGTGCTGCCCGGGCAGAGATGCGCAGCTACGGGGGCTTCCACCGGAGGCATCGAGAGGAGACCCTGGGCTTCCATCGCCTCGCAGTCGAGGGATGCTGCGCCCGGGATGGGGCTCCTGTTGCTGTACGGGCAGTTATTCCAAGTTTTGGACAGCTCGGCCAGCAACTCGGGGAAGACGGGAAGAAGCTGTTTTGCCGTACTACGCGCCAGGGGGAGCCGCCTGCCTTCATAGCGGGACCTGGTGGGCTCCGCTACTGCAACCGGCCAGGGGACCTCCAGCTTCTCTGCCGCACGTTTGCACGTGCTGAGCAGGTCCACATGGAGGGAGGGAGCTGGAGAGCTCACCCCGCCTTCCTCCCTGTTGGTAGACTCGGGCAGCTTCGGCTTTACAGCCAGGGCTGGGGCCACGAAGATGTCATCTTCCTCCTCGTCCTCTGATATGAGGAACGAGGCGTCATCGTCATCCTCTGTGAGGCCAATTTCCAGCACGTCTTCCTCGGGAAACGGGTGGGCTCGGAGCTGCTCGCACTGGGCGGCCCAGTCGTAGCCAGTCTCCGGAACTTCCCCGGCCATGACCTCGTCTTCCTCCGCGGCTGCGCCTAGGTCAGCGGTGGGGAGAAACGGGTCACGGTCCGCGAGGCTAGCTTGGCGGGCTAGCCTGCGTCTGAGGCTCTTGACTGTGAACACTTTGCAGTGTCCACAGGACCCGGGAATTTCGAGGGCTAACCTGGCGTGGTCAACCCCTAGACAGGTACTGCACACCGGGTGGGTGTCCTTCCCTGAAATTTTGTTCCCGCAGCAACAGAGCCGAGAGTCTCCTCTGGTGTGAGGATTTTTAATGGTCTCCATTTCGCCAACAAGCTGGAGTGCTAGTGGAGAAAGGGTCGTGGCTAGCTGGTGTGCTAGCGTGGGGTCGAGGGGGTAGCTGGTGTGCTAACTTAGCTCGACCAACTCGAGCGTCCGTGGAGGGGAGCCGAGAGGAATTCCGCCGTGGAGGGGTCGGAAAAGAATACCTACCGGTCCGGTCTGGTATGAACGGACAAGGCAGAAGCCAGAGCACAACGCTAGCGTCCGGTGACGGAAGCTAGCAAGATCCGTCTGGTGAACAGTTAAGCTAGCAAGGCTCTGACGTGAGATAAGTTCTCAGGTGAGAAGAGGTTTTGAATTAGGGGAATGTTATCCGCGCACACTATATATAGTAGATGGGACTACTGGGTGCGGCGCGGATGAACACATTCACCGGCCAATCAGGATTGGCGGATTGAGATAAATGCTTCTATCAGGGCTGCAGGAGGCTGCATCCCATAGCGAGACACCGAGTGAATATTATGAAGAAGAATAGCAGTTATTATACTGTTAATGGTATACAGTAGTGTTGATGTCATTATGCTAATTACTGTGTAATGATGGAGATTATGTAATTACATTTATATATAGCTCTTGCTTTGTTTAATTCCATGTTATGTTGTAATGCTACAATAAGATTAGTACATTAACAATAAAAATAAATAAAAGAACCACATCATCCAACACAAAGTCAGTCATCGTGATAGAGCAGAAATACTGTACAATATAATGCATTTCAAGAAGAAAAATGGCACTTGAAAAATGAAAGAAATCATAAATGCATGGGAATAATGCTTGAACTGGTTACAGCTCACCATAAAAATAAATTAAAAAAAAAAGGTAAAAATCAGATTCAGTTCTAAAGATTGTCCAAACGTGTGGTACTTTACTGGGGAATGAACTGCATTCATGTAAACAGACACACAGATGTAATTTAATTCATATTTCACTGCTTGTGTTTGTCTGCTTTATATCAAGTGTCATTCTATAAGCATGCCTGCTGCATATGCAGTAGTAGTGAAGTATATGTTGCTGCTGCAGGTGTCCCGCCTACTCTGGGACCTGTTGGGTAATGTCTCTCAGCCTTTCTACTATGGACCTCTGGGGCTGGACCATAGCATCAGCACTAGGAGGGCTCTTAAGGTCAGTGTGCTGGGGGACTACAAGGATTTTAAACATCAACCTATTTCCACGTCCTTGGGGAGGGACTGCTGCACCTTTAAAAAAAGCCAAGAACCAAGAACACCTGGAATAAAGATGCTGATATGTCAGATCACGCTGCATCAAGTTGTTTATTTTGTCTATGGGTATGACAGTGCATTAGAGAGGAATGCTTAAAGTAAGTTTACTTCTCCCCTTACATAAAATCATGTTTTGTAGATTCTTTAATGATTAGAGAAGAGACACACTGTGTTTGTCATCACTGTACCACCATACAAAATCACTGAGAACTACTGAACAACATGCTGACACAGTTTAAAATAGATTATGTTAATGTAGCTTGCAAGCAGCAATGAATAATTTCACAGGCCAAAATGTAAAGATTGCTAGAGGACCACTGCCTAAGTACTTGGTGCGATTTTCAACCTATCAGCTTCGACTAATGATGGAGGGTTGTCATCAGAGTGATAACATTTGTTCAGTTCTGACTCCCTCACTGGTGACTCTTGCGTCTTTGTCTTACCTTCAGCAAGTCAATAAGATGCAGCAGGAGGAGTGTTTGTACCAGGACCAGCACTGCCTCTCACCCTGGGCATCCCTCTTCATCTGGGCCGTCCTGCAGAACCGCAGTGAAATGGCTGTTTCCTTCTGGGAAATGGTGAGACTCACTTGTGATATTCCAACAACTCACAAAGACATTTAGAAATTGTCTGTGTTCAAATGACAGAAACTTCAAACAGTTTCAGATGAAGAAATATTTCAGTGTTGTGAGGCTCAGCAGCATGTGCATCACAGAGGTCACAAAGTGATCATTGTGTATTCAAAGATGGTTCCATTTCAATAGTTGTTTATTGGCCTGTGTTGCTGTTTCCGTGTCAGGCAGGAGAGTCAGTGTTGAGTGCTCTGTGTGGATGTAAGATGCTCAGAGAACTTTCCAAACTGGAGAGTGAGACTGAGAGCAAGCTTGCCATGAAGGAACTGGCCCAAAAGTTTGAGAATCTGGCACAAGGTGAGCCACTGCTCTGTTTTCTATGAATGTGGACAAAGTTCACAGCTATATACTCCTTCATCTGGGCATTGTGCACCAGCTATAAGCAACCTAAGGGAAGCCCCAGTAGGTCTGTTTGTTGTCTCTTCTCATTTCCTGTCAATCCTGTTACTTGGCAACCTAGAAAAAGTGATGAAGGAGAAAACATAATGATATTATTGTGTGTTTTCTGTGCTGTTTGTGTGTTCAGATGTATTTGGTGAGTGTTACCAGAGCAGTGAGAGTCGTTCCTTCACTCTCCTTATAAGGAAGTCTCCAGTGTGGGGCGGGGCTACGTGCCTGCAGATGGCCACTGCGGCTGACGCCCGCCTGTTCTTCAGCCACGATGGTGTTCAGGTACAGATACTGTCCTCCTGCCAACAGGATTGAACAGACTGCTAATGGCAGGCTTCAAGGAATGAAACTTAGTGAACACTTATGCCATGTTACAATATGCCACCAGTTTAATGCAGTTCATTAATGTGGTTCCAAAACATGAAGCACACTTTTTAATGATAATAATTGTTGTTGTTAAATTGTTAAATTACATTTTATTGTCAAGGTGTTGCCTAAGACACTGCACACATGAAAAGCAAAATATACAATAGTAATTGTTTTATGCATTAAAAACTATCACAAAATGTGATTAGAGACTACTATGATCAGTATCTGTGGGAGATTTTGAAAGAAAAGTCCCACTATTCCTCATCCAGTCATAACAGTGAATGAATGACATTTTCATTCTTCAGTCTATCACTTAGCTTAATAACATTAGGCTAACCTCTATGTCATGTTATCAAAAGGTAAAGATTACAAAGAGTTGGCTCCGAGTATAACATTAAAAAGGTTTAAACCTGCACACATTCAACTGCATCACACATCACATCGCACTCCCTTATGTGTTTTCCTTTATAGTTACATGATGCTGCTACAGTGCCACCTACAGGTCAAATGGTAACAGATTTGTCATATTCAGTGTTTAAAATTCTAAACTATGAAAAATGGATCTAGATAAAACACTCACCAAGTTTGATAGTAAATGTTAATAATCATGTTATGATATTACATGAATTGAATGAATGAATTGATATTGATTGATATCGATTCAGACAGTGTAAATAAATGATAACAGTGAGTTTAAAGTTGCTTCAGATCTGTGGTGGTGACAGTGCTGCTCTCTGTCTAGTCTCTGCTGTCTCAGATCTGGTGGGGTGACATGGACAGAAGTACTGAGGTTTGGAAACTGGTTCTCACCTTCTTCATGCCCCCCCTCCTCTACATAAACCTTATCAGCTTCAGGTCAGTATTGTGTTGTATGTGTTATTGATTACTCCGTTGTGTGTATGATGCTGATTTCAGCTTATTTTATTGTGTGAAATTGTTGGTGGAAATCATGTTTTGAGCTGACAATGTGATTAGAAATGATCACTCTTAGTGCAGTTAGTCTGTGGTTTCAACTCGTTTTTTCATGTTGTATCCCTTCTTGTCAAATAGTCGAATATTACCAAAATCAAAATAGTCAAATAATACTTTTTATTTAAAGAGCCCAAACTCATACATGTTTACAATTTGTAAAATATATGACACTGAATAATTATTTCCAGCTACAAGAGGAAACAGCTACTTAGTCCTTACCCACTTTTAGTCCAGATTTCATCACTTAAACTTGAAGAGAAGGCTTTAGTAGTTAAGTGCAACATTGACTTAACTCTTGGTGGAATTGTGCCAATCTGAAAATCAGTTGATTAACCAACCCAGTAAACTGATTCTCTGTTTTTTCTGTTGCCACTAAACATATATGTACAAGCCTTCAGGCATTTGGTACCAGCCCAGAACCAGAAGAAGAGTCCACCCTTTGTTCTCTACGTCATGTCTGATTTCAATTGCTGAGTCATGGTTTGTGTCTGAAATCACTCTCTGCGCTCTCATAAACCCCCAATGTAAACAACTCATAGACTGATGTAAATTACTGAGGAACAACGCTACAGAGTGTAATGATGCAAAATGATATCGATGCATCTGAAATCTCAGTCTGAGTTTTTTTGATACATAGAGAATAGTGAAGGGAGGAACAAGGGAAAGACTTTGGGCGTATTGTTGGACACTCTTCTGTGTTGGAACTGAATCCATCAATTCAGTAGAAACTGAGATGACTCAAGAGCTTAGAGAAAAACAACATATCAAAGTCCAAAACACTTGTTTTCCTTTTGGCAGTTTTTTTCTCAGAGGTTTAAGTGAAGAAGAAAACATGCCAGCTTGTGTGTGTTCATGTTACAGGGAACAAGATGAGGAATCTGTTGAGGTCCGCCATGTCAGAGATACTGAAAGTCTGGATGGGAATGATGCCACAGTCCTCTCCCTCGCTGACATTATACAAAAGTAAATACAAATATGAATGTGATTATGAATATGAATGCACAAACATCAGAGTATGGTTGTAAGATGTTTTTCTCTCTTGATTCTTTGTTTGGGATTGCAGTGAGGAAGACACTGAAGAATTCAGGGCTCTAAAAGAAAAGTTGAATGGTGAGTTCATTCACCTTTACTGTTGCTGCAGTGTTGGTAGTGTGTTGGTACTTGCACACAGTGTCGTCTCTCTTAGGTACCACTCTTTTACGGCGCATCCAGGGGCGCACAGGTGGCCATGATGGCGCACGAGAAAATCTTCGTATATATATGATTATACAGTGGTGGTCAAAAGTTTACATACACTTGTAAAGAACATAATGTCATGGCTGTCTTGAGTTTCCAGTTATTTCTACAACTCTGATTTTTCTCTGATATAGTGATTGGAACAGATCCTTCTTTGTCACAAAAAACATTCATGAAGCTTGGTTCTTTTATGACTTTATGATGGGTAAACTGAAAATGTGACCAAATCAGCTGGGTCAAAAATATACATACAGCAATGCTAATATTTGGTTACATGTCCCTTGGCCATTTTTATTTCAATTAGGCGCTTTTGGTAGCCATCCACAAGCTTCTGGCAAGTTTCTGGTTGAATCTTTGACCACTCCTCCTGACAGAATTGGTGCAGTTCAGTTAAATTTGTTGGCTTTCTGGCATGGACTTGTTTCTTCAGCATTATCCACATGTTCTCAATGGGGTTTAAGTCAGGACTTTGGGAAGGCCATTCTAAAACCTTAATTCTAGCCTGATTTAGCCATTCCATTACCACTTTTGATGTGTGTTTGGGGTCATTGTCCTGTTGGAACACCCAACTGCGCCCAAGACGCAACCTTCGGGCTGATGACTTTAGGTTTTCTTGAAGAATTTGAAGGTAATCCTCCTTCTTCATTGTCCCATTGACTCTCTGTAAAGCACCAGTTCCATTGGCAGCAAAACAGGCCCACAGCATAATACTACCACCACCGTGCTTGACGGTAGGCATGGTGTTCTTGGGGTTAAAGGCCTCACCTTTTCTCCTCCAAACATATTGCTGAGCATTGTGGCCAAACAGCTCCATTTTTGTTTCATCTGACCACAGAACTTTCCTCCAGAAGGTCTTATCTTTGTCCATGTGATCAGCAGCAAACTTTAGTCGAGCCTTAAGGTGCCGCTTTTGGAGCAAGGGCTTCCTTCTTGCACGGCAGCCTCTCAGTCCATGGCGATGCAAAACACGCTTGACTGTGGACACTGACACCTGTGTTCCAGCAGCGTCTAATTCTTGGCAGATCTGCTTTTTGGTGCTCCTGGGTTGACTCTTCACCCTCCTGACCAGTTTTCTCTCAGCAGCAGGTGACAGCTTGCGTTTTCTTCCTGATCGTGGCAGTGACAAAACAGTGCCATGCACTTTATACTTACAAACAATTGTTTGCACGGTTGCTCTTGGAACCTGCAGCTGCTTTGAAATGGCTCCAAGTGACTTTCCTGACTTGTTCAAGTCAATGATTCTCTTTTTCAGATCTGTGCTGAGCTCCTTTGACTTTCCCATTGTAGCGTTTGTGGGTGTTTTTATCCAATGAGCCCTTTTTAAATGGCCTCAGAGAAGTCACCAGCTGTAGTCACTCATAATCACTCACAGGAAGTTAAGAGGTCATGCTATGAAGCTCATGTCATTGACACAACTTTCTAAGTCTCCAAAATTGCTCATTCATGTTGCTGTATGTATATTTTTGACCCAGCAGATTTGGTCACATTTTCAGTTTACCCATCATAAAGTCATAAAAGAACCAAGCTTCATGAATGTTTTTTGTGACAAAGAAGGATCTGTTCCAATCACTATATCAGAGAAAAATCAGAGTTGTAGAAATAACTGGAAACTCAAGACAGCCATGACATTATGTTCTTTACAAGTGTATGTAAACTTTTGACCACCACTGTATATAGTGATGCATTTTGTCTGGTTAACATCTTTGAAAAATTCATATTTTGATTCTTTTATTTCTCCATACTTAAGAGTCTTCGCCATCCAACTCCAGGAGACCATTTATTGTGTCACGGTGGAGACAGTTCTGGTTTGCCCCTGTCACCTCATTCCTTGGCAATGTGCTGATGTATTTCCTGTTCCTCTGCCTGTTTGCCTATGTTCTGTTGGTGGACTTCAAGCGCCCACCCCCTGAAGGCCCTGCAACTCTGGAGTTTGTGCTGTACTTTTGGGTTTTCACCTTAGTATGTGAAGAGATTCGTCAGGTTGGTTGTTAAGGCATGAGCATCCACACACAATCAGCCGGTGTAAAGTGACCCTGTACAACCTTTTCTCACTTCTCTCTTCGCTTTGCAGACCTTCTTTTTGGGCAGCACTTTTGTGTTCCAGCGGATGAGGAACTACATCCAGGATGTGTGGAACAAGTGTGATCTCACGGCTATTGGTCTCTTCATTTTGGCTCTGTGCTGCAGGTGACACTTATACACACTGACAAAAAGATTTACGCTGAGAATTGCACCAGAGGTTACCACGGCAACTCTGAGGCCAGTTCTTCATATATTTGTGCAAAGCCATCTTTTTTCTTATTTTTTACATATTATATATTATACATACACTGTGTATTTTGCTTTCTAATTTTCACGACGTAGCTGAGCATATCATGACATATCATCAGTTTGGTTTTACAGAATGTTTTCCTGGTCATATGAGTTTGGCAGAGCTGTAATGGCCATAGATTTTATGGTCTTCACACTACGTCTGATCCATATCTTTGTCGTCCACAAACAACTTGGGCCCAAGATCATCATTGTTGGCAAAATGGTGAGTACATGAAAATCTCACAAAACAACCTATGGGCAACACAGAAATGAATAAATGACCTTTAAAAAAGAAGGAAAAAAGTACAGCAGTGCTGGCAGATTATATCATCTGTTGCTAATTCACATAATCTCTGTGAGTAACTTAATGACAAACCAAACTGAACTTGTTAAAGTGCTCACCGCTGGTCAGTGTTTGCACTCAACTGAAAATCATTAGAAAGTGAAGAACCTCTAACTGTATAACCTGAACACTGTACAATCATGAGTGGAGCAAGTTCTGTAGTAGAATATTATGACCAGATAAGGGGTATGAAAGGAAGTAACATAAAACCAGATTTTAAAAGGTTATTAAACAAAAGTAGTTTATTAAATGAAAGTTCAAACTGTTTTAACAAAAGGAGGTGAGGCAAAAGGGAACTAAGGGCGAGCAAGTGCTGATAAACGAACAAACAAATATAACAAAAAGAGAACTCTAATCAGAGCCTAATATATCTAAGTAGCAAACAAAACGGGAAAGAAAAACTTCACTAACTAAGCTACTTTCTAATAACAAAAAACACATCAAAAACAGCACTTCTAAACTAATGGGGCTAACAGAAATATACTCTAATGCAATCAGTAAATCCAACTAAACCCTGCCCAGTCCCAACAAACGAAACACAAAACCTCCAGTTACGAAATACGAATAAACGATCGAGTATCATCAAATACAAAAACGAGGCGAGCTCACGAACCACAATACACAAGTGAAGCCGCCACGATGCTCGGGCGGCTGCCAGGCGCCCAGATAGGTTTGAGAAACTGGGGGGGACGAAGCTGCCCCCCCCCCGGACGGAGATTTTCTCGTGCGCCCCTGGATGCGCCGTGCGCCCCGATCAGTCTGTCCGGCTCCCCCTCTACCTCGTCAACGCGGCTGCCCTGTCCGCCTGTACCTAAAACCGCTACTGGCACACACCTCAGTAAACCAAATATTATGTTAATTCATATTTTGGTTTCCTCGTGATGCTTGAATCAGAAGATTTGAAGAAGACAAAGTTTAAAAAAACAAACGAAAAAAAAAAAGTTAAGCTACATAAAAGTGGGTGGGACGGATCTACGGTCATTCAAAAGTGGGTGTGTCATGACACACCCACTATTTGCGCCCCTGGCGGCTGCGGTTTAAATGCCCAGTGATGCTGCTGCGGGGGCGCTCTCATTGGCGTTGTGGGAAAGATGGTGCACCAATACTGGCCCTGCAGCTGACGAACATCTTGTCCCCGCCTCCTCCAGTTTGGGGCCAACCAGAGACCGGCAACCGCACACCTGCATTTACCTATTGGGAATACACTGCACACACATATGCGTGGGGCGAAACGGCCGCAGCCGTAACATAGAATGATACTGTTGTGGAAGTTTTCTCTTCTGCTGCTGGTGAAGAATGAAATAGAGACTTCTGCCGGCCGACAAGGTTTTATTTTCTTTGCAAAGAAAAGGTCGATCAACACGCGAGCGGTCAAAGTGAAGAAGGACCCCGAGAATGGGGAGACCTGAACATTTATACCCTCCAGAACCATGTGAATGCCCTTCCAGAAACATGTGTTAGATGTTTTACAGTCCTTTGTCTCCTGTGGGTGTTGGCGCCCGTCGTCTGGCCATATGCTTTTCACCTGAGGTGTCCTGCAGGATCTTGCATTGATGTGTAGATCTGAGTCTGGGCAACGCAATTTACACAAGACAAAAGGCTTGATACCTCATGTTTAAGGAGGGTGGGGTTTGCATCTGTAGTGGTTGAAACAAAGGCTTAAATTTACATCGGTAGTGGTTGAAGCAAAGATTTAAATTTACAAAGGCTTAAATTTACTATTACAATTCCCCCTTTTGATTATTGATTAATCATTCACAACTTAATTATCCGCATTAATTCACATGGATTTTAAAATGCATCATCATGGCAGTTGTTCAGGAGAGGAGGGAATAAATCAAAGAGGAAAATGAAAATAATGATAATGGAAAAGTAAATAAACAAATAAGTGGAAAGAAAAATAATAATAATAATAAATCAAAGAGGAAAATAAAAATAATGATAATAGAAACAAAACAAGAATGTTATTTAGACAGTGTCATCATCAGAGTCATATTCTGAGCTGGGATAGTAATGGGTATCAGAGATGTGGAATGAAACTGGATTTTGATTGTAGTATGACTGAATTTGACCTGATCGCCAAATTTCGGGGTAAACAGTACAGGTGAAGGTTGCATTTTGTCCTTTTGTCAGCGTGATGGTTTTGGCAGGTTTGTATGTGTAGGACTCTGTCAGCATTGTCCAGCATGATGAGATCAGAATCAGGTGATGCATGATGTGGTTCATCAGAGAAAAAAAATGAGAAAAAAAAGGCTTGTGTGGTTAATTCTGACGTCTAGTTGGTTGTTGAAATCCTTGTGTCGTCCTCTCCCTGCGTTTGTTCGTCTCCGCGTTGTCCGTCTCCGCGTTGTCCGTCCTCACGCCGTTCAGGCTGACAGCTGGATTCTTCTGATGGTTCAGGGACCTTCCTGCAGTGGCTGGCGTGAACCCACGTTGCTCTTTCAGCGACCTTCACAGCAGTATGTGTTGTCAGGAGCACCTGGAATGGACCCCGCCAACGTTTGGAGTGCCAGTGCTTCCTTCTGAAGTCCTTTATGACCACCCAGTCGCCAGGCTGGAATTCATGCAGCAATGTGGAAGCTGGTAGTGGAAGGGCTGATTTCACCTGCTGAGATATCTGAGAGAGGGTGGAAGATAGATTTTTGCAATATTGTAACATGCCATCATCACATAGACCGGTGGAGGGGAGTGGCCTGGTTACAGGCTCCATTCCTAGGGATGGGGGTCTGCCAAAAAGAATTTCAAAGGGGCTCATGTTCACTCTGGACCTTTTTCTCATTCTTATGTGCATTAGAACAATGGGCAGAGCCTTTGTCCATGGCAGTCCCGTTTCCTCACAGCATTTTGCTAATTTTGATTTCAACGTGCCATTTTCTCGTTCAACCGCACCTGCACTGGCAGGGTGGTATGCACAATGTTGTCTGAGGTCAGTGCCAAGAAATTCACTGATTTGGGTTATTGCAGTATTGACAAAATGTGTGCCATTATCGCTGCTCAGTCTGGTTGGTATTCCCCATCTGGGAATAATTTCTGTTAACAGAGCCTTTGCTACCACCTGGCTGCTTTGGTGCCTCGCTGGGAATGCTTCAACCCATTTTGACCACATGTCAACTATCACCAAGCAGTATTTCTTTCCTTCTGCTGGCGAAAGTTCTATAAAATCCATCATCAAATGTTCAAATGGTCTATCTGGTGGTGGATGTGCAGCATGTGTGATTGTTTTGGTTTTTCCTGCGTTATGTGTTGTGCAAACCATACATGATTGACAAAACTTTTGTGCATGGACTGAAAAACCTTTGGTGAACCAGTGTTGGGTTATGGCATCTAACATTCCCCCTTTTGACACATGGTCCAACCCATGTGTCAAGTGAGGAATGAAATGTTTGGGCAGGCAAGGTTTATCATTGGGTCCCCACCACACTGATTCTTTTTGTGTGGCACCGCAACGTCTCCACAATGTCCTTTCTTGTGGTGTGGCAAAGGACTGCATTGCTGTAAGAGAGCTTGGAATTGAGACAGGAGTTGAAACGAACAAAGGGTTGAGGGTGGTGGGTTGGAGTGCAGCCCTTTTTGCAGCAGTATCAGCTCTTGCATTCCCTAGAGAGACAGAGTCTAAGTTGTTAGTATGGGCAAGGCATTTACAAACAGCAATTGAGGTTGGGAGCAAAATAGCATCTAGAAGAGCTGCAACCTTGTCATGATGAAGAATGGGTTTTCCGTCAGATTTTAAAAATTGTCTGTGTTTCCACAGAGTGCCAAAATCATGTACAACACCAAATGCATATCTGGAGTCGGTGTAGATAGTTACAGTCTTGTTGTGTGCCAGTTTGCATGCCTCTGTCAATGCTGTAAGTTCTGCTGCTTGTGCAGAATAGTGAGGAGGGAGTGAGCCTGAGACAAGAGTTTCATGATTAGTGACAACAACAAATCCAACTCTGTTGCGACCTGTTTGGGGGTCGCGGGAGGCAGAGCCATCTACAAAAACAACCAAATCAGGGTTAGTTAGTGGGGTTTCTTGCAGATCTGGTCTTGGCGAGCAGACCTGTTGGAGGACAGCAACACAGTTATGTTCTTGTCCATCATCTGGTGTGGGAAAAAGAGTGGCAGGGTTTAGGACATTACATCTTTTTACAGTGATGTTAGGCATTTCTAGAAGCACAGTGTTGTATCTTAGCCACCTTGCAGTAGAGAGATGAGAAGTTTTTTGCTCAAGTAGAATCATAGACACAGCATGTGGAACCAGGAGAGTTACATCAGAGTAGCTCACAATGTCTCTGGAGGCCATGATTGCTTTTTCAGCAGCGGCCACAGCCCTGAGACATCTTGGTAGGCCTGCAGCCACAGGATCTAGTTTTGAAGAAAAGTAAGCTACAGGCCGCAGTTTATTTCCGTGATCTTGCAACAACACAGAAGTCATGTATCCATCTTTCTCATCAACTGTTTGAGTGAAAGGCTTGGTAGGATCAGGTAGACCCAAAGTTGGAGTGGTCTGTAAGGCAAGCTTTAGTTCAGTGAAAGACTGTTCTGCTTCAGAAGTCCATGTGATCTTATCTTGTGATTGTAGACCTTTGCCATGAATGAGAGAAGAGAGTGGGGCTTCAAGAATGGCATAGTTTAAAATGAATTGTCTACAATAAGAACACATGCCAAGAAATGACATCATTTGTTTTTTTGTGATGGGTTTCGGAAGGTTCTGGATTGCATCCACTCTTTTTGGTGAAAGAGTCTTTCCTTCAGAAGTAATGACATGTCCTAAGAAGGTGACTTTTTCCAGGACGAACTGAAGTTTGGACAAGCTGGCTTTGTGACCAGTATTAGCCAGATGTTTCAAGAGTTTTACTGTATCAGCTTCGCATTGCTCTTTGGTTGGACTGCAGATCATAAGGTCATCAACATATTGTAACAAAGCAGAGCCCGGGGTGAGAACAAGGGATTCAAGACTTTGTCTGAGAGCTTCATTGTAGATAGTGGGGCTTTCACAGTAGCCTTGGCATAGACGAGTGAATGTGTAGCCTCGGCCATTGAAATTGAAAGCAAACCAGAACTGACTTTTTGGGTGAACTGGAACACTGAAGAAAGCATTAGAAAGATCCACTACTGAAAAGAATTTTGCATTAGATGGAACCTGAGACAAGATGGTGTAAGGATTTGGAGCATTTGGTGCTCTGGGTTGGACGGCAGCATTTACTGCTTGCAGATCCTGAACAAAACGCCATTCTGTAGGTTGCTCCTTATCTCTGATTTTCTTGACAGGAAACAATGGTGTGCGTACTGGAGAGTCATCACAAGGAATAATTACTCCTGCTGCTTTAAGAGACTCGAAAACTGGTGTTATGCCTTCGATGGCTTCTTGTTTGAGTGGATATTGGGTCTTGCAAGGCCTAAAGTCTGATTTTGGAGTTATGACAACAGGTTCACAATCTTTGATGAGGCCAACATCATACTTACTGACAGCCCACAGTGTCTTAGGGACCTCCTGTAAGGCTGTAATTGTGGAAGCTTGTTCTTCAGACAAAAATGAAAAAGATTTAGAAGCGCTTTTAGGTACCAGCTGGACTGTTCTTTGAGTGTGCACACTAGATGGTACATTCTTAGAGTAACACTGCAGTGTAGGTGAAAAAAAAACAGATCGATCAGATGTTTCTTGCCAATCGGCTGCGCGCTGACATGATTTTATGAAAGGGCCCAAATCTTCCCAGTTATCTGGTGTGTGTTTTGTAAGTGTGATGTGTGGGGCCGAATGATCTATGGTGTACACATTACATTGAGCTGGTGTGAGAGAGACTGATACAGCACATTTATGTTGTGTCCAATAAATGTGTGTCAGTGTGAGTTTATCAAATCTTTCTCGCAACCAACTTTCCTCATATGGCTCATCAGGTTCTGGTGACACATGAGAGGTACAATGTAGATCTTCTGGTGTCATGAAATCTACTGTAGCTGTTGAAACTGTGTTTCTGGCTACAGTGAGAAGCTCAGATGCAGTTGATGGCTGCAATTTCCATTGATATGCATATTGTAGGTCTGGGGTGTGGTAAACAAAAGAGTGTGAAAAATTTGGTTCCAGGTCAGATAGCCTGTGGACTTTGACACCTTCTGGGGTTGAGATCAGACAAAGCCCTAATTTACACATCAAGTCCCTGCCCATCAGGTTAATGGGGCAGACTTTTGAGAGCAAGAATGCATGTTTGAAGCTTGTATTTGGTTCATCCACACATTTGAGTGGGACAGTAATGTTTTCTTTAATTGTTTGACCTGATGAACCAACAGAGTACACATAATCTCCACTCATTTTTGGTGTTCTAGTGAACTCTAACGCTTTTATCACAGAGTTCGTGGCTCCTGAGTCAACTAAAAATGTAACATTTTGTTCTGCAATGGTTAATGTATGTTGCGGAAACTTCTTGAAGTTATCGGATGTGTAATGTACATATGTTAAAGCTACAGCACAACTATTGTCTGAATTTTTAATAGTTTGTGCATTGGTATGCTCAGTATGTGTGTGTGAGTGTGGTGCAGTACCTTCTTCTGATTTCACAAGTTGGTTTGGCTTGCCAGCAGGAGTCCATCCCTCTCCGACAGCCCTGAACCATCTTCAGTCCGATTTGTCCACCAGGGTTGATGAGGTATTTTGGGGACACTCGCGTCTCCAATGACCATATTGACCACAGAGGAAACAGGGTTTTCTTTCGTGCTTGTTTCGGTTATGTCCTGTTCTTCTCTGTTCACGATTTGGTTGTCTTTGTCCTTGGACTGTGTTATACATGGTCACTGCTGCCATGTGAAGCTCTTTCTGTGTTGTCTCTTCTTTTTTTCTTTTTCTTTGAAAGCAATTGTACATGTGCATGTATGGCATGTTTGCGGAGTTCGGGCAGGCGTGCATCATCCCAGCCAATACAGGAACTTTTAACAGCTGAGGCAATGTCTGGTTTTAGTCCGTTTAAGAAACAGTTACAGAGGTGAATCTCCCACACATCTGGAGCATTGTTTAATCCATCAGGCAGTTGAAGGCCACTGTGGGCGTTGAATACATCTGTTAGTCGAGTGAGATATTCATCCGGATTTTCATCATCCTTTTGTTTGCAGGCAGTGATCTTCTCCATGTTTATTTTTACAGGGAAAACTTGAATGAATGCATCACAGAGAAGACGGACAACATCTCTATAATGGGCATTAGACTCATGTTCCCAGGTGATGTGCTTACAACGGATATCAGCATGTGGGAATTTTTCAGCAATTTTTTTGCCAATCTGTAGGTTTCATCTTGGCAATCAGTAGTCTTTTTAGTTCATTTATGGTAGGTTTGAATTCTTGGCAAAATGTGGAGAATTCCTCAACAAACACTTTACCTGATGTTGCTGGGTTTGGCAGATGTTGTGAGGCTGCTGTGATGTCAGCAGAAGTCCACGGGCGGAAAACCAACGTTGTACCCTCTGATCCAGATACTTCAACCATGGGCATGATGAAGGCTGCCTCTTGATTTGGACGGCGCAGTCTATGTGCAATTGGAGAAAGGGGTTCGGTTGTAGGATCCTGTGATGGAACTGGCACATCAGGGGCACAATGAGTTGTCCCTGAGCTTGTTTTTTGTTGTGGCAGGGTGGAATCTGTTTCTCCCTTTGTGCTGAGTGGTGTGATGTTGTATGGTGGAGGAGCTGAAGGATTGGTGGGTGGGCTGCCGTCAAGGTCCGGATCCAGCTTCAAAGCCGCCAACTGTGGAAATAGAGAAGAAATCTGCGAGTCTTGTGTTCTTTGTGTGTGTGAAGCTTGCATTTTATTTGTTGCAAGTTTTTCGTATGGAAAAGGGAGTTGTTTCTGCAGTATTTTCCTATTCCGTGTTTCTGCTTCCCCTTTCCACATTTGAAGACATTCTTTCTGACCTTCTATGTTTTCTAATTTTCGTACAGAAACCTTATTTTTCCTTCTCATTTCTTGTTCTTTTCCTTTCAGTTTTCCTTCTAATACGAGTAGGTTTTTTAAACTGAGGGATCCCCCTATTGGGAATCCAAACTCAGTAGTCCAGACATTTAAATATTTCAAACTTTTATCCCCGTATTTCCTTCTCATAATATCCACAATCGGTCCCTCCGGAGGCCCAACCTCGACAGAGCTTTTACTCCCCATTCCAAATGGAGGTTGTGCACAACGATACAGACGTCTCTGTAAAGACCACTTCGTAACACAAGTGATGAAAGAAATTTAAGAGGACTTTAACCTCAAGGGACTCAAACCCAAACAGATTTTTACAGAATTCACGGAGTTCGTATATTCTTTAAAAAACAGTCGCTTCGTTCAGGCTACAAGCGAAAAAAGCGAATCGATTGTGGATATGTGAGAAACAGAAATGTTATGCCAAATCTAAAAAAAAAGAAGTTTAAATGTCAATATTTCAATGCTCACCAGATGAATTTCGCTGAATTCTGTTCGTGGAGATCCCAGCGGCGACGATCCGGGGCGTTTGCGGTCAGTCCTCCCTTCTCAGAAAAAGATTTGAGGTTGGAGGCTAGAAAGTTTTTCTTCCAGGATGGCCTGTCACTGTCCGCGTCCCGTCCCAGACGATCGCTCGAGGGATCCCACCTCTGACACCAAATTGTTGTGGAAGTTTTCTCTTCTGCTGCTGGTGAAGAATGAAATAGAGACTTCTGCCGGCCGACAAGGTTTTATTTTCTTTGCAAAGAAAAGGTCGATCAACACGCGAGCGGTCAAAGTGAAGAAGGACCCCGAGAATGGGGAGACCTGAACATTTATACCCTCCAGAACCATGTGAATGCCCTTCCAGAAACATGTGTTAGATGTTTTACAGTCCTTTGTCTCCTGTGGGTGTTGGCGCCCGTCGTCTGGCCATATGCTTTTCACCTGAGGTGTCCTGCAGGATCTTGCATTGATGTGTAGATCTGAGTCTGGGCAACGCAATTTACACAAGACAAAAGGCTTGATACCTTTAAGGAGGGTGGGGTTTGCATCTGTAGTGGTTGAAACAAAGGCTTAAATTTATATCGGTAGTGGTTGAAGCAAAGATTTAAATTTACAAAGGCTTAAATTTACTATTACAATACGTCTTTCTATCCTGGAGTAAACTGTCATTCACAGCACATCAGCAATTTGAGATGTGTTAAATGTGTTAAATACTTTAACGAGGACCTAGTATTTAGATCAGGTAGATTATAAAAAATACACAGTGTCAGATTATGGAGGCCAGAGAGACAAAATATATTTAATACATTGTGTGCTCAACATGCTATTGTGTGCACACAAGATACAATTCATGCCTGTGAGAGATATAACAACAATAAAATAATAACTGTAACTATATACTTAAATGGTGATATGACTAAAGGTAGTAGTACTAATAATAATCATAATAATAATAATTATAGTATTTGTAGTGGACGTCAGGCAGGAGAACAGCAGCAGGCTCAACTAATCACTGATCTCAGCATAGCCATTATCAATGAGAAAGGAGAAAGCAGAAAAACTCTTAGTTAGTAACATGCACTGACGGGCATGAATCTGTACAGATGAGAGGAGACAAAGAAGAGAAGAGCTCAGTGCATCATGGGAAGTCCCCCGGTGGTCTAAGCCTATAGCAGCATAACTAAGTGATAGTTGGGACTTACCTGAGCCAGCCTTAACTCATTCATATATCATTTGGGTTGGGACTAGCTGATATCATTGAATTAATCATGACCTTGCAGTAGGACAGATCATCCATCATCCATCATCCATCTGGTCTCATTTTGCTATATTCAGGTGAAGGACGTTTTCTTCTTTCTTTTCTTCCTGGCTGTATGGCTCCTGGCCTATGGAGTGGCCAATCAGGCGCTCCTCTACTCGTATGATCCTCGTCCTGGTTGGATATTCCGCCGAGTGTTCTACAGACCATACCTGCACATTTTTGGACAAATACCTATACATGAAATGGATGGTGAGTTGTTATTTTTTCTAAATTCAAACCTCTGAAATGACACGTTTGGTTTTGATCGATCTCAATTGACTGAAATTAACTAAAATCTGCCTTACTCATACATATAAATGTAAGCAGTACACAATGTACTGTTCAGACATGCAGCCAAAGAACATGCTTTTTTTCTTATAGTTTAGGCCTGTGAAGTACCATATATTATGAAGCCTGTATTGTGTTCAATTGAATAATTTAATCAATGCAGACAGTCTCAACAAAAACAAAGATACTATAAATTTAACACAGGTGTGATTTGCATGCTTTGGCATTGGATTATATAAGATTTGGTTTGGTCAGCTCAGTTTATAGGAAGAGCTAATGGTGCCATCCATGTAGATGGTAGATGCTCACATGCTATTTTCGACTTTTTTTTCCATCCAGCTGATAAATTGGAAGAAAAAATGTGCACAAACAACATCACACGAATTGAAGCAGGAGAGGAGCCCTGTCTGAACACCTTCGCCAACTGGCTGGTTGTCATCCTCCTCGTCATCTACCTTCTGTTTACTAACATAGTACTGGTCAACTTACTCATTGCTATGTTCAGGTACACTGACATTTATAATTATGTATATTTATAATTTTGGTTGTTTAAACAGATTTAAAACAGAAGGACCTGTACTGTGGGTTGTCCAGTATGCAAATATTGAATAATGAAATTTCAATTTACTGTCTATAGCTACACCTTCTCCAAAGTACAGGAGCGCAGTGACACCTACTGGAAGTTTCAGCGTTACAACCTGATTGTGGAGTACCACTCAAGGCCCTGCCTGGCACCACCCTTCATTATCCTGTCACACCTCAACCTTTTGATCAAGAGATACATCCGCCGCATCCCTTCAGTCAAGAGCAGACACTTTGGTAAGAATTAGTTGCAAGCATTAAGAGAAGGAAGTGAAAGGAGGATGAGAATGTATGAGGGGAAGGTATATATATATTGTCAAGTGAGTTGAGATCCCTGATCCGCTAACACAACGAAAGAGTTAATGTAACAACCTGGAAAACGTGTGAGAGTTTCTCACTGTCTGGCCTTGCAAATGGGGAAGTGAAACAGACGAATAGCCCAACATTGCAAGAAAAGAGTCCAACAACCTACAGCCGACAGCAGGGAGCCGTGCCATGGAGGATGAGAGGAGAGCTGCCGTGAACGTATGCGGCTAGTGTAGTATTTGGCCCTAGGGGCTATTCGGTCAGAGTAAGCAGGGTAGACGTGTGAATGAAGGCAGGTAAAAGCTAAGCGAATCTCCTTGCCACCAGCTTAAACAGTCCTCTAAACTGTCCCGATAGGGTAAGACCCATGGGCTTGAGGACCGGACCCGTTAGTGTGCGGCAGAAGGGAGTTCTGCCCGAGCACTTCGACGAAGCAGTCCTGCTAGGAGGCAGTACTGCTCGGTGACCAGCGGGAAAAGCTGAGCCACCAACCTGCAGAGATCCTCGAGGAGGAACGGGAAAAAGGAGCGGCCGACGGGAGCAGTCAAGCTGAACACCCAAAGCGGTGCTGAGTAGATCAACCAGTCTGCGACACATCCCTTACCCAAGGTACTAAGGGAGGCTTTGGGAGCAGATGACTCGAATGACAAAGACAAAAGAAAAGCAGCGATAACAAGGAAAGAGATCGACCAGACAACAGAGAAGAGTCGTCTTTGTCAGTAACAAGAAGTGGGAACAGACACCAAAAGGAAGGGTGGTTCCCGAAGATTCCTTAGTACAAGTGATGCAGGCCGTACATGAAGCACTAGGCCATGCCTACACGGAAGGAATTGGAAAAGCAGCAACTCTGGGTTCCAGGATGCCAGGTCCGCGGAGTCCTCAAGGACTGTGTAATGTGTGTGGTTGATACAACACATGACAAAGAGGAAAAAGAGTGGATGGTGTCACCATAAAAAGCACTGTACGCTGGGGATCAGTATGCATGGACGCAGCTGGACTAATGGGGGTTACAGGTAAGAAGGGCAAGAAGTACCTTCTAGTGCTAGTGGACTCTACGTAATCATCAGCTAAGTATGAAGTATCGGACATAGTAAAGAAGATCTTAGACAGTAACACAGCGTTACTAAAGAAGAAGGGAATTCAAGGGGTAGAGCAGCTTAAACCAATTCCAAGCTAGAAGGCAAGGCAAGGCAAGGCAAGGGAAGTTTATTTGTATAGCACAATGCGTACACAAGGCAGTTCATAGTGCTTTACAGAGGCAAGGGAAAACATTTGACATTAAGACACGCAATAGCAATCGAAATAAAAAAAAAATAGAAAGAGAAGAACATTTAATTAAAAACATCAGAATGTCATTTAAAATCATTAAAACAATTTAATCACTGGATTATGATTATTATTATTATTATGATTCTTTAAAAGTTCTTTAAAAGAGCTCAGCTATAAGCACGTGAAAAGAGAAAAGTTTTTAACCTGGATTCAAAAGTGCTAAGAGTTGGGGCTGATTTCAGTCCTGCTGGTAATTTGTTCCAGTTGTGAGCAGCATAACTGCTAAATGCTGCTTCACCGTGTCTGGTTTGAACTCTGTGCTCCACTATCTGACCTGAGTCAGTAGATCTCAGAGCCCTACTGGGTCTATATTCTACTAACATGTCGTTTATGTATTGTGGGCCTAAACCATTCAGTGATTTGTAAACTAGTAGCAAAACTTTAAAATTTATTCTGTAGCTAACTGGGAGCCAGTGTAAAGACTTAAGAACTGGGGTGATGTGCTCTGAACTCTTTGTTCTGGTCGAAACTCGAGCTGCTGCGTTCTGAATGAGCTGCAGCTGTTTGATACTTTTTTTGGGGAGTCCACTCAAAAGACCATTACAGTAGTCAAGTTTACTGGAGATGAAGTTCTGGGGACTTCCCCAGCAGGCCTGGGAGTTGGGAACGAAGGGACTTCCCATTATTGCCAGTAATATAATAAGCTTTTGGACATTTAGAGGACTCTCCTTCTGAGTATGTGAGTAATGCATAAAGATAAAAATGAGCAAAAGCTAAAATGTGATTATTGATGACAATGTAAAAGTGAACTGTTGAAATGAGTGTAATCATAAGAAAAGAGTGTGATTATAACTGATTCTGACTACTGGAAATTGTGAAATCATTGCAATAAGTTGGTAGCTTAGGTGAAAAAATAATAACTACCGTAAATTCCGGACTACAGAGCGCACCTGATTAAAAGCCGCATACTCTAATTTTAGAAAAAAAACTCAATTTTGTACTTGTACAAGCCGCACCGGATTTTAAGCCGCAGGTATCCCACGTAGTAATATGAAAAAATAGCTCAAAAACTCATTCATTCTTTTATTATATGTCTTTATTACCGTAAGAAATGAGTCACTGACAGCGGGTGACAAGCGGACAGGTAAGGGACAACATCCACTCTTATCACTATGTTTATATAGAGAACTTAAATCCAAATTTTATCACATGTAAGGATTTTTTAACTTTTTAAAATTTAATCCGCTAAGTAACATAAACAAATATATTGTAAATGCTTTTTTTCTAACGGTGTCTGTAACGCAGCTACCGTGAAATATACGTTTGTATCAGCAACACACAAATTACGTTGCTTATGCTTTTTTACTTAAACAATGAACATGAAATTACATGAACAGCATTGCAGTATCTCCTAAGAACTGGTAATAACATATGCTATATACTGCATCCTACCAGAAAAGTCACTGATCGCCTTCTTCATCCTCCTGCGTACTGAAACCATCAAAGTCCTCTACTTCCGTGTCGGAATTAAACAGCCTCAGGATCTCATCACTTACTGCATCACTCTCCTCATTTTCGATGTCACTTGAGTGCGCACCGTCCTCTTCATCACGCAGCAGTCCAGCCTTTCGGAATGCGTTGGTGATGGTTGATGTTTTGACACAGCTCCACGCATTTAGGATCCACTGGCAGACTTGATTTAAAGATGCTCTTCGCATGCGGCCTGTTTTGGTAAAAGATTTTTCCCCGCTTGTCATCCAAGCCTCCTTGCTTTTGCCTTCAGTCTGATTTGTACAGTAGAAACACCGCGGCCGCCTGCTCTCTGTCCCAGTCTTCCAGAAAGTTTTCAAACTCGGGCCACCTGCTATGATTACCTGTGAAAGCTTTTGTCGTCTTTTTGCATTGGTCCGATCTTCACGCTGGCGTCTCCACCTTCTCACCATTGATTCATTTATTCCAAGATTTCGTGCAGCAGCTCGATTTCCTTCTTGAAACGCCAGAGTGATCGCTTTTAACCTAAATGCCGCATTTTTCTTTGAGTATTTTCCATGTTGATGAGGGTTAGTAGAAATGAATGATTTACAATAGTTGTGATAGTACGCTTGATAGTACGCTTTTTAGTGCCACGAAAAAACATGACGATCATACAATTTCATTGGACCTCTGTCTGGACCTCTCATCAATTTTATTGGTCTACTGTTGTTAGGCAAACTGTTTTCGGCCCACGGAAAAAAACACGAATAAGCCGCACCATAGTAAAAGCCGCAGTGTTTAAAGTGTAGAAAAAAAATAGCGGCTTATAGTCCGGAATTTACGGTAAATCATGCTGAGGGGTTGAGCAAGGAAAATTTGAGCAACCAAACTGGAGAGAGGGTGAGAAGGGGGGGTATATGAAGCAAGCAGGATACATTTAGATGGACAAGGAGGATGGATTGTGTAACATATGACACATTGTTGCCTGATATGGTTAGAATCCGCCAAATGACTCATCGGAGCCTGAGATGGGGAAGGTCCAGCCAGCAGGGAGTATATGAAACATTGCACAACGGAGATCATGGTTATCCTTGTTGGCCGGCGCCCAGGTTCAAGACATGCTGAACAATCGACCACATCGGAGCATCGAGTCTTTGGACTTAGACTTATGACTTCAGATGGAACAGACGAACAGCCCAACATTGCAAGAAAAGAGTCCAACAACCTACAGCTGACAGCAGGGAGCTGTGCCATGGAGGATAACCACCCGCGACCGGCTGTGGGTCTTTAATCGGTCCAACAAAGATTCTTTTCACGTTCATCCTGCCAATAAAAGACTGTGGACATTGGGGACTATCTGGGCTTTGGACAAAGCCCGGAGTTTTACTGAATCCAGCAGTTTGGTAGTTGTGAAAGGATTGGATCGACTGATCACTGCTTCACCCTTTCCTTTCTCTCTCCAAACTGGACTAACCTTAACAACTCAGCAGCAGCCTTAGTATCAGGTTTTTTAATTTATTAGTATGAGGATAGTGATTTTAGGAAATAGGATTGATCAGATTTTAATGAATTAAGCTGTATTCTTGCCCTTGCTAAACTTTGCAATAAATACATCTACTGCAGTTAAAGATTAAGTTGTGGACCTAAAATTTATAGCATCTCCTAAGGTTGTAATCATCAGGTATAGTGTGTTTAACATCTTTAAAGTTTCTAACAGGTTACTCTAGCCCAAGAAATTAATGGACCCTTGGGGTTTACTGGCCAAGTCACTAAAATTATCCTAGCAACCATACCAAGTGCCCAGATCAATGAGAGGAGAGCTGACGTGAACGTATGCGGCTAGTGTAGTATTTGGCCCACAGGGACTATTCGTAAGCAGGGTAGACATGCGGATGAAGGCAGTTAGAAGCTAGGCGAATCTCCTTGCCACTAGCTTAAACGGCTTATATTTGAGTTTGCAAAACACTTGGCATTGTAGTCCCTCCTTCCTCTTGCTCTGGTATATTGCAAGATATTGGTCATGGAGTTTGACCAATCAGTCTAGATGTGTTTTTAATCAAGAAGGACCTACAGCTGTGAGCGAGGAAGTTATCTGATCCATTCATAGCAAGAGACAACTGTCTGAGTCAAGTTGGTCGCTAGTTGATGAGGCTTTGCCAAGGTTTTCTGTTTGTCAGCAATTCTGTTAGTAATTCTGTGTACAGAGTGTCCAAGCCCAGCTGTCTTTTATTCTGCTGGAACTGACCATCTAACTGGCATACTGAGTTAAAAAGAGAGAAAAAGGAAGACAGACAGGATAGAAAGAAGAAGAAAGGGAGGGAGGGATATATAGAAGCATGGACAGAAAAAGGTGAGCCTGTATACTTGGTAATTATTGGATGTAATACAGTATAATTCTGTGGTTTAGTGTACGATCTATGCTGATGACTGGTCAATAACAGTGACAACCACAGCGACAACCATGAATGGGCCCAACACAGTGTAAGGAAATGGCTTAAAGAATCCCCAGAAGATGTAATGATTAATATACACCAAAAAGGGGCCAAAATTATAGGAGTAGAGTGATTGCATTCACTTCTGGCTATAAGAAGTAATATTTATGTGAAATTATGTATCATTTTTTAGAATTGTATTGAATGTAACTGTCACGGTTGACAGGTTGACCCAGAATGCAGGCTCGAATAACGGTTAGTGAGAGAAGGGGATTTATTGAGATGTGGGAGAAGAGGGAAAGGAGAGGGTCCGATACGAGGTGGAGGAAATGGCTGAGGTGATGCAGTGGCGTTTGCTTATGCCAATGCTTATTAATGCAAAGTTGTGTCAGAATGTGTCATTTTTGACGACAGGTAGAACCAGTCTTTTGAGCAGCAGCATTGATTGTAGGAACATTTGGTGAGGTGATCTGACAGGTTGAGAGGGAACCTACAGGCCATGCACACATACACACAAGTCAGACAGAATCACAACGGAGGGGAACAGCTTCCACATGACGAAGAGTCCCAGATTTACTCCAGCAGCCTCTCGCTCAGATACTCCTCCATCCTTCCTTCCTCCATCAGTGTCCTCTTCGGTCTTACCTCTCTGCCACACTCTTCCCAGATTTCAGTTCTATTGTTTTGTTTTGTTTTTGTTTTTAAAGTTTGGCCCTTCCAAGCTCCATTTGACAGAGACAGCCAAAGAGTGACAGGAATGTGAGGAGAGAGAGAGATGGGGAATGACATGCGGGAAAGAGCAACAGATCAGATTCAAACCCTGGGCTTCCGCAGCAAGGACTGAGCCTTTGCACATAGGGGGGGCTGCTCTACCAACTGAGCTAAACGCCACCCCAGTTCTATTGTTTTATGGTAGAATTCTTTGCAGAGTTAGCAGCAATTAAGCAGTGTTAACCTGCTTTGTTGCTCCTGTTGCCTGTAAATATAGCTGCCAGACTGTGTTGTGGTTTTAGACACTAACAGTGCACAAATACTTTATGTGCTCAATTCATATAAATTTGGTCACCTTACACTGTTTGATGTTTATGAGTGGAGGTGAGTGAGGTACTTTTACTGCTCTTGTTCTCATTCCAATGCCTTTATTGGTCTTCACTTCCTCAGTTTTGGAGCTGCGGGGCAGAAAGGCCAGTCGCCTCAACACATGGGAGGCTATCCAGAAAGAAAACCTCCTCTCAGCGCAGAATAAGCGACAGAGGGATAGTGACACAGCAAGACTTAAATGTACGTCTACCAAGTAAGTTCTCTGTGGATTCATGGTAAAACGAGTCGTTTCCTTCTCAAGGTCAAAACTGACCTGAACTGTCATTTATTTCATGTACAGTTCAACTTGACTAAAAGAAAATGTGAAATATAGAGCCGATCACTCACCAGCATTACATACACAATATGATGTAGTACAGTAATGATTAGGGATGGGAATTGATAAGATTTTTACGATTCCGATTCCATTATCGATTCTGCTTAACGAGTCGATTCTTTATCGCTTCTCTTATCGATTCTCATTTGGGAAAAAAGGAGAACAAACAGTTTTATCAGCATCATCTAGAGGAGGTAGTGAACTGGAACGAGTACTAGTACAGTGGTCTCTCGTTTATCGCGGGGGATACGTTCTAAAAATAACCTGCAATAAACGAAATCCGCAAAGTAAGTTTTACAATTATTATACATGTTTTAAGGCTGTAAAACCATTAACCACACACCTTTATACACCTTTTTTGTACAGTACTTCCTTAATTAATCAGGACGCAGAACACACGTCCGTTTCTTACTTAGCTAATCAGGATGCAGAACACAATGCGCGTTTATACTGTTACAGTACGCTGTAAAAAAAGCATGCAGAATTACCCAAATAAAAATCTGCGAAACAGCGAGTCCACGAAAAGTGAACCGCGATATAGAGAGGGACGACTGAACAGCTGCCAGCCATTGAGCCAGCCAGATTCTCTCTCTCGTCATGGTCATCTTCTAAATGTAATGCAGAAGGCATTCGTTTAATGTGTACTGTTATAGCATGTTTTACAAAGCAGCACATCGTGCTAACATGGTAGGCAGTGTGTTATTTACCTTCCGTACCTTCCGTAGTAACCGCAGAGGTCGTCATAGCCTGGCTGCTGCTGCTGCTGTTAGGTTGAGATTCATCTCCAGTCCGAAGCGTGTCAAAAACATGACATTCATTTAAAGATTTTGGATGTTGTGTGTGCAAATGTTTCTGCATGTTCTGCATGGTTTAGCTCAGTCGTTAGAGCAGCCGCCCCCTATGCAAAGGCTCGCCGCAGAGGCCCAGGTTTGAATCCCGACGTGTGTGGCCCTTTCCGGCATGTCATTCCCCCTCTCTCTCCCCATATTTCCTGTCAGTCTTCAGTTGTTTATCAATAAAAAAATTAAAAAAAAGCAAGAAGCGGTACTGGAGAGACTTGAGCAGCTTAAAACTGTGGAGAAAATAGACAGACCAGACTACTGTCCAGGAAAGAAATTTGAGAAAAAGTATGCTTACACCAAGATGGCAAAGAAAGGAATGGGGGATGTGTGTGATGACTGGAGACATCATGACAAGATTCTGTAAAAAGTTTAGAGGGTTGAAACTCCAAGAAAAGAAAGCTGCTATGAAGAAGCTAGGAGCATGCAAAAAATGCCTCAGATTGTATGAGGACAGTAGTTAAAGACATAAACCTGTGCAGAAATAGAGACTGTAACAAAGATGGAACTGCTGATCACCATTTTCAACTCTACCCTGTTTGAAGCAGCAAGAAATTCAGCATTGAAGACAGCAGGAAAAGCAGTGGGGTAAAAAGCAAACTGAATGAAGAACAAGAAAGTTTTCTGTCTGGTCTTACCCCTGAGATGGCAGAGAGATGCAGAAATGCATTCACCAACAGAAGGTACCTTCTCAGAGTCAGAATCAGGACACCCAGAGGCAAGAAGAGAGCCCATGAAATGGTCTGCTATGGACTAGATGATATCGCCATGGTGCACAAGCTAATAGAGCCTGAGAGATTAAAAGAATTCTTTTCAGAGGTTGGGCTGAAGGAGCTAAGTAGACCAAGAGATGCAGACGCATTTTCACCTCCCTGTACGCTTGTACGATTTGTTGTTCTAAAATAGGCATATTTCCCGCGTTTCATTTTTTTTTTTTTTAACCTCGTTTCAGTCAAGTTGCCACTGATATTGAATGCCGCTGAACCACAGATTCAGAAGTCTGCTTTCGACCAATTAGAGTGCTTCATTCCCTCCCAACTACCCCGCCCTGCCTTACTTAAAGCGGCGCAACAATTCAGTTCAGAGCAGAGTCGGGGCTGCAAGGCAGTCAGAGCCATTCAATGAACACTGGAGCCGCCGCACGTTCACAGAGACATGGCTGAACCGCCCGCATTCAATGAACTCTGGAGCCGCCGCACGTTCACAGAGACATGGCTAAACCGCCCGAATAAAAGAATAAGAAGCCCCAACGATTTCTGGACAGCTATCGGGAGAGATGGCCTTGCCTCAACACGTCCAGGCTGCCTAATCATGCATTTTGCACCGTGTGCAAGGTTGACCTGGACATTAGTCACCAAGGGGCAGCAGGTAACGAACACAGTTCCACACACACAAATACCCCCCTTCCACAATGTCAGTGTCACACCGTCATCTATAAGACGGTTGGGCAGTTGGATGAAATGGGTAACGTTTTATCGTAACCCTATTGCTTGAATGTTAAGATTAGCATGATGCAATCATTTGCATCATATTATTGGGTCGTTTACTTCCCGGTATGCGTGTTGTCTTCAATGTTTCTTAGCTATAGTTGCTAGTTTTCGGTGTGCTAGTTACTAGCGTCAGATTGATCGACGGCTGGGCAGGACGGGACACCGGAGGGGGGGTGGCGGGGGGGATTAGTACACATAAAATTCTTTCAGGGTTGGCAGGTCTGGAGATGTTGAGATTCTTATCAGCCACAGAGAGGGAAGGCTTGCTCCTCAAAGGTTGAGAGTGGTTAGGGACCTCATCTTGTGGGAGAGTCCACTCGGGAAGACAGTGGGTGGAGCACATCCTGATTTCTTTGAGGATGTGGAAGTTGCAGCACATGAGTCAAAAACCCACTTTGCCTGGTCCATGAGAAGAGATATGAGGAAATTTTAAGAGACACTTCAGAGGGTGAGGATTTCCTTCTGAAAAAGGAGCACCAGGCCAATGCAAAGTTTACAACAGCCACCAACCGTGAATTTCTTGAATGGTGGAGAAGGAAGAGTATTGGGGCAGCCTGTCAATCGAGATGTGGAGGATGCAGATGTGGAAATTACCAACCTGGAGTGAAAGAAATGACCCTGGCAGAGGAAAAAAAACTTGAAATCATTAAAAGAGGTCTCACGTACATCAAGGAGGAGGATATGTGAACTCACCACACTGGGATGCAGTGTATCCATGGATTAAAGATCCTGCCTCACTCCCCAACAAGAAGAATGCCGAATCCACATTTTTAAGAACAGAACGGAAATTGGAGAAAGAGCCTGAGTGGAAAGCTGCATACACAGCCCAAGTCCATGACATGGTTGAACGTCACACTGTCATCTGAGGAGATGAGAGGAAACTGGAAGAGGCCTGTATGATATGTAAGCCACTTGGTGGTACCAAACCCTCACTCATTAACGACTCCAGTGCGATTGGTGTGGAATAGCAGCCAGAAGTTCAAGGGACTGAGCATGAATGACCTTCTCTCAAAGGGGCCGGACGTTCTAAACCCAAATAGAGCTGTCATTTTGAGGTTTAGATAAGGTGTGTATGCAGCCCTTGGTGACATCAAAAAAAGTATAATTCATTGTGGTTGGAGAAATGTAAAATTCATCTGCACCGATTTCCCTGGAGGGACAAGCCAACGGAAGACATAAAAGAATATGCCATCACACCAATATAGGGGATAGACCAGCTGGGTGCATTGCACAGCTTGCTATGCGTGAGACGGCAAGGCTATCCATCTTTGCTCACCTGGAGGAGGAGTGCAGGGTCCTGGAAGAGGATAGCTACGTGGATGACATCCTAACGTCCCACGGCAGTCTGGAGGAACTGGTAAAAATTACACAAGGACTGGAGGACATTTTTAAGGCAGGAGGCATCTTTCTCAAACCTTGGGTGTGATAAGGCCAAAGTGGGAGGGAGGGAGCTGCAGGAGGAATCCCACAAGAGCATAAGGCAGCAGCACAAGGTAAAACAATCATCCTTCCAAACCAGATCAAATCATATCAAATTAAATCAAATTTTATTTGTATAGCCCAAAGTCAAAAAGTACATTTGCCTCAGAGGACTTTACAATCTGTACAGGGAGTGACACCCTCTGTCCTTAGACCCTCCGTTCGAATGAGGAAAAACTTGCCCACCAAAAAACTTTAACAGGGAAAATAGGTGGAAGAAACCTCAGGAAGAGCCACAGAGGAGGGATGCCTCTCCCAGGACGGACAGACATGCAATGTCGGTCGCGAACGAGCCAGTTCAAAGAGCTGGCTCTTTTAAGTGAACGATAGGAGCCGGCTCCCGTCCATCTGCGAGCCGTTCTTTTTTTAATTTCTTTTTTTAAACTTTTCTCTTCAGGAAAACTACCTGCAGGCACTGCGGCCCATAGACATATATACATAGACGCTGCATTGAGCTGGTTGGTCGTTGGTCGCGATATGTCAACGGGTCCGCCATATTGGATAAGGCAGATCGGCCCCTAAACTAATAACAGGAAATGGACTGAACTTTCTACAAAGTGCTTTAAGTTAATGTCTCTTATACACCCATTCACACACACACTAATATATCTGGGAAACAAACAGGCACCAAAAACAACATATGTAATTTTTAAAGTGAAAAACAAGTTGACTTTTATTCTTGTATTAAACAAAGGTCTTTTAACAAAGGCAAACGAGGTGCTGCTCTGCTCATAGCATTCCACAAAAAAAACACTACTAACCCACCTAAAAATCATTCTCAACACACACACACACACACACACACACACACACACACACACACACACACACATATATATATATATATATAAGGGTGCCTATAGAGGCGTGCTCTCTCTTTACTCCCATGCCTCCTCCCCCTCTGGTTTGCACAGGTCAGGCAAACGTGACAGATAATCAGCAATAAGGTTTCTCTTACCTGGACAATGCTGTATGCTAAACTGGTACGGCTGGAGGGCTAGACACCAACGCAGGATTCTTGCATTCTGATGCTGTTTTGAGTGCATCCATTTCAAGGGTCTATGGTCCGTCTGCAGCACAAATTCTCTTCCCAAAAGATAATATTTCAATGAATCAATAGCCCATTTTATAGCTAGTCCCTCCTTTTCAACAGTTGAGTAATTTTTCTCCCGGTCAAGCAGCTTCTTACTTAGGAAAAGACAGGTTTTTCCTCACCTGGCCTTCCCTGGGCTAACACAGCTCCTAATCCTACACCAGAGGCATCAACTTGCACGAGGAATTGTTTTGTAAAGTCACGGGTCTGCAACACAGGAGCTTGACGGATCTGTCGCTTCAAGGTCTGGAAGGAATTCTCACATTCATCATTCCAAATTACTTTAGAGACTGATTTTTTGGTTAGTTCAGTGAGTGGTGCTGCCAGTGTAGCAAAATGAGGAACAAATCTTCTGTACCATCCCACGAGTCCCAAAAAGGATCTCACCTGCTTTTTGGTCAGCGGTCTCGGAATCAGCTGTATGGCCTTTACCTTTTCTACTTGCGGTTTTATTTGTCCGTGGCCAACCAAATATCCCAAGTATTTCACGCCCTCTTGAGCCCAAGAGCACTTGTTCGTGTTCGGGGTCAGTCCAGCTCCCAGGATCTTCGTCAGGACAACCTCAAGATGCTGCAGTTGCTCCTCCCACAATTCACTGTAAATCACAACATCATCGAGATAGGCAGCTGCAGCAATGGAGCAATCATTAAGCACAATGTCCATTAATCTTTGAAAGGTTGCAGGTACCCCATGAAGACCAAAAGGTAGCACAGTGCAATGGTACAAACCCATTCCTGGAATCTGAAAAGCTGTGTATTCTTTACAAGCTGGGTCAAGAGGCACTTGCCAGTAACCTTTACATAGAGCCAAGGTTGTGATATATTTGGCTTTCCCTAGTCTTTCCAACAGCTCATCAATACATGGCATAGGATAAGTGTCAAAACAGGAAATACTGTTCAGTTTCCTCATGTCAGAACAGAACCGTGGTTAAGTGGAATTTTTCTTGGGAACAAGCACAATAGGGTTTGACCATTCACTTCTAGACGGCTCAATGACTCCCATGTAAAGCATCATCTGGACCTCCTTTCTCAGAGGTTCCATCATTCGTTCTGGAACTCTGTAAGGCTTCAGGCGGACAGGTTTAGGGTCCTTTAGAACAATTTTGTGTCACATTACGTCCAGGTTTTTTTTGAGAAAAGTGAAGGGAAAAGTTGTTTAAGCTCACCCAGTTGATGCCACTGATCAACACTCAAGTGTTCTGGAGGAAGTTGGGGTGTATTTTGCTGTCTTAAAGGTACCATGTCGGCTTCTTCAGCTTCCACCACCTCATCATCCTCTGGCTGGACATCCCGGACCATCAGAACGTGCTCCTGACCTGTGTCTGGGTTGTTTCTTTCCTGGTACTCCTTTAACAGGTTTACATGTCAGGACAGAAAATTTCATATGTTACAGGTCCCACCATTCTGTTACCTTGGTAACAGAATAAGGGCCTTGCCACTTAGCCAGTAGCTTACTGGGTCCTGTAGGAAGCAGTAGCGAAACTTTTGTCCAATTTTCGTACCATACCTTCTGTTTATGTTGAGCATCTTGCATGTGTTCTTTGACTTTATCTCTGTAGCTTTCCAGTTTGTCTCTCATCTGCAGAATGTAGGAGATGATGTTGGTTGTCTTTGATGTCGCCTCACCAGCCACCCAGTTGTCCTTCAGCATGTCCAAGGGGCCTCTGACCTGTCTGCCATATAACAACTCAAAAAGGGAGAAACCAGTTGAAGCCTGGGGTACTTCTCTGTATGCAAACAAAAGAAAAGGCAACCATTTATCCCAGTCTTTGCCAGTGTCACCAATAAACTTCCTTAACATTTGTTTCAGTGTACCATTGAACCTTTCAACAAGACCATCAGTTTCAGGGTGGTACGGGGTTGTTCTTTTACACCGAGTTGAGAATACAGTGACTTCATAAGGTGTGACATAAAGTTTGTACCCTGGTCTGTTAAGATCTCATTTGGGATGCCAAGTCTAGAGAACAACTCCACTAAACACCAAACTATATGTTTGACTTGAATGGAGCGCAAAGGATAGACATCAGGATATCGGGTCGCATAGTCACATATGACGAGGGCAAATTTGTGTCCACTACTACTTTTTGGCAAGGGACCAATTATATCCATTGCTATCCTCTCATACGGCACACTCATGATGGGTAATGGCTGTAACTGGCCTCTGTCTGAAACTTTGATGGGTGCTACAATCTGACATTCATGGCAAGTTTTACAGTACTTCAGTACTTCTTTGTACAAACCTGGCCAATCAAATCAAATCAAATCAAATCGAATCAATTTTTTTTGTATAGCCCAAAGTCACAAAGTACATTTGCCTCGGAGGGCTTTACAATCAACTCACACCGGACGCTTTTCAGCCGGGGAACGGCAGCGGAGCGAGCCGGCCGTATTCGCGAGATCACGCGAGAATCCAAGCGAGACCCCGCGACAAACAGTGTATAAAGAAAACAACAACAAACAGCTGACTTTGCTTCTCCGACGTGGAGGAGATTATAAAAAGCATCTGTTGTGTCATAAACGATTGTGTGTTGTTCCACTTCAACAATTAGTCTCTCATCGTCCATGTTGAGACCCTTTGATCGATCTTTGATCACCTGGTGCCACCGGTCATGACGTAACGTTGATGTGAAGTTGTAAAAAGCTACATGAACTGCATATTGTGTTTTATTTTGTAAAGGGGCGGAAGTTTATTATGTTGATTCAAGGCCGGGTTTCCTGCCTGGTGCGCAGTGCTTTGTTGAAATTTACGAGGTTCAGCCGCGGCTCGTGGTAAAAATAGGAATGAAATGGAAAGCTCCATTTCGCGCGGTGAGCCGCTTCTGGGACGCTCCTGGACCGCGCCTGGGCCGCGCCCTGTGTGAGTGCTCTCATTGACTAGACTGACTTCTATTTGTTACGGTGACCGCGGCGGTACCGTGCCGCTTCCGTTCCGCCTCCTGTGTGAGTTGGCCTCCTATTTTTACCGCGAGCCGCGGCTGAACCTCTTAAATTTCAACAGAGCACTGCGCACCAGACAGAAAACCCGACACAGAATCAACGTAATAAACTTCCACCCCCTTACAAAATAAAACACAATACGCAGTTCATGTAGCTTTTTACAACTTCACATCAACGTTACGTCATAACCGGTGGCACCAGGTGATCAAAGATCGATCAAAGGGTCTCAACATGGACGATGAGAGACTAATTGTTGAAGTGGAACAACACACAATCATTTATGACACAACAGATGCTTTTTATAATCTCCTCCACGTCGGAGAAGCAAAGTCAGCTGTATGTTGTTGTTTTCTTTATACACTGTTTGTCGCGTGATCTCGTGATCTCGCGTGAAAACAGCCGGCTTGCTCCGCTGCCGTTCCGCGGCTGAAAAGCGCCCGGTGTGAGTTGACACCGGGCAAAGTACCGCGGCACTACCGTTTCGCTGCCGTTCCGCCTCCTGTGTGAGTCCCGTGTTAGACAAGCATCACTGTCCATTTGTAAAACACGTCTAAGACCCATTTTTATTCCTTGGCTTTTAACCCAGCATGAGACTCTGTTTCTGTTTTTGCTTTAATATTATTTTAACATTGTTTTATCGTTTATTATTGTTTTTATATTATTCTTTGTTTTATATGTCTTATTTCATGTTCTATTTTATGTACAGCACTTTGTGTCAGCTGCAGCTGTTTTTAAAGGGCTTTATATTACATATACTGTTAGTCTGTGGAGGCAGAGTTCAGATACTGAAAAAAAATCTTCAGTGCCAATAATACCATATGAAGCATGGATATCCATGTTGATAGCACAAGAGGCCCACAATGCAAACCATGAAGGTGTGGCGGGAACACTTCTCAGGATGAGGAAAAAGGCATGGGTGATTAAAGGTCGAAGACTTGCAAAGAAAGTGGTTGACAGCTGTGTTATCTGCAGGAGGATCAAAGCCAAGCAATATCAGCAAGTTATGAGTGAGCTGCCACTGGAAAGAGTGAGTCCTTTGAATCCATTTGAATTCACAACTGTTGATTTATTGTGACCTTATGTAATCAGAGATGAGATAAAGAAGAGAACTAAACTGAAAATCTGGGGCATTGTATTCTGCTGCATGGCTTCAAGAGCTGTTCACACCGATGTTGTCAGTGACCAGTCATCAGAAGGATTTCCCTTGACTTATCAGAGATTCACTCAGAGGACACCCAAAAAAGCTGTGGTCAGATGCTGGGACAAATTTTGTGGGGGCCAAACCTGCACTGAAGGAGCTCCATAGTTTCTTAAGTAAACTGAACAAAGCTGAACTTGAGATTGAAGCTGCGAGGAATGGAACAGAGTGGTCTTGGAAGATCCACCCAGCACACTCCCCCCACAGCAAAGGAGCAGCAGAAGCAGCAGTCCGGTTAGTAAAAAGAGCCTTGAATAACCTGGGTGGTGATGGAGTCTTTACATGGGGGAAGTTTCAGATATTTCTTTTCATGACAGCAAATCTGGTGAATGAACGACCCATAGATGCCAGAGTTAAAAGCTGTGAAGACTACGTGGAGTATGTCAGCCCCAATTCTCTCCTCTTTGGTTGGGCCAGCCCAAAAGGAGATCCAGGAGATTTTCAAGTTGGAGGCTGCTCATATAAAAGACTTCAAACTATCCAGCAAGAAGTCAACAGGTTCTGGAAGAAGTGGTGTCAGCTGGCTGGTCCTAACCAGTACATCAGGAGTAAATGGCACACAAGGCAGCGGAATGTCACAGTGTGAGATGTAGTGTGGCTGGCGGATCAAAATGCTTTAAGAGGCCGATACAAGCTGGGCAGAGTTTTCAGTGTGAATCCTGACCAAAGAGGAATTGTAAGGGATGTGAATGTGAGGACTTTTCCAAGCTACCATGTTCTAGTCAGGAGAAGAGGGACAATGCATAAGCAAAGAAAAAACGCAAAAAGACTATTGTCAAAAAGACTGTGCCTCTACTATCCTTCATAGGGATGTTAGATGCTTTGTGGTCCTTCTTCCCATTGAGGAGCAACTTTAAAGAAGACTTCAGTATGCCAGAGGGCAGTTGAGGGCCCAGTGTTCACTTGGTGTTCAGAGAAGAGGCACCAGTGTGATTAACCTTGGGTGAGCACCTGGGTGTGGTTTGAGTCAGTGGAGCACAGAGATGCTTTTGGTTTTCAACCTGCTGATAATTTGACAAAAAGCCAAATAAAAGGACTAAGTTGAACCGAGTTGACTCCAAGCCTGCCAGGCAGACGAACCCCTAATAACTCGACACCCAATGTGAAAATCATTAAAGTCTATTTTATCTTATCTTATCTTATCTTATCTTAGGTTACACATTTAAACACGTTTGTCTGTTTCAGTTCAATCTTTACATTTGTTTGTCCGGGATTTACACATGTAGAAGTTTCTGACATCCTCAAGACCATCTCAGCATGTTAAACTAATCTTCAAGCTGAGGTTTTCTTGCAGCTTTATTTGTGTGTGTCTATGTTTCTGCAGGGTGGACAGCGTGCTGAAGCAGATGACAGAGATCCGTGACCATGACCGAAGGTTGCGGCTGTTGGAGACAGAGGTCAGTAATACCTTCATGCATAATCCACACTCTTCATTGAGTTCTTTACACACAGACTTTGTTTTTAATTTAGAGAAGGTTTAAGAGACTGAGCTGGCAGGCATGAGGAGTCACAGGTAGATTTTGTATTACCCCAAAAATGAAACATTACCAAAATATACAATAAAGTTCTGGGCCCATAAAATAGGTCAACCAAACAAAACTTAACTATGGTAACTTAACATTAATGAATAGAACTAAAAGGGGAACATGCTTTATTTAGTGTCTGCAGGCTGGAGGAACACAAAGATGAATCCTATCCTCATCTACCGGATCCAAGTTTATTAGCACTTTGGATTTCTCCCACTCTCTCAATTAGTCTCTCAGTGTAATTATACCAATTAAGCAACAACAAACCTAATTAAAAAAAATAAAAAAATATAATCCAAAGAAATCAAACCAACATCTCTAGAAATCTTATTCCCAAAAACAGCTGCGTGGCAGCAGTTTCAGCCATCATACAAGGGAGTATCTAGTGGTACAACTGAATATTCGTGTGTTGGTGTGTGTGTGTGTGTGTGTGCTGCCTTCTCGTTTAATCCAGTCTAAATAAGAATTCTTCAAACAAAAATATGCCTATTTTCACCTATTTTGATAACATACAGCTTAGTTTGACTCTGTCCAATCCCTGCATGTACGGGTAGTTTGATATAGGTGTGTAGTATCTGTGTAGAGTGTGTGTGCATGGTGTGTCTGGTTTCCCTGCAGCTGTTGGCTCTGCCTGCTCAGCACTCATCCATCTCTGTCTGTGTATCACACTCCCAGCTGGAGTACTGCTGTAGCGCTCTCTCCTGGATGACAGATGCTCTATCTCAGAGCAGTCTGATAAAGACTGGCCGTCCACCTCCACTCCTCAGAGGTAAAGTCAGCACACATCTAACCACAATCCCTAAAAGTGTTTTGCTGTATATCATAACTAATTGTTGCATGGTTTAATGATGATTGGCTGCAGACACTGCAGCAGTCTGTGTTGTCTTTGTGTTCTTTGCTGCTTGTTGAAGAATCCTATGCAGGATTAATATTTGTTTTGTCTTCTGTTGCAGATACAACGCAAATGTCTCCAAGCTGATTCAGTGAACAGGATTAGGCACGCACGCACACACCTACACACACATTCAGACGCACGGTGTTGCGACCAAAACGTTTTAGAGCTGTGCCTGGTGTATTCCAGGGGTTATATTGCCTTTTTTGATCCTACCATTATGTTCAATGTTACCTGATTATGTAAGACAATTATCACCATGTCTAAGATAAAATAATGTTCCTTGTTCAAAAAAGAAGTGCCACCTGCACATTAAAGCTGCAATAATCAATATTTTTATATTACCATTGGATCAAATGACAATAATGTGAACGGGGTCACTCTACAAAGAATTAGTAATCAGCACTTACCTTCGGTTCTACAAAGTGTTGGGTTTGGTTTTCAGCAACAGCAAGCAGCTGTTTTCAGAGATAAAGTAAAAATAAAAACACTACACTATCTGCTTTTCACCACACAGGAGACAGACACTCACATTCTTGGTGAGTGTTGGCTTTAAATATGCCTAGGCTAGAATTACTGGAATGTACAGATACCTGCAGCTGCATTCACATACCATAGACAAAATGATATAATTTTTAAACGTGAGATTTTCTATCAGTTATGTAGCCTACATTGTCTCTACCATCTAGGCTACATAAAGAACTGCTATATCTGCAGGGAAAAAAGCAACTTAGCCAATAGGCCAGCCTAGTACTCACCCCACAAAGAATAATAGTCTAATAAGAAATTAGACTTATTGTTATTGTTGGTGAATGGTGAACAAGTTTTCTCACATTAAAGATTATTTCATTTAGAATGAACGACATAAAAGTAGGCTACTGAGCTAGGCTTATTTTCTCATCCAGCCAGTGTAGTCTACAATGTCTTACAGTCAAAATAACACTAATGCTCATTTCACCTACATTAAACTAACTAACTTCGCCATAGGGCAATAGACAGAATTATTTGACTGACATTTTATCATATTCATCAAGGGGTTGGGTGGCTTTATCCTACTCGTTGCATTTCATACATGTTCTGACAGTAGTCCAGCAGGTTCTACAACATGTTGAGTGCCACTGCCACCGGCACCACTGTCATCAGCGATGGGAGCTGATGAAGGCCCGTACTGTGGCAAACATGTCGGTGATTTTAACACACTTCGCAGCATCTGCCTGAAGAGCAAGTTTCTTCTTATCGCGTTTTTCTGCGCCACCTTTACGTTTTCTCTCCATCTTTATCTGATAGCGTTTCACCCATCAACAAACTGCACACTGGCGCATCAAGCCAAAGGGGGAAGGTGTTTCATGATATGATTGGGCCGGTCCCCTGTCAGTCAGCGCGTAAGGGCCGGTGGTAAGGAAACAAAGTCTTGCACAGCCTTTTTTTTTTGTGCCTGTAGGCGGGACCAAGGCGTACGGGGTGGTTGTTCAACAGTGTGTTTGGGCTGTGTGATCTACTCGTTATGGGCCGGTCAGAACAATATTAAATTTTTTTTTTAAAATCAGGATTTATCGGCCCAAATAGCACGTCGGCCCACCGGGCAAATGCACGGTATGCCAGATTGCCAGTCCATTCCTGATAGCTGGTAAACATGGTAGAGAATATGGAAGTTAAACAGACAAATATGAAGATGTTATAGTTGATTTACATGTCAGTTAACTATATATATATATATATATATATATATATATATATATATATATATATATATATATATATATATATATATATATAAAAGTTATGCAGAATTAAAAGCGTAGACATTTTAAATGACAGCAACCAGGCTTCATTCAGCCCGCATCAGGTTCACCAATGATCCATGTCCACAACCATTTTTGGATTAGTAGTGGAGACAGGACTGCCAAAATGGAGACATCCAGAACCACCACAGTAAGCTTCACATTGGCTCTTAAAAAACTTATGGGTGATGTCGGATACTATGTTCATGTTTTATACACTCTATGGTTATAACACCAAGTTAAAGGTTGTAAAGAAAGACACAACAAAGTGTCCAGTACCATATTTCTACATGACACGGATGTTTTTCCTATGAGGGGATGGCTCCGTAAAAGGTGTTGCTTATGTCGATGAGGTGTTGGAAGGATGAGGTTCCTCTAGCACTATTTAATCTAACCAATTCACTGTAGCTGTAGCTGGATCTGCTAACAAAAAAAGTGCCAAAACATGTGTTCAAAATCACTGCACACTCCAATATAGAGTAAACAATAAGAATTCCACACATCTACTCATAATCATCATTTTGCGTCACCTCTGGTGGGTGTAGAGTTGGTCAGGAGTCACTTTGGACATAGCTCATATATTTCTGTGTACAGTTTACCACTTGCGATGAAACAGCTTTGTCTTGAGGAAAACTGACATCACTGCACGCCCTTGATGATAAAATATCTGTTCAATTTGATGTGATTTTTTCATATTTTGATTTTATATGTACCTCTATTTACACAGATTTTATGTATGTTAATATAAAACTTTGTAGAAAACTCAAAATCTTAATAAACAGAGGCTTATGTCCACAGGTATCATTCTGTTTTGCAACAAGAATATACTTTATCAAGCTAATTTAACTGATTATTTAACTCTTTCTCACTTCCTTAAAATGTGCCCTACTGGATTGTTTCACTAGAAGAGCATCTATTTCGATTGATGTGCATTAGATTCTAGTTTGACTAAAACGTCTCCTGTAAGGACACAACTCTTTCGTATGTACTTCGGTGCTTAAGCTAAATACTAATGTCTAAACTGTCCACATGACAAATATAACATGCTTTGGGAAATAGCATGTTCAGATGTTCTGCAAATATTTGTAGTATTGTAAAATGAAAATGATTACCTCACAGTAGGTCTCAATAAAAGGCATAAAATCACAAGTTATTACAGTTTATCCTGAGATAAGAGTGAATGTCTGAACCAAACGTCCATCCAATAAGATAAAGAGATAAATAAGAAAAAGGATGAACATCAGTCTGTTGTTTGAGAGATTCTGCGTTAGATCAATAAAGATTGATCAGAATATGGAGTGGGCAGCCTGCTTCTTGGAAAGACCTCTACATGACACTAGGATGAAAATTCATTCTTTACTGTACACCAAACATAGATCAGTGCCAATGTGTACATTAAAAACTGCAGTGAAGTTAACTTTCATCTTAGCAACTCCAAGTAAAACAATATATCGAAGAGGAATGCAGAAATGCCAAGAACTGCAATTCCTCAAGTGGCCACTTGAGGCTGGCTCCAGAAGTGAGTCAGTCTCCATAAGTCCCCATGTCCAAATGTCCAACTTCACTGCAGAAATAAACATGTTTACAGCCTGGTACAAAAAAACAGTTTTGGTCTCTGTAGCTAATTTCCCCGTTCATGACAACTGTACTGAGGGAGAATTTATATACAACTCACCTGTTCACATTATATTAAGGCTTAAAGTTATGCAGAATTAAAAGTGTAGACACTTCAAATGACTTTGATTGACAGTCTGAGGTCTGCCAATGATCCATGTCTTTACTGATATTTAGATTAGCCGGGGGGCAGAAGAGGCATAGAAAGCCAAGTAACAGCGGCCAGTGCCATAGATTCTAACCTTCAAAAGCACTCCTCAGAGACCTAATGGTGACTTAACCTCCATTCTTTTTACAGTCATGGTTTGCAGCAGTATGTGCAGGTTGATGGCTGCAGACAATGTGCTTATTACCACAAATAGTGCAGATAGACAGTATGCATGTCTCAACAGCAAAGCAACAAATTCAGCTATAGTAAGCCCAGAGAGGAAAATCTGCACTAAAGCTAAACTTCACAGCTGTGAGTCAGTTTGTAAAGTACTATATGTTTTTTTTCATTTATATGGCAGGCTGTTAGTTTGGTAACATAAAAGCTGAGCAGACAAAAACTTTTCTCAGTATAAGATTTAAAAGTCTGGGCATATGGCTATTTCCGGGAGCATGATCCAGTGCAGACTCAGTGCAAACTGGTGTCAGCAGAAAAAACTAATAACAATAATATAAATCATAAAGAAATATGAATCTGAAATAATTTATATAATAATGTTTATTTTCAGACAGCCATATATTAAAACTTGAATCTAAATTAAACTCATATGCATGGACAGAAGCACACACACATGCACACTGTCCCCTTAGGTAACTTTATCGTGGAAAGTGATTTCCCACTTTAGACTTTCCTTACATGGAAAGAGCTTGGGTTGGATGTGGCACTGGATCGGATTCAGGGAGGCAAATGAATCCTGCTGGGGAATGCCAGATCTGGGTGATGAATGGGCTGATGCAGTGCATTTGCTGTCATCTCTTCACCTCACAACACCCTGTTGGACACCTTAAATAAAACAAATAACTTTTCTTTTTACTCAGACAAGTTACAGTTAAATAAGTCCTGTGTTAGGGTCTTTAGTCAGGTGTCAACATCTGTCGCAGCTAAAGTGGATGGGCAAGTGTCACAAATGCATCATTCCGAAGTGATGATAACTGACATGCTTTCTATAAGACTGTATGGGGATGAGCAATTAAACAGTAACAGTAGTTAACTAAATGGGTCAAGTGGGTCAGTGCAGGCAGAGTCAGTGGTCCAAACTAAGAGAGAAGAAATGTCTTTGGCATGTCTGAGCTCATCTCCACTTTCAGCCACTTTGCAGTCTTCATCTTGATCTGATCTCCTCTCTCATTCTGTCCTTTGCTCTTTTCAACTCAGCTGTTTCTGACTGCCACTAGTCTATCACCATGAGAAACTTCATTAAGATTGTTCTCAAATCTATGCTGTTGTATCAAAGATGGTGGGCCATTTAAAGCTTTAAATAAGCACTGATAATGGTGATGATGGACGTTTTAATGGGCTAATATAAGTTGTGTGTGTCCTCGATGTTAAATGCACTTGGCTGGGATTTGTTGACTGTCATCAATTGCACCTGTTTACAACAACTCACACAACTTCACTTCCCCAAAAATATCGAACTTGAACTTCAACCTGAAAAACTGGGACAAAAAGTACACTTTTGCAATTATATTAATGATATTTTTATTATTATTTCAATTAAAAAAAAATTCATTTGTGTTTGTTTAGCATGTGTACAAAATGAGGTTAATGGAGTGAGAACATTACCACATGTATCTATTGATTTTGGTCAAGTTTGATTTAGGATTTGTTTCAGAGGTTCCTGTCACTGACCTCGTTCTTCATGCATGTGTAGGTGAGAATTGACAGGGACTCTGAGATACTGTGCTGGTCCCACACAGACAGAGCCAGAGAAGCTCACATTACACTGACTTCGACAGTGTGCGGTTTTAAATAGAGTGGTTGTCGCCTCCTCATTGCACAAATCCATCTATTTTGGGTACAGTGTGTAGGGGGAGGAACAGACAAGTAGATGGGGAGATCGGTGTCTGGGTTTGGCCTATACCCTTGGTAGTGCATACACCCGCTGCATCAGCAGGGGGATATACTGGAGGTAGAAATACATTTGTAAAATCATGTTTTGAAAATAGTCCACCAGCTCAGATATAATGATTCTAAAGAGCAACAGCGTGACCCCTACATGCTACACTGTTACACCTCACAGTATGTTAGTATTGTGCAGAATGCACAGCAAAATGATGATTTAGCTATGTTTAAAACGTTTTCTCCGGTTGCAGAAGAGGATCTTGAGGTCACTGAAATCTAAAGGATTAATGGTCTCTTAGGACCATTAATGTGCTTAGCAAATTTCATGGCAATCTGCCCATTAGATCATGGGATATTTAAGGCCAGTGTCTCTAGGAATTAAGTTCCATTTGATGACTGTGCACAGCTCCACCAATGTTTAATGCCAACCCTAAGTGCCAGTGCAGGAAGTGGGATAACCTTTATGTAGCAGGTAAATAGTACTGAGGTCAGTACACGGTCAATATAGTGTGTTTTATATTTTTAAATAATACAAGACTTTGTATTGCTTTCTAAACTTGACAATCTGACATTCACACCCACGTCACACAGTGACTGAGGTGTGTGGATGCGGGGATAAGGGAGTCATTTCAAGTTTTCTTTTTTGCCCTGAATGTCTTTGAGGGAGACTGTCCAAAATGAAATATTATCCTCCTTTGAACAATAATTATGTTTTGTTCCTTGCTCTGACTGCAACCTTCCCCCAACCTTTGACTGAGGCCATTTGGAGCAGCTATAAATATGTTTGCCTTTAGGCATGGTTGGACGGCACTTCGTACAAAGTAGTTTGTTTCGAGCATAGCTCAGAGTTAATGTCAGGGTGGTGGATGGGCATGTAGTGTCTCCAACTTTAATTCTGGAGACCGGAGTTAGCATCCCATTACAGACAAGTGATTAATGTTGATTCTTTTGTCACCATATCGGTGTAACCATACATTTTCCCTGGTGTTTTGGTTAACCTAAACATACCACAGTTTGCCATATTTGTGATGATCTTTCCCAGGTCTTAAGGGTATTTTGAAAATAAAAATTTTAAAATGTTGACTTTTACAACCTATGGCCCTGTCTGATCATATAGAGTTAGATATAGAGTTAGTCAGAGAAATGTTGAGCTCAAGAAATGGAAATAAGGCTTGGGCTCTAGAAGAAAAGGTCAGGGAGTCACTAACATAATTAATCCTCTGAGAACATAACTATCTATACCAAATGTCATGGAACTCTAGCCCGTACTTATTGGGATATCTTACTCTGGACCTCAGCATTGGACAAACAGTCAAACTAATCTTCCAAGTAATCAACCAACATTGTCATCCCTGGAGTGGGGCAAAATGTCCAGCCACCTACTTCAAAAGAAAGATGTTGTAACAAATGATCAGTCTGTACTGTGTACAACTACTAAGATCGTTAACTATATCAACTGATCCCCCTCCTTCCTTTCACAATATATGGTCATCACTGCCTGGGCCTACTTCTGCTGTGGTCCTCTCTAAAGTTAAGCTTGAACCCTTGTTCTAAAGTTAAACTTGAACATTTGATGATGATGGAAAAGCACGTATGCCCCACTCTTTCCTTATACTACCCTCCAGTCACTCCCCTCTTCTCTGAGTAGCTTAACTTATGGATAGTGCAGGACTGCCCACCAGCATTTGCCACTGTCAGTCAGCCGGACTGCCCCCCTTCTTCTTAGCTTACCCCATAGGTTGGTCAAACTCTTTTTCTGTCGCTCTCACATTAGTCCTGTCTGTGTCTCCAACCTTGACCAGTTACTGACAGCTCTCCTCTCAGCTTCTTATTGCAGTCTTAACTGATCACACAAGTGCTGCACTGGACTAAAGGACACACTCTCTTGTTGTGGTCCCAAATTCAAAGGGAGGACAGCCTGTTTTTCTAAGGATAACTTTTACCTGGAATTGGGAACAAGTGTCTGGATCTCTGCTTGGAATATCTTCTCTGCACTGGACCTTGCGTATTGGATGCCATTATAATTGGTGTCCATTTCCTACTAGTATTAGCAATCTATTTAAGTGTGGGTTCCTCTGAGTGGATTTGAATTTGTGAGGTTGTGTGTGTGTGGGGGACGAATAGGCAAAGAACTGCAGTGCTGGACTCCTGCAGTGATTCCAGGTTAATTCCTTATTAGTTGGCCCGGTCCTAACTGAACATGGCATCGTTGAGAAGTTTGATTCTTGCTGTCCTGCTGGCGCTGCTCTGCTCCTTCCATACCCCGTTGGCTCCCACTGCCAAGGCCCAGGATCTGCCATTCCGCTCTGAGCAAGGTCTGGTAGCTGATGATGATGATGACGATGACGATGGCGATGACGACGATGACGACGATGACGACGATGACGATGACGATGATGATGATGACGACGATGACGATGATGACGACGATGACGATGATGATGATGACGACGAAGACGACGATGATGATGACGATGATGATGATGACGACGACGACGACGATGATGACGATGATGATGATGATGATGATGATGACGACGACGACGTCGACGAAGATGATGACGACGACGATGACGACGACGACGATGATGACGATGACGATGATGATGACGATGATGATGACGATGATGATGATGACGATGATGACGATGACGATGATGACGACGACGATGATGACGATCATGAAGGTTAGTCCCTTTAAGTATACAGTAGTCTATATGTTGTCATATCTCTCTATCTTGCTGTGTTAGCATGTATGTAGATATCTGCACCTTCAAACTGCACACTGTCAAAGCATCAGTTGTCTGACTTTGTTCCAGGTAGGGGTATGATTGACTGTTCAAACTGTCATCAAAAAATTGTGACAGCTTTAAAGTAACAAGGCTGCACACCGCTATGTTCTATAGGTGACGGCTGATGCTTTAACATGCAGTTGGTGCGGACAGTGTGCGAAAGGGGAGGGACTAAGTCAAATGTTAGGCACTCCCCTCTCGTTAACATTCTTGCAACCTCATCATCTCTTTGTCAGCTCTTACTTTAATATCTCAGAGCACATAGGTAATCAAAGTCCCTCCTACACCCCTTTTCAGCTGTCTATTTCCCTTGCTGTCTCTGACACTGTGTTCTTTTCCCTGCTTAACTAGAGTTATGAGCACTCTGGGGAAATTGAACTGGCCCATCTGAAGTCCAACTGTTTGAAGTCCTTCGTACAGTACACTAGATATGAACTTGGGGACTGCAGAAGCGTTGATTTGAGAGAGAGAAAGAACAAAAAAACAATTTCACACAAACCAAGCCTGACTTGGAAATCAGTCATTGGGGTCACTAGTCTGAGATCGTTTGAATTGTGTTTCGTTTGAAAGAATGGTTCCTCCAGAATGGTTCCTCCACTAGGATCTTCCTTTCTCCTTTGTTTTGGATCAGATTGACCTGCATTTGTGTATTTATGTGAACCTACAGAGAAAGAAAGAGAGACAGTGATATTGGGGGTGGATTAGGGAATCAGGGTCCTAGAGAAACTGACAAAGGGAGAATGAAGCACGAGGGGAGGTGCAGGAGGGCCACTACCTATATTAATTCAATTAAAAGCTTAGACTACCAACAGATAAAAAGTTTCTCTCTTTCTCCTTATCTCTCAATCTCTTTCTTTCTCTGTGGAGCATTTATGCCGCTGTCTGTGTGTAATGCACAGAATTTATTTTTCAAGTCTGGTGTGTGCACTTGTAAAATTGCTACAAATAAGATAATAGAATAACTTTCAATGTTTCTATGAACAGTGTAATAATCATACCTCTTTTTATTTTCTAAAACGCTGATGTTCTGAACCATTAGATACAATAATAACTTTTGATGCACATGTCAGTACATTAATGATGAATATTTGTTTTGGGTTTTATTACAATTTTCCCCTTATTATTCAGTGCCTGTTTGGCACTGACTCAATTGAATACAAATATTTGAGTCATTTGTGAAACAAAGCTGAACAAATGTATAGCTCCTCATTTGTTACAAAATGTTACAATAGTGGATGTTCTGGTGATTTTTCAGACCTTCAGGGAGAAAGTGTTTGGGAAAAGAGAGAAACATCTCTTTCTATAGAGGAAGTCAAAGAGTTAAAGCTTAAATGTCAAATTCTCAAGAGATGAAATGGTTGTCTGCTTTTTCTCTTCATATTTGGAAAAATGTGATTTTGTGATGACTGTGAACATTCATGTTTGGAAAATATGACAATCACCTCTGTCCATATGTCGTTAACCCTACTTTCATTCATTAAATAAATCAAATGATCATCAACTGCCTAAATGCAAATCTGTTACTGAGGCAGAGAACTTGTTTTAGACATGTAAAAATGTAAAAATGCACAAACAACATCATTACTTTGATCAGAGGTTTGTAAGAAATGTATTTGGATGTTTCCTGTATGAGGACCAGAATGCTGAGCTACAGACATTTCAAACTTGTGAGTATATGTTCTGACAACACCATGTTCTTCTGAAATGTGTTTTTATAAATGCTTGTCTGGGAGACTGCAGATAGGAGGGGGATACAACCGGTGGGGCTTCCATATCTGGGCGAAACATACTATTAGGTGATTTTAGAAAAGATAAACTCAGTCACAACACTTGTCATTGTGTCATTGTCACTGGTGATAACAAATGTTCTTAATGTATCAGAAGGTCATTTGCAACATTGTATTGTAAATGTGTCACAGGAAAGTACTGCAACTAAAAGCATTTACTTGAATTCTGTACTTATGTACTATTATAAAGTACTTGTAGTTTACTATTTACATCTTTTGCTACATTAACATTCCAACATATGTATCTAACAGCTGTATTTACTGGTTACTTCACAAATCCAAACCATATCTTCAGCTGATGTAAAATATTATACATTGTTACAGATTTATTGGCCCAGTAGTATGTAAAATACTTGAAACCCATAGCATCAAAATGCCGCTTAAAGTTTAACAAATAAGTCATAATATCCCATAATTAGAATCAGAATCACTTTAATTGGCCAGGTATGTGTACACACATGAGGAATTTGACTCTGGTTACACTTTGCTCTCATAATACAAACACATATAGATACAGGTACGGGAACTTGACAGGTAAAGGTAGACAAACAAACGTAAACATAAAAACTATGTGTGTATAGAAACTTAAAACAGTAAATAGTACTATTTTACTGCATAAGTACTTATGACTGGTACATACACTGTACATGTTAGTCAGAAGGTTGTTTTAAGCTGAACATTAACTGAACATCAAACATAGAGTCAAAAATGAAATCAGTGACTTTTGTTGAGACTGCGTGCCTGTGTGTTGACTCACTTCTATTTAATGGCATTCTTGAGCTTGACAAGGATGCCATCTCTGTGCACCTTAGACAGTATCAGCAACAATGAAAAGTTCTGTGGTTAGAGGACTGGATCTGTTTATATTTTTTGTTTACTGAGTGCGCATAACCATACATCTTACTTTATCCTACCACCATGGACATTTGGCCTGTAGTATAAAAGAAACAAGGCTGATCAAATTTAGTGAAGATTTAGTCCTAATAGTTGTTTTCAGTCACTCTTCATGATTGGCCTAAAGAAGAAACACATATATATAAATTTTATCCTCTGTTTTATATGGATATAATTTGTCTCTCGAAAGTACAGTCTAAGTTACTCCACAATGACTGTGAACCATGATTGGCAGATACACCACTCTCACTTGATGTTCACATTATCAGTGGTGTATTTATTTTGATGTTTGTTGCATGTTAGATCTGTTCAAGTATTTAGTTGTGTATTTATCATAAATATTATGTGCAGACGATGACGACGATGATGATGACGATGATGACGAGGATGGTGCTTATCACGCAGGCTCTGTGTGCTCATATTGTGAATTCTGTGAGGTATGTTAAAAGTCAAATAAGAGAAATTAAATGTAGCCATCAAAGCTCAGTCAGAAAACTACAGACCTTCATAAGTTGTGTCAATGAAATCACAACATGTGGTCGTGATGACAGGAACCACCTGTGCAGATTAAAGACCTGCAGTCTGTTTGATTATGTATTGAAATAGCAATAGTACATACACACAGTCATATTCTCAGACATCTGCTTTTTTAGATTTCTTTTTTAACTGAATGTGTCTTCTTCCAGCACTGTGACAGCTGTGATAAATGTCCATGTGAAGAGGGAGACAAGGCTGAACACTGTGATGACTGCAAGGTAAGAAATACACAATACACATACAGGGAAGAAAATGATGTGACACCCGACTCCAGATCAGCCCAAGCTTTGCATTCTAACCCCTCAAAAAGCAAGCATGTACATATTAAACTGTTGAGCTTCTGTCTGTGACACTCAAGAAATGAATGTCAAAGTAAAGTAAAGTCAAATCCATCTATCCATCTATGCTTTATCAATATATCAAAACCAATTTATATGTATCTTTATATATTTCATTTATATATATGTGTCCTTTCTCCTGACCAACACTTTGGTCTGTGACATGTGTCACAGTCTAATAGGCAAATTTTATGAATATAACATGTATATACATACTACGTATCTACGTATCTACGTACGTTTACATTTCTAGATCTATTTCTACTGCCCTGTGTTCATTACTTTATGTCTTCTTCACAGATGTGCAGTTTCTGCCATGTGTGTCCTGTGTGCCAAAATCTTTGCCAGCCTGGTGAGTAACTGCCACAGTGAACACACTTTTTATAGCATCACATTAGAAAAGAAACATTTTCCAGTTTCCCTCACTGTAACTGCTAACTGCTGTAAGTAGATCTGAGTTGCACTGTTGGATGAAGGGTTGGCAGAATGATCAAAGATGACCCACCCCACCTAACACTATTCTCAATTTTAAAATCAGTCCAGTCACACATCAGGTTACAAATTAAACCTTAAAAAGCAAAATATTTTTTCTAAATCAACTGGTGAAGTTCCTTGCATTTGATGTACTGACTATGTCAATTTAAAAAAAATGATCCTCTCGCACAAAATCAACAATCAATCAGCAAAAGTGAAGAATTTCCTTTTCTAACAGCAACAATGTCCAAATCACAGTTTAATGTTACTGAATTATTTATAATTTATAATTCAGCTCTGACTCCTTGCCTATTTTTGGATTAGTTGGAGCAGGTGGAGACAGCACTGCCAAGATGGCAGAGGAAAGAGCCCCCACACTGAGTATCACACTGACTCTTCACGGAGTCTGTGTCCAAGATTTATACATTCTATGATGAAAACACATCAATTGAATAAAAAATAGCAGAAATAGAGAGAGAGAATGTGTTAATATGGATGCAGTCAGATTCTCTCCATGGTCTCCTTCTGAAAATACCTCACCAGTACAGTGTTTATGCTTATATGTCTACAGTAGTGTAAGACAGCACTGCCAGGCAACAATGCAAGGTTTATTTATTTATCATTCCACAACACAGGGTTACAATCAGCTGATGGGTGGTTTTGTCCACAGACTTCACATCAGAGTTCTGTTGGGAGTTGATGTAATGGGTGTACAGCATGAACAGGATGGAGCTGTGCAGCAACGCTGTTTCTCATGAAGTCTAATATCCAGTTGCAAACTGTGGAATTCAAGATCAGAGTGCAAAGTTTGCCAGTCAATATCATGACTATGATGAATGATGATCTGAAATCAACAAACAACACCCTAGGTGTTGCTTGTTATTTTTAAGGTGTGTGAAGTGGAGGATGGTGGTTGTTGTATGATGTTGTATGTCTCTGTGTCTTTTGACTGAAAGACAGCTGTTTGAGCTCTGGATAGAGCCTCTCCATTGATGCAGCCTTTCTGGTTGTAAAGGATTTTATTGTCTTCACGATCATCAACAAATTTGCTGATTTATGATGTCACTAATGATGTTCTGAACAAACACATTCTAGTCTATGGATGCAAAATAGCTAAATATAGTCTGTCTGATCCACGTAGGGGCAGGTTTGTAACAGCTAGGCCTTCTCATGTAAACATGGTCTTGGGTGTTGTTTCCTTTAGTGGACATGCTGGGGGAATTAAGGTAAAAGAGTTTTGAGGTGTGTTTGCTTCAAATCATCAGCTACAGAATCAGTACAATCAAGTTGTTTTGTCATGTGAATTCTGATTGTTATGGAATTTTCTTTTTTTGGGTTACACAAGGTCACGTGTGAGCCTTGTGATCCACAGCAGTGTTAACTGTTTGTCTTATGACTAGGTGCCACCATATTTCACTGTGGTGGCCAGGGTCGAAGAGGCCTGTTGTTGCCTTCCTAGTCATAATAGAGAGCTTGTTGTTGCCCTTCCAATCTGCGTAAGCGGACATCTGTGTCCCCAGAGGGGGACTAGGATGTGTTGACAATAACACCTCCAAGAGTAAAGACATTCTCTCAGAGGGGGACTAGGATGTGTTGACAATAACACCTCCAAGAGTAAAGACATTCTCTTTGACTAATTCCGGGGCGTATAGTATTTGGGGTGTGATCTTTGGGTTTAAAGTATATGCACCATTACAAGTTCGTGAGAATGCGAGACCGACTTAAGCACTTTAGATGTACTTTGAGAGTGTCTCTAGTTCTCCTTGATCAAGCGTCAATAAATAATACAGTATAAGACATCAGAGGCTCCTGAACACTTTCTTCCTTCCTGACCTCACCATTGACCTTTGACTTCAGCGATTTCTCCACAACACTGATGACCTCATACAGTACATATAGTACATTTTTTGGATTTGCATCTGGAGGAATCAGCAACAGCAACAAAAATGTATGAAACGGACTGTACATATGGAGCACTTTTCTAGTCTGCTGACTAGACACTCACTACACACCACATTCTGCCATTCATACACACATTTATACGATGACAGCAGAGGCTGCCATGCAAGGTGCCAACTCCTCATCAGAAAAGAGCTCATTCATTCACACACTTGTGCCGCAGCCTTTGGGGGTAATCTGTTTTGGGGGGTTTTCTCTGATGACAAATGTTGGATTCCATCTTACACTAACTTTGTCTTGTTTCTTCAGGGGGGTTCCTAGATGAAGTGACTGGATCAATCTATAAGTAAGTCATATTTACACTGAACTGAAACCTGCTCAAACATTCATGAAGTACAGTCGGTAACCTCTGCTTGTCTCTTCATCCACAGGACTGTAGCTGATGTCTTTGATGATGATGATGACGACGACAACTAAACCCAACCATATGTTGCCACCATGTGGCCAAACTAATATGTTTCACCTTCACTTCTGATTTTCATAGCTATTTTTGTCTTTTCTTTGAGAGCGTTACACATTTGCTCACCAATGACTGAATAGAAATTATTTAAAGAATAACTTAATATATTTATCTATTGTTGTTAACTGACAAGTCTAAGTCATTCTTAAAAATGAAAATGAAATATTTGAAGTCATATTTGGGATATGTTAATAAAAAGAGGGGAAGTTTTCATTGATTTGATTCATTGATTTTAAAATCCTCACTAGAGTTAATGTCTGAAGTACTGTATTCGATGAAAGAAACATTTCCTAAAAAACCTCTTTTTCGACCTGGTCCAAATCATCTGTGGTACAAACACTAACACTCCCCGCTGCTCTGGGCTTACATTCCAGACAGCCCTGCTAACAAACTAAGCTAACAGCAGCAGGACAGTTGTCAGCAAATCACAGAGAGTTGAGGCGGAGCAGCCGGAGGACATGAGAGGGAAAACCAGAAAACATTTTTCCCATAAAATATGATCCAGTTTCACCAAAATCTGTGAAATAGTTGGCATATTACTTAGTTATACAATGTTGCTTTAATCTAAAAGCTACCTGAAGTCAGTTAACAGGCCGTTTAGAGCACAATAACAAAGGTGGGGACTCCAATCACGACTTAGGCTCAAGTAAGAGTCATAAATCTGATTACTTTTGACTTGATCCTACAAAATCAAAACACATTCAATTTGGCTGTGACTTCACCTGGACAAGCCTTTTGATTTGAAATGACTTGATATTTTCCAAAAGCCAATCATTACTGTAAATATGATGTTACAATAAGTGTTATATGCCTCACATGTGATTAGATGTATTTAGAAATCTAAATATAGAGCATTAACCACTGCAATACTTGAGGATTAAAAATGATATGAACAAAAGTCCTGCTACATATCACTATGTAAATAAATAGTTAAGGATTGGAGAGAGTTGGCTCAATTTGTGGCAGAGGCAGCTACTAGTGGCATTTCCGGTGGCAGGTGTCTGAGGCAGTTGCCACGGACCTGCCGCGGCAGTTGCCGGTATCTGAGGCAGCTGCCCCTGCCTTAGCGGTGTCTGAGGCAGCTGACACGGACCTGACGCTGCATTTGCTGGTGTTATGGGCATCTGTTTTTATTTTTATTTATTATTATTATTGAGTGTGCCTGAAAGCGCACACTATATGTTATCCACCGCGCTTTTTCTTATTCTTACGCCCTTTTTTTGTCTCGCTACTCCTCCCAGAGTTTTTGACGCACATACACAAAACGGGTATCAAAACGACCGGCTCGGCCGGGAATCAATTGCTATGTCTTTTCTAAGAGATTTGCGTGTTTTTTTCGCGAATTTATTCGAGAATAACTGAGAAAAATTTCCCATAAAGAATGAATGGGGAGGCCCGAAAAAAAATTAATTTCAACAGACATTTTAAACAATGAACTGCTCTGGCATACTTTCACCGAGAGACTTTATTTAAACTTTAAAACGGAGGTATGCTTGCCTTCTCTTCAGGGATTCACTACACTCATCGACAGCTTTTACCGTTTTTAAACTATCAAGGCTCAAAGTTCAGCAGGTTTTAGTCAAACTTCTGGGTTTATAATGGGTGTGTATGTGGTTTTCCTAGAGTGATGACATCATCAGTTAGAGTGAGGAGCAGGGAGAAAAATCACTGAAAAAATAAAAGGTATTTCACTACCGTGGCCTCAAATGCCCCACTACAGACACGATTTATACATAGAAACGTAGGAAAATTCAAGCAGTCGCAGTGATAACACTGTTGAAGCTGTCTCTTTTATAGTTTTGGCTTGGTAAAGGCTAATTGATCGATTACTCCCATCCTCAGCCTCATATACTGCCATGTTAAAAAGGAGGGACATTTTCTGAAGGAAGGCAGAAGTAACATTTCTCTCTCTTGCTCCTACGAGCACATTTCTTCATTTATCTACACAAAACGCCATGTAGACGATCAGGAAGGTCTCATCGTGCCTCAGGTTAAGCCGGTTCAATGATTGGAGTTACGGTTTTGGCCTGAAATCCTTCCTGTTCGAGAGGAGGTCTCAGCATTTTCTCTCAGTTTCTAAGTGACATTCTAACAGGTGCTCCACTGATTACAGTTGGTCCTGGTTGCTAGGCAACCTCAGCAACCTTAAACGTCTGTGTAAAATGGCTGACAAAGATAGCAGAGCGTTAGCGCGCGCACACACACACACACACACATACACAGTAACACACACACACACACACACACACACACACACACACACACACACACACACAGATTGAAACACATGAGACAAAAGAAGAAAAGACTTAAAAATGGCAGCCATTTGAGTAGTTCTTGGCACCTTTTTGAATCTGGCTGTGTAAAATGGCAGACAGAAACAGCAGAGCAGCTAGCGCGTTAGCGTCGCATTGAGTGCTGAATCGTACGTTGGCGTCGCCGCCATATTGGATGGGGCAGATCTGCCGGTAAACTAATACAAGGAAATGGACTGAACTTCATAAAGCGCCTTTCTACAAAGTGCTTTAAGTTAATGTCTCTTATACACCCATTCACATACACACACACACACACACACACACACACACGCACACACAGACAGTAACACACACACACAGACACACTTTGAGGCTGTAAAGACATGCTATTTGCAAACATTAGCGACCAATGCTAAAATTAGTGCTAATTAACATTAGCCACTAGGAATTAAATACATGTTAATTACTAACATGGTAATGCTAACATGCTAATGCTAACTGCTAGCGCATCAGCGTTAACATGCTAATGTTAACATGCTAATGTTAACTGCTAGCGCATCAGTGTTAACATGCTAATGCTAACATACTAATGCTAACATGCTAATGCTAACATGCTATTTGCAAACATTAGCGACCAATGCTAAAATTAGTGCTAATAAACATTAGCCACTAGGAATTAAATACATGTTGATTACTAACATGGTAATGCTAACATGCTAATGCTAACTGCTAGCGCATCAGCATTAACATACTAATGCTAACATGCTAATGTTAACTACTAGCGCATCAATGTTAACATGCTAATGCTAACATGTTAATGCTAACATGTTAATGCTAACTTACTAATGCTAACATGCTAATGTTAACATAGTAATGCTAACATGCTAATGTTAACTACTAGCGCATCACTGTTAACATGCTAATGCTAACATGCTAATGTTAACATGCTAATGTTAACATGTTAATGCTAACATGCTAATGCTAACATGCAAATGCTAACTGCTAGCGCATCAGTGTTACCATGCACATGTTAACATGTTAATGCTAACATGATAATGTTAACAAGCTAATGCTAATGCACGCATCAGTGTTACCATGCGCATGCTAACATGCTAATGTTAACATGCTAATGCTAACTGCTAGCGCATCAGTGTTACCATGCGCATGTTAATATGCTAATGCTAACATGCTAATGTTAACATGCTAATGCTAACATGCTAATGTTAACATGCTAATGCTAACATGCAAATGCTAACTGCTAGCGCATCAGTGTTACCATGCACATGCTAACATGCTAATGCTAACTGCTAGCGCATCAGTGTTAACATGCGCATGCTAACATGCTAATGCTAACATGCTAATGCTAACATGCTAATGCTAACATGCTAATGTTAACTGCTAGCGCATCAGTGTTAACATGCTAATAACATGGTAAAGCTAACATGTTAAAGCTAACTGCTAGCGCATCAATGTTAACATGCTAATACTAACATGCTAATGCTAACATGCTAATGTTAACATGCAAATGCTAACAGCTAGCGCATCAGTGTTACCATGCGCATGCTAACATGCTAATGTTAACTACTAGCGCATCACTGTTAACATGCTAATGCTAACATGCTAATGTTAACATGCTAATGTTAACATGCTAATGCTAACATGCTAATGCTAACATGCAAATGCTAACATGCAAATGCTAACTGCTAGCGCATCAGTGTTACCATGCACATGCTAACATGTTAATGCTAACATGATAATGTTAACATGCTAATGTTAATGCACGCATCAGTGTTACCATGCGCATGCTAACATGCTAATGTTAACATGCTAATGGTAACTGCTAGCGCATCAGTGTTACCATGCGCATGGTAATATGCTAATGCTAACATGCTAATGTTAACATGCTAATGCTAACATGCAAATGCTAACTGCTAGCGCATCAGTGTTAACATGCGCATGCTAACATGCTAATGCTAACATGCTAATGCTAACTGCTAGCGCATCAGTGTTAACATGCGCATGCTAACATGCTAATGCTAACATGATAATGCTAACATGATAATGCTAACATGCTTATGGTAACTGCTAGTGCATCAGTTTTACCATGCGCATGGTAACATGTTAATGCTAACATGCTAATGTTAACATGCTAATGCTAACATGCTAATGTTAACTGCTAGCGCATCAGTGTTAACACGTAATGCTAACATGCTAATGCTAACATGCTAATGTTAATTGCTAGCATGTAAGCGCTAGCTGCTCCTGTGTCTAAATAAACATGTTAAAAATGACGTGAGGTGTGCTTTTTGGATACAGACCCCCAGCAACAGCCCACTTGTCACTCTCAAAATTTCTTTTCTAGTACTGAATTTGCTGAGCAGTGTCAGTAATAATGCATGGGGGCGACAGGGCCAGAGTCAGGCACACTCAAAATTTCTTTAGAAATTTTCTAGTTATTATTATTATTATTATTATTTATTTATTTTTTATTTTATAAAACCGTCGTCAGAGTTGTATTAGCCTCATTGGTAATAGCTAGTTGGTATTACGTGAGTTCTGCATTAATTTGCGAGGTTTGAATTAATCTCAACTGCTGCGTGTGTATGTGTGTGTGTCACGACAGTTGCTGCTCTTATGGGCATTTGTTTTTATTTTTTTAAATGTATTTTATTTTAGTCATTGTTGTATTAGATTACATTTCATAACATTTCTTTTACGTGAGTTCCGCATTAGCTGACCTGCCGCTGTGTGTGTGTGTGTGTGTGTGTGTGTGTCTGAGGCAGCTGCCAAACACACACACACACACACACACACACAGCAGGTCCACGGCAGCTGCCTCAGGTACCGCTAAAGCGGTGGCACACACAAAAACAAATGCCCATAATAGCAGCAACTGTCGTGACACACACACACACACACACACATACACGCAGCAGTTGAGAGATCAATTCAAACCTTGCAAATTAATGCAGAACTCACATAATACCAACTAGCTATTACCAACGAGGCTAATACAACTCTGACGACTGTTTTATAAAATAAAATTAAAAACAGATGCCCATAACACCAGCAAATGCTGGGGCAGGTCCGTGTCAGCTGCCTCAGACACCGCTAAGGCAGAGGCAGCTGTCTCAGATACCGGCAACTGCCGCGGGCTGCCACCGGAAATGCCACTACTAGCTGCCGCTGCCACGAATTGAGCCAGCCCCTGCTGGAGGATTGGGGTGGCAGTAGCTCAGTCCATAGAGACTTGGCTTGGGAACAAGAGGGTGGCTGGCTCAAGTCCAGCATGGAACAAAGTATGGTAGTGCCCAACACAGTCTCATATAAAAACGTACCCTGGCTACGTTGGTCCAAAGTGCAAAAACGTAGAGGGGTTACAATAATGGCCTTCGAATTGTGTGACTGTTACATTTTTTCTGCTTATCCTTTTTTATGGGTTTGCGTCTAAGTCACTTGACCTTCAAGATTCCGGCAGTGAGAACAAAAAAACATGGCGGACATTTCTCTCATTTTTAGTGAAAAAATAAATAATTTGAGTTTCTGCATAAAAATGTGTTTTAATTACATTTCTAGCAAGAAATATATATTTTATTTTCATAATATTCACTCAGTGAATGTACATAATCACTAGCTTGCTCGCTGTTATGAAGATTTTTCAGACCTCGCCAGAATAATGTAAAACTGAAACGTTTTGGTTGCTATGGGCGCTGCTATCGCCTAGCATAGCTGTGGCCACAGACTTCACATTTCCACGATTTCGCTCCGTCTGACGGATCAAACCCTCAACAACTACATGCGTTGCATCTGAGGTTGATTTGCTGATCAACACAGTATTCCGTGGCAGCGGGTGTTGTGGTGATTCAAACCACCCCGAATTCTGTAGACCTGATGTAGAGCAGAGAGATATTAAGTTTAAAGAAGACAAAGACAAGTACTTCAGTTTCACCTGTTGCAAGAGGGAGAACCTAGCTTTTAGTTCTTACAGACCCCGCGGTCTGTACACCTTTACGCTCTGCTGAGTTCTGGGGCTCTCTGGCTCCGGCTTGTTCCTTACCTTGGCCTGAATTCAGATGCTTTGTAGCAGTTTCTAGTTGGGCTCACACACACAGACCTCAGGCTCAGGTTTGCACCCAGACACAAACTGCAAAAACACTCTGTTGGTTATACAACATTCTTAAAAGCAATAGTTCAACATAATCACACAGTTTAATATCTTTAAATGATTATTAGGCACTTCAGATAATATAATCCACAATTCCCCCTTTTGATCTCTACTCAGAGATCAATAAATTCTCACACTTGTAATGCATACCATGGGCTCCTAAAGGGCATAAAATCATACTTTTACATGCTCATGAGTATCGTCCTCATCCTCGTCATCCTCTCCTGGTGGGACCTGCATCTGTGCTCTATCGTGTTGAGGAAGTGCGATGGCGGTGGTTATTAAGTCGCAATTTTGGAAGGGGAGCTCACAGTGAAACCAAAGAATAACAGACACTATTAAAATTGAAAGCATAGTCAAAACCAACAACAACAAGGGGGGGGGGGGAAATGATGAACATTTCGAAACTTTACACTTTATATAATTAGGTAAAAATAATATGCAAGCAAAACCTTCTGGTTGATAAGTCCTGTTTTTCTTTCCTTTGTATCCTAAGCGGTGTGGTGTATTTTTGAGCCTGCTTTAGTTGAACGTATAGGAATTAGCAGAAGTAAACAGATGTCTTACGTAAAATTGGAGAAAGCTTTTAGCACCATAGAAGGAGCGATTGGCTGTCATCCTAATGTCAACTATCTTCTGTAGGTCTCCCCATTTAAGGTATACATGTGAGGATTGCTGTGAGCCTGTGAGATGACTAGCTCCAGGCTTGCACCCCTGGTCATCATTACCAAATACGGAAGAATGTATGGTTAAACGTTCATAACATTAGCATGTGGTCGCTTCATTTGCATTTTAGTATATAGCAGGGCAACGCCTTAACACAGGGAGAATCGGGGCTGCAATCTGACCATAGGGACCTCAGCAGTCTTTAATCTGACCTCAAGGATTCTCTTCATGCACGCAGAGTATGTAATGGCTTGTAATAAAAAAGGAGCATTCCTTAAGAAATAAGCCTAGAGTTCTGTTTATTCTTTTCCACTCAAACAAGCACGAGGAGAGTCGTCAATACACGACAGAAAATTCCTGGCACCCCAGATGGGACTCTGCATCTGAAAAAAAACTCCAGCTCTCCAACCCCAGGGAGAGAGGGAGACAGACAGCTGTTAGAGGTGAGTCTTCTCTCTTTTTCTTTTTTATGGTTGGAGAGGCCTTGGAGGCCTCAGACAGAGCGAACGTGTGCTTGAGTGAGAAAGAGTGCAAAAAGCTAAATTAATGAGGTCCCTAAAAACTAAATTGTAATGATAAAGAGAAGATTCTCACAATTGGAAGCCCTAAATTTTAAAGTTTTATGAACTAAAGAAAAGAGATGGAATACAAGCTCATTGATCCGGAGTATATAGTGTGCACCTATAACTCTGAGGAAATGCAGCTTTGCAGCTAAGAAGAAATATAATTGAAAATATGTGTGCAAAAATTTGATGCTAAAATTCTCATTATGGAGATTTTTTAAAGTCGTATCCGGCGTCTGGGATTTCGTGCAGCCCTAAGCTTGTTACGCGCATTTGAGACCAAAAGATTAAAGGTGACAGTGATAAATGAAAGTCGCACATATTATTTGAACCTATACATGCGTGTGCGAATTGGAAAAGTCCTAGGCAAATTATAAAAGATAGGGTGTAAGGTAAGTATGTATTTAGGAAGTCGCACGCCCAAATTAAGAAGTGTCAGAGATTAAGGATTTGTGTCTGATCAGCACTAAAAATCCTGTAGAGAGAAGAAGTTATAACAGAGAAGAGCTCAGTGAAGTTAACTGATTACATTCTTGTCTTTCGTACTGTATTGGGAGGACAGCGTGAGGATTCCGCAGGAGAAAGGTTACTCCTGTAAGTGTACGAAACTGAGATTTGAAGACAACAAAGGTTGGCGTATCTTTAATTACTGATGTGGAATTCCTGGTTAAGTTTGACGACCTTTTAATCTAAATTCGTCTGAAGGCCTTGTATAGCAGCTGCACCCTCCCTTCTCTGTTCTCCCAGCGCTCTAAGTTTTTTTCCTTTTTCTCCCTCTCACACACACACCCTGTCTAATATAAACAAAGAGGAACACACAGACACACAGAGCTACACACACACCCATAGGCTCATGTGAAGGGGGCTATCCAGCTTCTATCTTGCTGAAACTCGGGGAACTAGAGCGTGCGAGTGACCCTCCAACAAAACTCACCCGATCTGGCGTTTGCCGCGCACCAGCCGTAAATTGGGCGTGTCCAGGCGCGAAACTGGACAAGGCCTAAGCCCGGTCGGTGCGTGAACAGGCCCAGTCAGGAAGTTGCGTGTGGGGTCCCGAGGGCGTGATAGTGCCTTGTGACGACATAAACACACACACACACACACACACACACACACACACATACACACCCATCCACTTCAATTCATCCTTCTCCCTATCTCTCCTTTTTTTCTCCTCTTATTTTGCTATTATTACTATTGTTGTTTGTGGCTTGTTTTTGGGAAGTTTGTGTTTTTAGATTGTTTTCTTGTGCATATTTTCGTTTGTCTGTCTTTATTGAAAGCTTGTTAAGTGTCATGTTGTTAGTGTGATGGCATGTGTGATTGCTGAGTGAGTCTAGTGTTAATTAGTTGATTAGCTGCTGGTTGTATATAAAAATTGATTTTTGTAATATTTTAATGTGATCAATTTTTGACCTGACTACAGACTGACTTGTTGACTTGTTTTGGAGCTAATGATAGTTATTTTGCTTGTTTTGATTACTTGTTCAATTGTTAATTGTTTGGGTGATATATTCGTTGCTTTGATTGATTGCAAATTGTTTGACTGAATTAAGTGTTTTTTGATTTATTGAATAATTGATTTATTGATTGATTTGAGTAGTTGGTTTGATTGTTGATATTGATTGATTGCTTAATTGAGCGATTCGCTTGATTAATTGATTGAATGGTTGTTTGATTAATTGATTGGTTGATTGATTTGATGGATTGATTGATTAATTGATTAATTGGTTGCTTATTTTATTGATTGGTTACTGATTGATTTATTGATTATTGATTCCATTTTTGAGCATTTGGTTTAATAAATTTTAGCTAGTAATTAGCACTGGATTCAATTGATGATAGAATAGTCTATGGTTACATCTTGATTTATTGGCTTACAGTTGTCGTATCTGCTTATTGAGGTTGCAGAAGACTAACATAGTTGAGTGGAATTGATTAATTGATTATTGATAAACCTATTTAAGACAAGGATGGCCGATTTGGGGAATGGGAATTTGACCATCCCATACTAAACTAATTATAACTAACCTAACCTAACTTTTGATATTAAATTTGATTTAATCAATTAAAATAAACATAACCACACTGGTGTCCATTGCCTTACCTCCATGGTTATATAGTCTCTTTATAATACAATTGAAATTAGACTAGATTAGAAAAAAAATAGAAATTTTAAACAAGTACTGAAAACATTAAAACAAATATATATTTGCATATGATATACACATCCAGCATATGACATTGTTGCATCACTGACTCTCTTAAAATACATGAATAAATCAAGGTTGTTCACTAGCAATGATGGTTTCTGATCTGCGCACAATTTAAGGCATTTAATTTAAACACCTGAAAAATGAAATAACGTCTAAAACGTGGTTTGATGAGTAATTTTGGGAAAAAGGGTGATTGAGTCTTGTTTGTTGAGATTCAGAAAGGGTGTTTGAATAAAACAATTTTGACAAACTGTTGGTTTACTCCAACTACTCTTTTTGGGGGCCCTAAGAAAAACGGGTGGTCTATTGTTTATTTCAGGGACTGCATAATAACTTAAGTACAAGAGGCTACAGTGTAAAACAAAGATCTGAACCTTCCGCTTTCCAATTTTCCTGTACCAATGTTAAAGAAACTGAAAAATAAAAACTCCAGTGTGGCAATGGGTGCGAGTTCAGCAAAAGCAACCACGCCAGTGGAGATTGTTGAGAAAAATAATCCCCTTGTGAAGGGTATTGGTAAAATATCTAAGAAATTTAACCGAAGATGGCCAGAAATAGATCAAGTTTGGCCTGCAGAAGGGACCTTTGACCCAGAAGTGATACGAACGTTGCAAGTGCTCGTCAACACATACAAAGCAGAACAGAAGAAAGGCAGAAAGGGGCAGATAAGAAAGGAAAAACGGGAAATTGAATTGGCAATTTTGGAGCTGTTTAATCAAGAGGGGCAAAAACTATTAAAAGTAGCAAAGGCCAGGTTGGACAAAAATATAGAAAGATCTCTGGAGACTGCAAAATTAGCCGAAAAACACAATGCTCCCTTCTCGCACATTTCTCCGCTTATGACGCCTCCACCTTACGAGACAAAAAGTGAAAGCATGTCACTTTATCCGCAGTTACCTCTACTCACGACAGAAGGTAGATACAGTCTGGAGAGTGATGATCACCAGATACTGGAGACTGGAAGAGCAACAACGACTATAGTGATGACACCTGAGACCAAAAGTAAACAACGACCGACCTCATCAGCTAGTGGAGGCCCATGCACATTGAAGACACAGCTGAAGGATAAAGATGCAGATACAAAAAAGAAGACATTAAAAAGCATCAGAGAAGACTCTAAGGATGACATATTCATTGGAGGATATGCTCCTTCAATCAAGAAGCTACTCGCCAGAGCTGAAAGACGAGGCAAGAAGACGAGTAATGCACGCAAGACACCTGATCCTAGTGACAGCGATGACGATAGCAACACCTCTATATCGAGTGTAGACAGCGACTCCAGTCAGAAATGGGAAGAAGTGCTGGAGGAAGAATTCTGCAGATTGGAACAGGCAGATGAAAAAATACACTCTATGAGAAAAGAACTAAGGGAAATGAAAGAAGCACAGGATCGACTGAGTGAGACACTGCAGGAAGAATCCTCCCCAGAAGAGCGAAAACACGTGGAAGAGATGATGGAAGAGGTTCAATTAGCGGAGTCCCGATGCCAGATAGAGGTTGAAAAAGCAATAGAGGAGCGTGACACAACCGCAAAAAAGCTGAAAGCCCGGCTTCAAAATAGACAAAGTACACCTCAGCAACGTGAGCTACGCCGGAAACCGAAGAAATCTTACAAGCAATATCCAGTGCTTGTAAGAGGAAGAAAGTTGGAGTACAAGCCATGGCCAAACACAGATATGACAGAGATAATAGACAAGCTACCTCCATTGCAAGAGGGTGCTCACCCCTGGATTTCCAAACTGGAAGAGGCAACGATGGGCATACAGCCAGCCATGGGAGACATCAAGAGACTCCTAGCCAACTTATTGGGAGTGCCAGAAATGGAAGAAATATTAACAAGAGCAGGACTCCACAGATACGTGGCTACGTCTGTTCATGACCCAGAACTTTTTTCAGCCAATAAGGGTTGTTTGTGGAAAGCATTGAAGGATATTTACCCTACCAATGTGCATCCTGATAATATTCTCATTGATCTATTGGGAGAAAGTGAAAACCTGAGGGCTTATGTGGCCAGAGCTCACCAACAGTGGAGAAATGTCACTGGGAGAGACCCAGATCTCAATGAATTGGAGAAATCCATAATGAGAGACAAGATTCAACAAGGATTACCCCTGCCAGTGAAAAATAAGCTAGCAGAGGTTGTGGGCTTGAATAGCGTGACAAGGAGTGTCTTCACCGACCATATTGCCCATCAAGTTGAACTGCATCGTAAAAAAGAACATGCACAGAAGGCACAAGATCAAGAGACACTCAGAAAACTCAATCAAATCCAGCTGGCAGGACACAAAAACAAAGAAAAGAAGCAAGCACCAGTCATGCAGGAGCCGTCACCACCAGCTCAACCACCACACCTTCTAGCAACTACACCAGTCACTGCTCAACCTCCACCAGTCCCAGTACAACCTCAGGGATGGAGAATACCAAACAGCAGAGGTGCTGGACGAGGCGGCAGAGGAATGGGTAATAGAGACGCTTATTTACCACCGCCACAATGTTTTAACTGCGGCCAAGTGGGCCACCTAGCTCGAAACTGTGGAAGACAAGTAACAGGGAACCTGAGAGGGGGGTACCCCTACAGAGGGCCTGGACCTCGTGCACAGCAATGGCAACAACAGCGACCACCAACAGGACCGGTGAACCCTTATAGGGGACCGGCACCAGGATTTTAGGGCTGCCCAGATAACCCGAAAGGGGGGTGTCAGCTAGTAGTGTCTAAACCGGAAGATGATCCAACCATTTGGGTAAAAGTAAACGATCGACCATTGAAACTGATGGCAGATTGCGGAGCCACTTTTACCTGTATCCGACCTCATGATGCTACACACCTTCCTATGTCTGGCAAATATGTTCGGACAATCGGATTTGAGGGAATAAAACAGCTGATACCTTCTACAAAACCTGTAGAGCTCCGCTACAAGAATCAAAAGACGACAATACCTATCCTTGTTTCAGAACAAACCCCCATAGGACTTCTTGGAAGAGATGCACTATGCAGACTGAAGTGCACAATAAAATGCACACCTGACGGCTGTCTGGTGGAAGTGCCACATGATTATGACCACCAAATGACTATGAGAGCAGAGGCAGAAGCACCAGTGGTCTACTGGATTGGAAATCTCAGTCAAGATCTGATTGAACCAGCGAGAGTGTGGGAAAAGTTCATCATCGCAAACCTACCAGGAGCTAGGTTACCAGAGTATACACCACACTGCACACTCCAATATTTTAAGGATCCAGCGAAGTCAGACCCAGATGAATGGCTGAAAACACAACCGAAAGAAGTTCCACTCAGCTCAGGATGTATAATACTGGGCCCACAAGGTGCAGCAATGAAATTAAATAAAGACGTCTATTTGAATCAAGAACACAGAATCGAGGGGAGTATCCCCCATGTGACTCTAATGATTGCCGCAGATTATGAACAGAAGCATATTGGGGCAATGATGGCAGAATCGGAAGATGCCATCTTTGTAACGACAAAAGAAAACCCAGCTGTCTGGATAAGTACAGATCGGCAATTCATCAAGATTATGATCTCAGCACAGGGAGTTGGTCAGCCACAGACCGTACAAATGACGAATGAGTCAATGCTGTCTGTAACACCTGACAGGAACCTCATGGAGGAAATGCTACAGCAGGTCCAGGAATGCTTGTGGTCTCATCACAACACAGACATAGGACTGGTGAAATCAGCGCAACCAGTGAGAGTGGAACTCAGACCGGGAACTAAACCGCCCTGGAGACCGCAATATCCTTTGAAAGAAGAAGCAGTCCAAGGAATTGAACCTCAAATAGAGGGTCTGCTGCAGGCAGGAGTTTTGAAGACAACCAACGACCCCCAAAGCAATATGCCTCTTCTGCCAACAAAGAAGCCTGATGGATCGTATCGCCATGTACATGATCTCAGAGCCATAAATGAAGTGGTCATAGACTATCCAGCAGATGTGCCAGATCCACATACGCCGTTAGCCCAAATTCCACCAGAAGCTACCTGCTTCACAGTCATTGATCTGTGTGGAGCTTTCTTCAGCGTTCCACTGGCCGAAGAAAGCCAGGGATTATTTGGATTTACATACAAAGGACAATCCTTTGTGTATACACGTTTGCCAATGGGATTTAAGCACTCTCCTCACCTCTTCAATAAGGTGTTGAAAGATGATTTGGAAGGAGTAGGATCTCAAGTGAGCAGCACAATCATACAGTATGTAGATGATATACTTCTCTGCTCAACGGATAAAGAAACATGCCACAAAGACTCGATTAAGCTGCTGCAGATCCTAGCAGAGAAAGGACATAAAGTCTCACAGAAGAAATTACAGTACTGTCAAGAACAAGTTGTGTATTTGGGCCAGACAATTACGCAAGGACATCGAAGCATTTCTGACGATCATCTGGAAGCCATAAGGAAGGCACCAAGACCCAGGACAGTCAGAGAAATGATGAAATTTCTGGGAATTACAGGCTATAGTTCTGCATGGGTTGAAGATTACACCAAACTTACAGGTCCTTTGAGAGCTATGATCAAAGATGCAGGAAGTGGTCAATTGCATTGTAATCTCACCTGGACACAAGAAGGTTGTCTAGCATTTGCAACGATTAAACAAAAGCTACTTGAGGCACCAGCATTGGCACTGCCTGATTATTCTAAAAATTTTGTGATGTATTTCTCTTCGTCTCCTGACGGCAGATATGCATGTGCAGTTCTTGCTCAGCCCACTGGTACAGGGACTAGCCCTCAGCCAATAGCATACTATTCTTCTGCTTATTCAGAAGTGGAAATGGGCCTTGCCCCATGCTATAGAGCGCTGACTGGAGTTTATCGAATGTATGAGAAAGCAGCAGCCATTACTATGGGCTATGCATTAACTATTGTAACTCACCACAGTCTGAGAAATCTTTTGAATCATGGCAAATTTATTCTAACAATGCCTAGAATTAGAGACTATCACAGACTCATAGAACAAGAGGATGTAACTTTAGTCAGGTGCAGCACGATTAACCCGGCTGACACTTTGCCGACTCCTGAGGACGGGGAGCCCCACGATTGTCTAAGAGAAACAGAGAAATATTCTAAACTTCGATCAGACCTTCAAGCACTCCCACTTAGAGAGCCAGATTTAGAATACTGGACTGATGGATCGTGTTACAGAATTGGAGACAAATTAAATGCAGGATATGCAGTTGTTAAAGCGGAAGGCTCTAATTTTGTAACTGAGAAAGCCGAAGCTGTTCCACAGCCATGTTCAGCACAGCTGGCAGAACTGATTGCTCTAACACAAGCTTGTCTAATGGCAGAGGGTAAGCGTGTGACAATTTACACTGACTCTGCATATGCTCATTCAGTTTGTCATCTTTTTGCTGCTGTATGGAAGGGTCGCGGCTTTAAGAAGACTGACGGATCCCCCATACAACATTGTGCGCAAATTGTGAAATTGCTAAATGCTGTAATGAAACCTAAAGAAATAGCAATAGCTAAATGTGCAGCACATAAATCAGATTCATCTCGAGTCACACGAGGTAATAATGCAGCAGATGAAGCCGCAAAGGCAGCTGCTAATGCACATAACACAGAGAAAGTTCTTTTAGTCACACATGCAGTAGACTTAGAAGACAATATCACACTCAGAGACATAGTATTGATGCAAGAAGGAGCCAATGTAATGGACAAACAGCTGTGGGAAACTAGAGGTGCAAGTCAAGATGCCACGGGCCTGTGGAGAAATCATGAGGGCCTGGTGGTTGCACCTCCAGACTTATTGGGGCTACTGATTCAGGACGCTCATGGGCTCGCCCATGCAGCGAGGGGGGAAGTAAGAAGGAAAATTACAAAGGAGTATGGTTTTTGGGCACCGTACTTGCTCGAACAGATTGATTACATCATAGGCAGATGTACTATCTGTCTAAAAAACAACGTTCGGAGGGGAATGATAGTTTCTCCTGGTCACATACCAACCCCAAGAGGCCCTATGCGTGAACTAGTCATTGATTTCACTGATATGATTCGTCCAGTAGGAGGTAAGAGATACATGTTGGTGATTGTTGACAGGTTTAGCAGGTGGGTGGAAGCATGTCCCACTAAAAGAAAAGATGCTTCATCAGTAGCTAAGTTCCTTTGCAGAGAGGTAATCCCTCGATGGGGACTACCAGATAGGATTTCATCAGATAATGGTAAAGAGTTTGTTGATAAAACAGTGAAGCTTATTTTGCAAAAATTAGGCATTAAGCAACGTTTTGGAGCGGTGTATCATCCACAAAGTCAAGGTATTTGTGAAAGAATGAATGGAGTTCTTAAAAACCGTCTCATTAAGATCTGTCAACATACGGGGCTCAATTGGATTGAAGGGCTCCCATTAGCATTGATGGCTTGCAGATCCAGTGAGCTTCGTGAGTTGCATATGACACCATTTGAGTTAGCTGTAGGTCGCTGCATGACCACACCTAGCTTGCGCACTAGCGGGAAGGGCCCAAGCCTATCTCTGCTGGAAGACAATATGAAAGCTTATGTCAAATACATGTCTAACCTCCAAAGGAGTATTTCTGCTTATGTCACTCAAAAACAGGAACAAAGAAAGAGGAACACAGAGGTGCCACCATCCTACCAGGGGATAAGGTGTTCGTGAAAGTGTTCCGCAGGAAGTGGTTTCACCCTCGTCGAGAAGGACCATTCCAAGTCCTTCGCAGCACAGGAACTGCAGTTCAGGTAGAGGGATCACCTACCTGGTTCCACGTCAACCACTGCATCAAAGCACCAGAGGATAACGAAGGCGATGGAGAACAGCCACGAGACACAGAGAGTGGTGACGATCCGGAGGAGGAACAGAGGCATAACGACGATGATGGAAGTAATGTTGATCATGCATCTGCTTCTATGGGCGCCGAGGGCCATGCTTGCTTCGACACCATCGACTTCCAGCATGCTCCAGAACCAACGGAGCCACAACAAGGGAGAAAATCAACCCCAGATCAACCAGTCGAACCAAGAAGCCCCAGACCGGTTCGGGAGATCCGAGTCCCTATTCGGTTCAAAGACTACAGTTAAAGGAGAAATCAGGAGCTCCATCTTGCTTCCGTGTAGCTGCCCGATAGGAGCTAAAGCAGACTTCGATCTAGCTCTATGGCAAAAAGAGGGAGCAGCAGTGGCCATAGTAGGAGAACAGCTGGAAGAAGCTAGCTCACTCTTTCCACAGAGAAGACGCTTCCTAAAAGAAGAAGAAAATGGAGACTGTTCACTATTAATACAGAATGTCAATAAAGATGATGAAGGGACTTACTTGTGTATTTACTATGAGCCAAGCCAGCTGAATCACTCCTATCAGCAGGTGGACTTCATAATAATGGAAAAAGGAAACACGTCAGCATCAGAACCAGCAGTCCCAACTCTGCGGCCCTCCCCAGCTCCGGGAAGTGCCAGTCAGCCCAATGCACTTGAATCAACGGCAACAGAGATTGGAGCCACAGAAACGGTTGTTACAGTTTTGGAAAGGACAATAATAACAGAAATGCCTGAGCTTCTCGTACAGACTGACGAGGACGGAGATGACACGACGGAAGAAGGAAAAAGAGGGACAAGGTCAGTGCCTGTCAGAGAAGAAGTGGAAACAGATGCAGAGACGCAAGGGGGGATGAAACGTCTGAAAGATCCCTTGTATAGACAAGCAAAGAGAAACTTGTGGTATCAATGGGCAAGTTATACAGGAAGAACTACTGCAAAAGAAGACTGTTACGTTTGCTCCAGAGCCAGAGAGAGCATTCTGCTAGTCACAAACACTCAGTACAGCTGGAAGAACTGTGAAAACGCCAAATCTGAGTGGATACAATATATGAGCAGACCCCAGAGTAAGTTTGAGATTGATATTGAGTTGGACCTGTCACCACTCTGTGAAGCAGAATGTCTCCAAATGCTGGGGTCTAAAGAATACTACAACAGCACATTGATGAATGGACTGGTATACATAGACTTGAAAGATCTAAAATCGCCCATAAAGAAAGTGGGAGACCGATGTGCCATGCTAGACGTGAGAGTGGAGAAGGACTTAAGGCCGGTGCCATCGGGGACGGAGCTGGAAATAGTGGGAACGTTTGAATGCTTCGAGAAAGAAGGAAGCAGAGATGTGGGAAAACTGCGGCGCAGTCTCTGTGAGACAATTTGGGAACTAACCCCTAAACGTAATGGAGGGTGCGTCCCATCTGACCCTAACTCAAGAAGGGAATCAGCTCTAGCTCTAAAGAAAGGAAACCAGACCCGACCAGCTCCCAAGGTGTGCCCATATCACTATGCAACACAAGCAGTTGCAGACCAGTTTTGGCTCTGTGGAGGTGAAATACTACTCAGCGCGCTGCCACTACACTGGCATGGGAGATGTGCCCGTGTCCAAGCCATCCAGCCAGTTATCATCATCCCAGGACGGGAAGTTGGGGCACCTAGCGGATCGAGGACCCGACGAGAGGCTAACCCACCCAGCAAGGAGCCCTACTTGAACAGATTGGGGGTCCCTGTTGGGGTTCCAAGTCACGCCAAGGCAATAAACGATATCACAAGCACGCTGACAGCCATCTTCCTGCCTCAAGTGGGAGTAAAGACTAATACTGCCTGGATAAATTACATCTTCTACAATCAACAAAAGTTTGCAAATGAGACTGATGCAGCTCTGAGCGCGCTGGGAGAACAGCTTGCTGCAACAAGTAAGATGGCCTGGCAGAACCGACAAGCGCTTGACTTCCTGTTAGCAGAACATGGAGGAGTTTGTGAGATGGTCGGTGACCAGTGTTGTACATACATCCCCAACAATACTGCCCCAGATGGAAGTTTCACCAAAGCCATGACAAAGATTAAAGATCTTCGGAACAACCTAACCCAAACCGCCGGATATGGCCATGGGATGTTAACCTGGTTGGAATCACTCCTAGGAGGATGGGGTGCGTTCTTTGTCAAGATAGGAATGGCTATTATAGCTTGCTTGACTGTAATGTCATTGGTCCTCTGCTGCTGTATTCCAATTGTGCGAGGACTGATCTCAAAAGGCATATCAAGAGCAATGAACATTCAAGCTCTCCAGATGGCAGTCCTCAGAAATGGACCGCATTCAAAGAACGACTTGGAGCAGTGCTTTCCAACAGGACCTTGGAAGCTCAGTTAAGGATGCGAAGGACTACTGAACCTAGATCTTTGTTTGATCTCGAAGGACGAAAGGACGAGGAGCCTAAGGAATTTTGTCACCCTATCATTTCTATCTTTCTCTCACCCCTCTATCTTCTATCTTAATGGCCGAGGCAGTAATGAAGACTGACCTCCAACAGTGGGGTCAAGTGCTAGTAACCTCTGACTACCAGGTAAAAGGGTAAATCAAGCAACGAAGACCATCGTTTCAAGGAGTTGTTCCTTTGGATTTAAGGACAAGGAGCTGTTCAAGTGAGGTTCTAAGACTACCTCAATGCCTGCACATGGATGTTGTTTTATGTAAGATGTATTTCAAGGGTTCTTACATGACAATGTTAGTCTATCAAAGCTAAGGATAAAAGAAAAAAGGAGTTTGACATTATATTGCATGTTTGTATAAATTTATTAATGCATAGAGTTTTTCCTGATAATTGAATGAAGCTAAGGTTAAAAGTTCAAGGGGTTTTTGAGTATTATAGGAAATGATGATTATAGTGCACCAATGATTCACTGTTGATATTTAGCTTTAGTTGGTCGTTTACTGCAAAGCTTGAACTAGTGGGTATGCGTAAGCTGTTATAACGACGATATTTATTCATCACTTATGTTCACTTTTAGTAGATGTTTGATTAGCAGCTAAGGTTAAAGTTGAAAGTTTCTTATGCACATGTTATACATTTATAGGGGGTTTTTAAGTTGTGGAAGCCTGACGGCTTCCAAGGGGGGAATGTGTGGTGTATTTTTGAGCCTGCTTTAGTTGAACGTATAGGAATTCGCAGAAGTAAACAGATGTCTTACGTAAAATTGGAGAAAGCTTTTAGCACCATAGAAGGAGCGATTGGCTGTCATCCTAATGTCAACTATCTTCTGTAGGTCTCCCCATTTAAGGTATACATGTGAGGATTGCTGTAAGCCTGTGAGATGACTAGCTCCAGGCTTGCACCCCTGGTCATCATTACCAAATACGGAAGAATGTATGGTTAAACGTTCATAACATTAATATGTAGTCGCTTCATTTGCATTTTAGTATATAGCAGGGCAACGCCTTAACACAGGGAGAATCGGGGCTGCAATCTGACCATAGGGACCTCAGCAGTCTTTAATCTGACCTCAAGGATTCTCTTCATGCACGCAGAGTATGTAATGGCTTGTAATAAAAAAGGAGCATTCCTTAAGAAAGAAGCCTAGAGTTCTGTTTATTCTTTTCCACTCAAACAAGCACGAGGAGAGTCGTCAATACACGACAGCGGTACCACCCCTAGGAGAGTTTGTAACCTTAGTGGCTATATCAACACAACTCAGTAGCAATCTGCAACATTGAACAATGATTAAAATATGTGATGAGATAAAAAGTATAATATGATAAGTAACTTAAAGCCTTACGCCTGGCGTGTTTCCTCAGATGTTGGTTCGTCCTGAGCAGATAAGATAACAACAGGACCCAAATGTCCTGCACTTTCTTATAATCATATATCTGTGTTCTGAGCGTCACATGAACGTAATATTGTCTATGTGTTTTCCATGAGCCTGCATGGTGTGTGTGTGTGTGCTCGACTCCTTAATCTTGGTCAAGGCCATATGCGTCACACAGAACACCACATATCCCTCCTCTGGGGATATCAAATCCCCACCAATAGTTCAACACCACAGCAATGCAAGAAAGGGCGAAAACCCACTTGGGGAAAAATTCCCTTAAAACGCTTTTTGTTTTTGTTTAACCTGGGCGATCACACAATGGCCTGCATTGGTGGTTACATTATACTGATTATATGTAGAATAAGACAAAACTAAAATTTTGTGTCAAACAAAGTCCAAAAACAAAATCACAATAGTATGAGTCAGTGAGAAACTTTAAGAACCTCTCTTATGTACCCCATCATCCCATTCCCATGATGTGTGAGTTCCACTTTCAGGTCAACAAGGGCCTTTAAGCTAGCGAAGATCCCCTACAACACCAAGGTGTTAAAGAAGGTCATCAGGGAGGTCACAGATCATGTGCAAATATGCCACTGGGAGAGGAGAAAGATCAAATTTATTATTTCACCTAATAGATAAAACCCAAGCAATTAGAAGGGATTCCATAAAATTTACTTTAACTTGTTTTAGATCAAATTTCTACTCTCTTTTTGAATCAATCAGATAGAAGATATCGCAAAATCTTCGACCCATGTACATTGTGTACAGTAGAGGGTCACCACCATGGAGAGGTTACTAGCACATACGATGCATGGTGGTCTGGCATCCATCTTTGTAGAAGATTTCCATGAACAGTCGCTATCCATCAGTTGCGTATCATCATAACATAATTGTAACTTTAACCTTTTAAACATTTATTACATTACTGTGAAAACCATCATTGAAAATAGATTTTAAAAAGTGATTCATAAAATGGAAATTTCTAAATGATTAAAAATCACATCTTTTAGAATACCAACCTACCAGTAAAGCCAGAATCATTACATAAATTTAACCTAAAATGGAACACACAGGTAACAGAAAACTGATTTTATCCCCTCAATGGCTGTTGGGTGAAACACCACAGCTCCAGAGGTTCAGTCGAAGGTACAGCAGAATGTTACCATCATTACCTGGGTACACTCAGCACTGTCTTAATCAGAGCTTTGTCATGCATTGTCCATTTACCTTGAGAAAAAGTCAGGGGGTGAACAATATAACAGTCATCACATCTGTCAATTGGACAGTCAAACATAACAAGGTTAACAGTTTGGTTAGTTTGTTAATAAGCAGTTTGGTTAAAGCGCAGGAAATAGAAGTTCTGGTTGTCCCCAACACCTGGTTCCACCTGGGAGACATTTTTGATTCATACAAAATTTTCTTCATTAAAAGGATGAATTGGTTCCTCCGATGGTTTTGTGAGCTGCTCAGACACCTGTAATGATAAAATTCAAAACGTCAGTTAATCTTTTTACATATTCAGCCATTAATTCCTCCATCCAAAGCAGTTTCTCTTTGGCTTGATCAACATCAGCAGGTGAATCACCAGTTTCCTTTCCCTACTTTTTGGATAAATACTGATCCATTATCATAGCTCATTTCTGATGGTATGCCAAATTGTGGAATTATTTCTCTTGTTAAGAATTTTATGACTGTTTCAGACCCTTGATCTTTTGAGGGTGTAGCTTCAACCCATTGACTGAACCTGTCAATAATTACCAACAATAATTTTTTTACATTACTCTGAGCACAAATTTCACACTGTTCCAACACTTCATCAACCATTGATTGCAAATATGGTGGCCAATATCCTTGCTGTCTTATTATCCTAATTACTTCCCCCCTCGCACAGTGATCAACACTGTGCGCCTCAGAAATCAACATAGTCAACAACGCTACTGGTGCAACCAACAAACCCTCATGAGATTGCCACAGCCCTCTTTCATCCTTCGTTGCCCCCCTTTGTTGCCAGACGCTGTGTTCACTCAGTCCTGCATTTTGTTGCATTAGAATAATGTCTTCTGGAGTTACAATTGGTTCTAACGATACCAACGGTGTCATAATGGGAATTTCACTTTTTGCTGCTAGCTTGCTGCCTCATCTGCTGTGTTGTTACCTCATATGATGTCTTTATTACCTTTTTTGTGTGCTTGGCATTTTATTATTGCAAGTTTTGTTGGCAACATCATAGCTAAGATTAGTTCCACAATCTGCTTCTAGTGGGAGAGAAGAAAATGTTCAGAAGCCTCTGATGTCTTATGCTGTATTATTTATTGACACTTGATGAAGGAGAACTAGAGACACTCTTAAAGTTCATCAGAAGTGCTTGAGTCGGTCTCACATTCTAACGAACTTGTGATGGTGGATATACTTTAAACCCCAAAATAACACCACAAATACTATATGCCCCAGAATTATTAAAAGATAATGTCTTTACTCTTGGAGGTGTTACTGTCAGCACATTATAGTCTGGGGACACAGATGTCTGTTTACGCAGATTGGAATGGCAACAACAAGCTATCTATTATGACTAGGAAGGCAGCAACAGGCCTCTTCGACCCTGGCCACCACAGTGTTAAGATATGGTGGCCCCTAGTCAAAGACAAATAATTAATACTGCCGAGGACCACAGGGCTTTACACATGACATTGTGTAACCTAAGGACAGAAAATATAACACATACTGTAAACACCGCGCTTGGGTCATCACAAATTTGCTTCAATCAAGTAGCTCAGCGATCTTATGATGTGTATATGTGGGCTGTTTTCTGTTTTGCTTTTGTGGTGTATTCTTCCTATTCCTTGTGATCCTCCGGTGGTGATACAGATGAAGATGTTTGAAGAGAAATTCCGCCGACACCGTCATAGTCGTATAACAAGTTTATTACAACAAGCACAGTGTCGAAGCAAGTACACGTACTTGGAGAGCTTCTGGCCGAAAAATGAAAAACCCTCCCGAACTATACAGAGCAAGCCCTTATATACCATGATGAGCTTCCAGAACATGCATTTCAAGTCAACAACGTTTATAACACTTGTGTCATAAAAAAGGACAGGGAAAGAGGGGGAGACTCCTTTCCCAGGGTACCCCACCTTTTGATCTATTTACCTGATCTCTTCTTCTACCCCGAAAAAAGATAACACTTAGCCATGAAAAGGACAGGGAAAGAGGGAGAGCTTCCTTTCCCAGGGGACCCCAACAAATGGCTCTTTTGATCTATTGATCTGATCTCTTCTTCTAGAAGGAAAAGAACAGGAGACACCACCACAGGGGACCCAGACCAGTTCTCTCTCTAAGTTACTTCAAAGTCTAGTTGGCCTTAAGATAACAATAGATGACAAACCAAGTATCTTGATGTAAACCATATGTCTTGTATATAATAATATCAGCCTTAGTGTGCGACTATCTATGTGTAGACACCTCATATTCCCCCCTTCGGGACTTCGCAGAGTCCCGATAAACAGAATAGTGATATACATGGTTATAACGTTGACAAAAATGATAGTTCCTTTCAAATTAATCTTATCAATAAAGCAATTTAATGGAGTGTGAAAGTGAAAAACCTGTCTGGCAGCCATCTTTCCTGAAATGTCCTTCTATCAATCTAGACAGGAAAACTCTTTCACAGCCCCTGTGCCTTAGGCGGCCACATATAGTACTCCAATCCAATTAAAAGGAATTTTATGAATTGTATGTCAATATCAATTAAAGCAAATACATATGGAGACCTCAGCAAATAAAATCAAAAATATCCACCTTCAGGCTAGTCAACCCATCGTACCCTCCAATGGACCTGTCCCTGCCTATCCCCAATGTCCCTGACGGACTGAAAAATAAAAATAACAACTGAGGTTCCAACATATGAGCCACAAATTGAATACAATTCAACATAATAAATGGTATAACATAACATTCAAAAACAACATCTTATACATGTATTCCATATATATGTTACTCAATTTCCGTTCTTCTTTGTTATGTATCAGCCTCACAGTTCCTCCACGGTGCTGATTGAGTTGATGTTTGCTCTGAGCATCCTCCCAATGTCCTTGTTCAGCGTTCAGGCTTAATTGTCCTTTTTGATTGTTCTTATTGGAGTCTCTGAATCCCTTTAACAGCTGGGGCTCCTTGAATCATCGTCCACCCTCATGGCGGTTCTCCCCCACTCTTGTTCTGAGGGAAACAGAAAACACCAACCAGTATCTTTGCCGAAATAACATATACAGAAATAACATATACAATTCAGATTATTGATACATTTCTATATCTAATATAAATTTCATGCAAACCTATAAGCTACTTCCCCCTTTTTAACACCCATTACTATCCTACCCCTACTAAACAACTAGACAACTAAAATATATGTTAAATTATAAATGTAATTCTATTCTTCATGACCCCATTAATTTTCCTTCATTCCTTGACTCTGTGGATGATACACTGCACCAAAACACTGTTTTAATCACAATTGTTACAAAATCAATTTTACTGTTTTGTCCACGAACTCTGGAAGTTTATCTAAACCTGCTTATGACTTCTCTTTATAAAAAACTTTGGCAACAACTTTAGCAAAAACTTTGGCAAAAGACTGAGCATCCCTCTGCTTGGTTGGACAAGCTTCAGGCCATCTTGAAAAACGATCTACAACAACCAACATATACCTCTTATCTTCAACTACTTTGATCATATCAACTAAGTCCACACCTACATAGGACCTCTTGAGTTGGAATGGACCAGGTGAAATCATCACCCCCCTTAGAACATTATTTTCAAACAGATTGTGCATCTGCCTGTGACAAATCAATCCGTGCAAGTAGACATAGTGCCCAGAATCCATATTCCTCTATAACCTTTCTCTTAACTCCCCCCCTTGCAACATAAGCTACCTCATGTGCATCCTAATCCATTAGCCCTAACAGATTTTGGAGGAGCTATTATCAGTTCTTTATGATTCTTCCAAAGACCTTTAAAATCCTGGGTGGTACCCCTGTCTCTCCACAACAGTTTTTCCATCTTAGGAGCTACATCCTGCATTAAAACACATCCCTAACAGTGACTCTATACTCCAAATCAACTTCATGTGTGACCAACAAAACTTTACCCACTCTATCTGCTCCTGTGACTGCCTTTGCGGCCTCATCAGCTGCTTTGTTACCTTGCGCAACTCTGGACAAGTCTGCTCTATGCGCTGCACATTTAGCTATTGCTATCTCTTTAGGTCTCATTATAGCATGCAACAGCTTCATTATTTGTGCGTGATGTTGTATTGGGGAACCATCGGTTTTCTTAAACCCTCGGCTCTTCCACACTGACCCAAACAGATGACACACATTGTGAGCATAAGCAGAGTCCTTATAAATTGTCACTTGCTTGCATTCGGCTAACAAACATGCTTCAGTTAGCCTTCTCCACAACAAAATCATTAGCTTAAGCTTTTACTATGGCATATCCTGCACTCAACTTATCTCCCACACGATAGCAAGATCCATCTATCCAATACTCCAAGTCTGCCTTACGCAATGGGAGGGCTTGTAAGTCTGTTTTGAGCCTTGAATACTTTCCTGCCTCATGAACACAATCATGTGGCTTACCGTCCTCTGGAGTTAGCAAAGCCGGGTTCACTGTGGCACATCTCGCTAAAGTAACATCTTCTTGCTCTAGAAGCCTATAATAGTCTCTAAGCCTCGGCATGGTCAATGTATATTTACCCTAATTCAAAAGATTCCTGAGACTATGATGCGTAAGAATAGTCACCGGATACCCCATTGTAACAGATGATGCCTTATAAACAAGCACTTGTAGTGTTTTAATGACATCCGGATTAAAGGTTCCTTCCACTGGTCAGGGTTGATCAGTCCCCGGCCAACGGCGGGACCATTTTGCTGTGATTCGTGAGACCTCTTTTATTAAAGGATAATTATTTTGAACTATATCAAGTGGTGTAATTGCTTTTATGGTTTTATTGTTCTTTTTTTTCCATTTTAACTGCTTTATGTTACCAGTAAACGAATTAAACAACCAATTAATCAATTAATCAAAATAATCTTAATGTGTGTGAGGCTAATCACTTAATTTGGAGTCGCTTTACTAATTTATTTTATTGATGTATCACTATTTTATGCCACAGTCAATGAACCCAAAAAGGAAATTCACCAATTCCAAGGAACTTCAAGGGATCTATCAATACAATAAGAAATTACACCACTAAATCCACACAATGCCTCTCTAGCCCAAAAAGCTATCAGCAAAATCTCTAAATGCCAACAGATATCAATAGTAACTATGTACCACAAAGCAAGTATCCACAATCACAGCTTTTACTTCTAGCCCTTAAAGAATCTTAGATGCAATCATATGACACAAGTCAGCTCAGAATAACCCAAACAGCAGAACGTCACAATTGCAATCCCCAGTATAACAGCTTAATCGGTCAGTCTGTTGCCAAGCTTTTTCAAAATAGCACGCAAAAGCAGAAAATGCTATTTCCCACTTCAAGCTATAAACATTTAATCCTATATATATAAGCAAATAGATCTCAGCTTCTAGTGATCATAAATGCATTTACACATACTTCAAAACCAGCAGGTATAGCAAGAGTTCGTGAACAAAAGCAGTACTGGCCTTGTGCAGTGGTCTGGCTTGGAGTCTGACGTCTGACTGAACTGGTTCGTGTAACCCCCGTTCAGTCTCCGCCTTTTTCTCCGTGTCTCCCCCACAGATGCAAAGAACAATGGAAAAACAGGAGTTAGATTTTAGATTTTCTTCACAGTTTAATGTCGTATTCTTTAGTAATCCACCTTTTCTTTTTCTGTCAACACTTTAGGGTTACTGACAACATCAAAACTCACTCACTCCTTTTGATCATAATTATCTTTACACAGACTTATGTACTAATATCTCCTTACTTATCCTAAATAGATCTTTATTTATTTATTTATTTATTTATTTATTTATTTATTTATTTATTTATTTATTTATTTATTCCTCATGAATCTTCTAGGAACCATCTTTAATAGAGCTCATATAATTTATTTATAGGGATGTCTCTAAAAAGGCTCATAGCTTCATTCATCGAAATAAATGTCTTCTGAATAAGTATGTATATCATAACCTTAATCCTAATATTACCTTTGCGCTCTTCAGCACCGAACCTTATTCCACATCATTCTTTTCAACACCAGACTTAATGCACTCCACACTCTCAAGGCCTCCAACCTCAGCACTCATTCAACACTCTTCCCTCCTCTCGCTCATGGTTATTCTCTACAAAGTTATACGTTAATCTCGCCACTCCTTGTATATCGTAATACATCTTTTTCGGAAGCTCATAACAAATTATTACATCATATAGAAACGTCCTTTTTTAAGTCCTTAAAAGAGGCTCATAGATATATAAAAAATGTCTTTTTAAAAATTATATATACCATAAACTAAATCCTAATGATATAGCAATAGGTAATAGTTACATTAGATAAACACTGGAATACTGATCACATTTCTAAAACAGAAACAGAAAAAACTCTAAACACACACACAATTTCAGCCTGCAGTGCTGACGTCTCTTTCGACAGAGACAAAGACAGAGACACAGAGACAGAGACCGAGAGAGGGAGGAGGGAGTCCCTCTCCAGCTTATCAATACACTTAACTTTAACACATAATATAACAAACAGAAAGACAAATCACAATCAACAATCTATCCTAAAGACAACTCATTCATACGTCCTAATTGAGCATGCTCAGCCGCGTCCCTTTCCTTTAATCTAAATTTCTACTACCTCATGAAGTGCAAATATATCTGACAAAACGACTTCAGTCGTGTCTCGTCAGCCCACGACAGAGCGGTCATCTATCTACAAACATTTTCACCTACACTCCCAGTTATACTTTTATAACCGACCTGAACATCACCTAGTGAACCGTCCGGGTTTTAGGGCCCGTCTAAAACCGCCTCCCAGAGGGCTTTAACCGAATTCGCGGCTACCTTAAATCCTTATTCCTATTTCTTTACTCACTAACGTTCACGCTGCCGCAGACCATCTGCTGAGTTCCAAACTTCTAGCTAACGTTACTTGTTATAAGACCTCTTGCCTTTTACCTCTAACTAAACAATCCTTCACGCCCAGTCAAACTGTAGAGTTTCCAAACTCTCTAGCGTTACTAATTGTAAGATGTCTTCGCCTCTGACTACAATCCTGTATGCTCAGTCACACTGTGGAATTTCCAAATTCCCTAGCAATACTAATTGTAAGACATCCTTTCCTTTTAACTATTGCACAACCTTTCTATTCTAATGTGAACTAATAATTTTACTCTACCATCACTCCCCCCTACTACGTTGCCAGCAATGCAGTAAAGCGATGACGAGTAAACAAATTTAAACGGAGCTTCACTGCAAACATCAACACAGCATGACACACATACACCCACACCGGACCGTCTCGGTGCGACCCAACACAGCCCGACAACAGCAACAGGCAAACAGCCACCCCCCAACGGCAGAACGGAATACACTCACCTAGGATGAGAGGAGGAAAGCAGAGCCGCGTCCAGCCGCGCCTCGGTCGCAATCCGCCGACACGGTCTTAGTCGTATAACAAGTTTATTACAACAAGCACAGTGTCGAAGCAAGTACACGTACTTGGAGAGCTTCTGGCCGAAAAATGAAAAACCCTCCCGAACTATACAGAGCAAGCCCTTATATACCATGATGAGCTTCCAGAACATGCATTTCAAGTCAACAACGTTTATAACACTTGTGTCATAAAAAAGGACAGGGAAAGAGGGGGAGACTCCTTTCCCAGGGTACCCCACCAAATGGTCCTTTTGATCTATTTACCTGATCTCTTCTTCTACCCCGAAAAAAGATAACACTTAGCCATGAAAAGGACAGGGAAAGAGGGAGAGCTTCCTTTCCCAGGGGACCCCAACAAATGGCTCTTTTGATCTATTGATCTGATCTCTTCTTCTAGAAGGAAAAGAACAGGAGACACCACCACAGGGGACCCAGACCAGTTCTCGCTCTAAGTTACTTCAAAGTCTAGTTGGCCTTAAGATAACAATAGATGACAAACCAAGTCTCTTGATGTAAACCATATGTCTCGCCTTAGTGTGCGACTATCTATGTGTAGACACCTCACTTTGCTTCTGGAATTTGGGCTTGAATGTATATTTCCCATTTTCTTAACTCCTTAAGCACCGGATTTGTGATTTCCGCTAGCCAGTAGGCAGTTGCTGCCTCTGCTTGAACATTCTTGGAAATTTACACCCGAATTATCAATGTAAACACCTTGTGGAGAGCACCAAATCTTTATTTTTAGTTGACACAATGCATCTCTCCCTAGCAAATTTACAGGTGTGTGTTCAGATACTAGGATTGGCAGAATGGTTTTGTCGTTACCAATTGATAGTTAAACTGCCTTCTATTTGCACCTCTAACATTGGCTCTACATTAGCTGCTGTTGTCATTACGGCTAATTGGCCCGCCCCAATAGGATTCTCTGGGCATCCCTAGTACACATGTTTAGGCCCACCCCCGTGATTGGCCGCACTGGCGTTCCCGCTTTGAGTGGGCTGACCCTCAGACCCCCGTCCTTCTTCCTGTTGAGCCGGCCATGGATTTTTAGGACAGTCTCGACGGTTATGTCCAGGTTGGTTACATCATCAACACCGGTTATGTTGTCCAACCTGATTGCCCCTCTGGGCCGTTTCTTTCTTCCCTCTTCCTCTTGGTGGCTGTGTGTAAACATTAACAACAGGAGGAGCTTGTGGGGGTGGGGCAGGAAATTGGTGATGGATCGGAGGAATAGACGGCACAGCGACAGCAGGAGCAACAATTGCTCCACTCTGTGCTTCTTCATCATCATTCAATACGGGAGCCTGAACCTTTTTCTTGCTCTTATTTGTCAGTTCAGTTAGTTGACGTTGTGAGACTTTCCTTTGAACAGCTCTCTCTCGTTCACGCAACTTCTGCTCTTCTTTACGGTGGCCCTGAAGTGCAAAACACAATAGCAAATTCAAAAACACAATAGCAAATTCAAAAACACAACAGCAAATCAAAAAACACAATAGCAAATCGAAAAACACATTAGCAAATTCAAAAACACAATAGCAAATCAAAAAACACAATAGCAAATCGAAAAACACATTAGCAAATTCAAAACGGAAAGGGTAGGTACCCTCGGGCGACATGAATCGTCGTTGATTGGTTAACGGATGTAACGTTTATGTTTGGTTAGTGTATCTTTAGCTACTTAGCTAACTTCAGTTTACAGACTTACTCAGCTATTCCTCTATGAAAGCTACAGTATACATACACATCAAAATGTATTACGTTTATATATTGGTTGACTTGTTAAAGGAATGGTCTGTGTGCATGCATGTAAATTAAAGACGTGATGAGGGGCACGTGTTGTCATCTACGGGTGAGGGGACAACAGGTGTTTCATGAATGCTACTGTTTGGAGTGAAAGATGTATTGATGTTAACACTTGCCAGAGTATCTTTAGCGGTCAGTAACATTAGAGAGCACGTTATAGGCAGTGAAACTGAAGACAGGCATCTTCAGGCTAAGTTTATAAATATAGTGTGTTATCTTAATGTAATTATTGTGTGCTGTAAAACATTAGGCTGCTGCTGTATTAATGTATCATTATAATGTGTTTGCTTCCCTGTAGCATCACAGACCATTCAAACCCCTACTCTAGGGACCTTTCTGGAGTACAGAAAGAGAAAAACAGAGGAGAGGCAAAATTTTTCTTGTGGGAAAACAGAGGCAAAAAAAACGCGTAATGTCCAGGTAAGTTGGTTATGTGAGTGAGAATGAACAACTGTTAACTAGCTGTTGACATTCTTCCATCATCTCAGTCCTCTAAAAGTATGGGTCATGGTGATGGTACGGTCAGTTTTATGGTGACCAATATATTTTTTGCCTGTACTAATGGGCTTCTGTGCCACAACCATATTACTCACACTGTCCTGTTTTCACATTGGTACATATTTGCTAGTTTCTAATCACGATGAATATGTAACTGTGACATTAATTAAATTAATTGTGTTGCCAATTATCTGTATCTAAAAGTACCCTTCACATCTGCTGTTTACTGGGTTTAAGACATGCATGATTGGCACTTAAGGTAAGGTTTGCCCATAGTGGTGGCGTGCTCAGTTGCAGCAGCTCAGGACTAACCCTTTATTCTAACCTCATAATTTTATTGTGCAATTCATTGTATAATGACAATAAAGGCTTAAAATAAAAAATAAAGGTTTGGGTCCCTCTGCTTTGAGTGACATTTTTTAGTTAATAATTGTCCATTTAGTATCCAAGTGTGGCATGTAGCGTAGCATTAATGATCATTTTAAGTAAATATTGATCTTTAAACATTATCCATTAACAGTCCACTTTTTCTTTTTTTTGCAGATAAATATTGGTTTGATGACCATTGGGAAAGGTGGTGGTGTCAAGCCACAGCGTGGGAAAACACTTTGCCTTTCTACACATCCTGACATCACTTCCCCAGATCTGCTTAATCAGGCAGTGATATCCCTGGAACACAAAGACCGTTTACTTTAAAAGCATACAAGGCAGAAACTGGCAGGCAATATCAGCGGATCACCATTTTTATCTGCTCAAAAAAGACTTTGATGAAGGTAAATTGTGTTGTTATGACCTAGTTGTGTCCAGTGCAAAGATGTCTTGACTTGCTGTGTGGCTACATGTTAGTCATTAAGGAATCTGCTATTCATTGTTTGTTTATATCTTTATTTATTTATCAAAAATAGGGGTCCTGTTTTATAATGGAGTCTTTCTCTAAGTTGATCTACCTTGAAACAGAAAAATCTTAATTTTCTATTCCGGAACAGTGGAGTAATTTGTTGACGGAGCAAAATGTCAGTCATCAAAAACAATCCTTTAGATTAGACTGGAAGTCTGTGTCTGTTGACTAGCTCCACAAGGACACTGAAATGTCACTAAAGTCACAAATGGAAAATGTCTGAAATATGTATCAGTAATGTATCAGTAATGTAATTTATATTTATCATATATTCATTACAAAAGGAATATGAAAAGTGTTTCAGATTCAGCACAGTCATTAACTGATTAGAAATAGTGAATATATAGGCAGCAATGGCCAATACAATCACCAAAGTAAAAATTATTCTATAATAATCTAGTAACTTTTAAGAGGTTTTACTTCCCTTTCTGAAAAAAAAGCAGACTTTCCCTCACTTTGGTTCAAGCTTTCTTTTGAAATAGGCCCTTAGGTTGTATTAGTTGCTCTCTACTGTGCTTTCAGCATTCATGTTCTGTGAGGAGTTTACCAACTTACTCGACACCTGTGAGAGACCAGAACAAATGAGAGTCAGACACGAGAGCTTTACTTTGTACAAAGGGCACCCTGCCACTGCAACATCTAAGCTACAGATAGCAGAGAGGCGCAGGGCAGTTCCTTGTTCCTTTATTTATAGAAGTTTACATGACATGTGACTGGACAGAGGGCGGTCCCTGTTCCAGTAAAATAAAACATTTGATTCATCATGAGTACAGTGTAGTAAGATGAGTACAGTGTAGTAAGACTACTGATGCTGGGACATGTGACATTCTTTTAGCCTTCTAACAGTCCCTCCTGTTGGCACATGTCCCTAATCATAAGCAAAATATACACAGTAATGCACTTGATAATACCAAGTATAGTGGTCGATCACGCATCAAACATAATAGATGAAAATAAAATCATTGTGAAGCCTTCAACCCATGTACTGTGCGTACAGTAGAGGGTCACCACCATGGAGAGGTTGCTAGCACATACGATGCATGGTGGCATGGATTCCCCTCCTGGAAAGTATAAGGAACAAACATACTTATCAGCGAAAATAATGATTGGTTATGCACATGTAGTGCATAAACTATAAAATGTTAAAATATAATCACATAAAAAGAAAAAAGGGAAACACTCTTCTGAGAAACATTTTAGTGCATTATTTACAGTTGTGTAACGTTTCATCAACTTGCATTATCAGTCAGTAACATCTTCTTTCGACGTCATTCATAGTTGATGCTAAACATTTCACACGGAGTCTTCTGCCTCGCTGTCTAAGTCCGTTGACGAGTCTACACCTCCAGGTGTGTCTGAGTCATCGTGAGGCAATGGGTTATTGTAATCTTCATTATCATCATTATTCACCTGTAATAGTGGCATTCTCTGCTGCACAGTGCCCCTATCCTCTATGGCTGTAGTGATTACTCTATTTAACAGTGAACGAATACATGGTATGCAACAACATCCACACAGAGTTAACAGAGCAGCGAATACCGCAATAGAAAGAAACACTGAGGACACCAGGCCCTTATAACGTCCAAACATATCCATCCATTTATCCCACATTGTGGTATCTACTCCTGAGTGATCTTTCATTTTCTTATTCAGTGTTCGCAATCCATCCATGGCTAAGGTCAAGTTACCATCCATTGCAGTATTATTTGGAATGGATGTACAACAAGTATCTCCAAATATTGAGCAAACACTCCTTTTTCTGCTAAAAGCATGTCTACCGCTATTCTATTCTGGAAGGCCATGAGTGAGGTCGCTTTCAATTGTTGGTGCACAGCTTCGAAACCTTTGTGTGTCAAATTGCCTAACCTCTGCACGTTGTAATGTATATAATTTATTCGATCCACGTTTTTATTTATAGTGCACCACCAACAGAATGATGACTCAAAACCTGCTGCTACTTGGTTCACCAGTTTATATTCATCTGGAACACCGCAAGGTACACCTATAGCATCAATATAGGTTGGATCATGCTCAGACAGGCCCAATATGGTCCGTCTACGTCTATCCACAGTCTCCTGTGAAACTGGCTTGGCCACTTCTACCAACAACTAATCTGCTGACATAGGAAAAATTTGCACTGGTAGGATGAGAGAAACCACTGCACAGAGACCTGAAATGCTAGTAGATGTAAACATGTCGTATATCATGGCTCCTCCACACCACCACCATATGTCAGCTCGGGTGACTGCTCTGAAACTGGTTGGGGCGGTTATATTCACTGAGCAATAAGTCCATGGGACAGATCTAGATATAAATGGTCACGGGTCAGTTACCTGCAGGAACCACTAGGGTGGATCTAGCTCATTGGAGCTTTCCACGATGATTTCTTCACTAGCTCACAGTACCAGACTTTCGTCTGTGCCCCAGGACCCAGCAGGCTTCCCCCGTCTGGTGTCCCATAAGCTGTCCTGTGAGTACTCTAGACTGTTTCACTAGATGATCCCTTAACTGCCTCTGTGACCAGTTTACAATGTGACAAGTGTATCCAGGTAGCTCGTTCACTTATCTTTACTGCTGTTGGCGTGGTCAGAAGCACTTGGAATGGGCCGTCCCATCGCGGGCTGTTCCACCTGGCTCTATGTATTGTCTTTACCAACACCCAGTCTCCAATTCGAATCCTAGTATTAGGGGACGACATAGGAGTATCAGGTATTTGGTTCTGTGTTTGTACATCATCAGTTTTCAACAGTTTTCTCATATAATCTGCTAATGTGTGTTCTTCGTCAGATTTCACCAGATCAGAGTTAAAGTGTGGCATAGGAAAACTTCGGCCATGTACTATTTCAAACGGTGTTAGTCCTTTATTTCCTCTGGTAACTCTCATCCACATTTTAACTAGTGACACACAATCATTCCACGGTCTGCCAGTCTCTGCCATTGTTTTTCGCAATCTTGTTTTAATAGTTCCATTTGTTCTTTCTACTAAACCTGCACTCTGTGGGTGATATGCACAGTGATTTTTTAATGTTATGCCTAGTGTTTCTCCTGCTTCAGCTATGACGTCATTCACAAAATGAGTACCATTATCTGATCTGATAATTCTTGGTATACCATAAGTTGGAAAATAGTGGTTACATAGTTTTGTTGCTACTGTTATCGCGTCGTTTCTTTTTGTTGGGTAAATTTCCACCCAATTAGAGTAGACATCAATTATGACTAATGCATATTTTCCTTCTTTAGAGTCGCTTAACTCTATGAAATCCATATGTATAGTGTGAAACGGATGTGGTGGGTGTGGGAACTGTCCTCTTTTTGGTCTACACTGTCCCTGTGAGTTGTTTTTTAAACATATCATACATTTAGATACGAACATTTTTGCTGAATTTTCAAAATTTATAGTATAATAGTTTCTGTTTACTAATGTTACCATCCCTCCTGTTGAGACATGGGTCTTCCCATGACTCACTAAACACGCCGCCTGGTGCAATGCTTTAGGTAGGATGGGTTTATTGTCAACATAGTAGATATCATTCACTAATGTTGCTCCTTTTTTATGCCAAGTTTTTTGTTCATTTACAGGTGCCTGTTTTTGATAGTCCTTCAGGATTTCGTCATCAATCTCTGTGACTTGTGATGCTAATACATTAACATCCGTCGTAGTTTTAGATAGGGCTGCTGCTTTAGCTGCTAGGTCTGCTAAGTTATTTCCTTTTGTTACTTCTGAGTCGTCATTTTGATGTGCACGACATTTACATAAGGATAGCGATGTTGGTAGTTTAACAGCTTCTAGTAGCTCCATCATCTTGGCACTATGTGTTAATGGTTTGCCGTTTGCTGAGGTCATGCCTCTCTTTGCCCATACACGGGCATAGTGGTGAACCGAGTCAAACACATACTGGCTATCTGTCCATATGCACACTGCTTTCCCTGCCATTAGCTTACATGCTCGTGTTACTGCATGTAGTTCTGCTGTTTGTGCAGAAAATGAGGGTGGCAGTGCACCAGATTCCAGTGTGCATATGGAAGATGTTATAGCATAGCCTACTTTATTTCGTCCGGTATTATCTTTGCTCGCAGAGCCATCTACAAAAACATGTGTTTGTTCTGGTTTTGGTGTGGTGTAAATGTCAACGCGAGGTTTTGTTTCCTCCTCCACCCTAGCTTTGCAATCATGCGGTTTTCCATCAGCAGCTGTGGCTAAGAGGCACGGGAGCGAAACCTTTGAATGTTGAGAGAACATGCAATATGTGTTGTTGTGACATGAGTGTTGCTATTAATCCTAATAGTCTTGTGTTTGTCACAAATGGCAGTGGCGTTTGTAATAAGATAAGTGGTATATTACAGGTGGTCATTATTTGTAACGGGTGGGTGAGCACCACTTCTGCACTCTGTTCCACCGCCTCAGCAGCTGCCATTACTAGCTGTACACACGATGGTTGACCACTGGCTACTGGATCTAGTCTTTTAGAGTAGAATGCCAGAGGTTTGTGTCTGTCACCATGCTTCTGGGTCAGTGCTGCACTCATGAACCCTGAATTAGACGTGACCTATTAAACAAAATGGGGCATCATAATCGGGCGTGTGTAGCATGGCTTGTGTTTGCAGAGCATCTTTTAATGCAATAAATGCTTGCTCCTGCTCCGGTGTCCATTCTATTCGGTCTTTCATTGCCTATTTGTTTTCCGTGTATTGCATTTTGTAGCGGCTGCACTAATGTTGCAAAACCTGAAATCCATGTTCTGCAGTAGTTACATAGTCCTAGAAAGGACATCATTTGTCTTTTTGTTTCAGGTCTTGGTGTTTGAGCTATGGCTATCTGTCTTTTGTTATCTAGTCTTCGTCCTCCAGGGGTGAGGATATGACCTAGATACTTCACGCGCTGAGTACAAAGCTGTACTTTCCCCTGCGTCACTTTGTGGCCTTCACATTGCAAATGTTTCAGCACTGTTATTGTGTTACTCATGCAGGAGGCCTTGTCATGTCCAGTTACTAATATGTCATCAACATAAAGCAAATATTTACCATTATCTAGTGCTGGACATTTTTGCATTGAGTTTTCTAGTGCTTGTGAGTAGATTGTTGGACTATTAGTGAAGCCCTGTGGCAGTCTGGTATAAGTATAGGTTTTGTTTCCATACTTAAATGCAAATAGGCCTTGTGAGTCTTTATGTATGGGTATTGAGAAAAAGGCGTTTGATAAGTCTATAACCGAGAACCATTGTTCTTTTGCAGTTATATTATTGAGTAAAGTATGTGGATTTGCTACTTCAACTGTGTCGTGTTTTACCATGTCATTTACTTTTCTCAGGTCTTGTATCATTCTCCAACCTGATGTCGCTTTTCTTACAGGAAAAATTGGAGTTAAGCATTTAGGAGCGGTTGTTTCAACTAAAATCCCTGCTTTTAGCATGTCTGTTATCACAGGTTTAATGCCTTCTTCTGCTTCCTTTGATATGGGATATTGTCGCACTCGTGGATAATTTTGATGCCTTAACTCTATTTCCAACGGTGGATAGTCTTTAATTAGGCCTACGTCGGTGGGTCCCTGTGACCACAGGCTTGTGGGGACCCCTTCTAGGAGTTTTTGGTCTTTTTCTGATAGGGTAAGTATGTAGCTGTCTTCTGGTCACTCTACATCGAGGTGGGTGGCTGGCGTCACTGTTGTATAAGAGTTAAGGAGGAACCGTCGTATACCAGTATGTCTACCTGTCTGCCACCCACCGGGGTCGGTTCCTGTGTACGTATCTTTGTTAGCTTGTTGCACGACGCGGCTCATTTCCTTCCAACTATATTTGTCACTTGTTGTCAACGATATGTGAGGGTTTTGGTTACAGTTAACCACTTGTTGTCTCGAGTTGAGTATGACGGACACACATGACTGTCCCGTTGGGGACACCAACATGTGTTGCATACAAACATTTCCTTTAACAAGAAATTTGTGCGCCATTTCATCATAGGGCTGATCGGGCCCTGGTTCTTGTTTATACCGTAGTGTACAGTGCAGTTCCTCTTTTGTCATAACTTTAAGTTTTCGTGTGTCTAGTTGCATGTCCTGAAGTTGAGTTTTTGCCATTATTATGAGCGACTCTGCCTCTGATTGATCAGTGAGATCTAAAGTCCAATAATAGTTTGGTTCTTTTACGCCTTGGACAACATGACAATGTTCTTCACTTAGTATTTCTGCTTTCATTTCTCCATCTGCGGTTGGATAGACAGCTATACGTAGTGCTGCCATTACGTCTCGGCCTAATAGGTTTACAGGGCAACTTGGGTCGATTAGAATCGGCTTTTTGGTTTGATTTCCTGATTCTGCAGTCTGTTATAACTACAGGTTTTGTAAATCTTAACGATGTAACATGTCCTGAGGCTGATTTTACCCAAACTGTCTTAGAGGATGTTTGACAGTTTGGAAATGGTTTTGTTAGCACAGTTGAGCAGGCGCCGGTGTCACACAGACAGTCATATTCTCGTCCATTAAAGCTTATTCTCCTAGTTGGAGCTGACTTATTTTGTTGTGATTTTAGCAGTACTTCTATATTTATGTGAACCTTGTCATCTTCGGAGGGCTCATTTTTTTCTGACAGCATGTCCGTATTTTTTGGTTGTCCTGTCTGTGTGTGCTCAACTTCAGTTTCACTGACTAGTCATGCGTCATCTCGTTGTGAATCATTGAATTTGCAATCTCTTGCCAGATGTCCTGGTTTATGACATTTATAGCAGTTGTTTTTGCGCATATCTTTCTCCTTCTGGGTCTCACGGTGGTTATCACGGTTCTGCTGATATCTTCCACCTCCTCTGCCCCTGCCTTTACCTCTATCTCTGTTTTGTCCTCCTCGTCTCCCCCCGTATGCTCTGCCCTGATAAGCAACTGTAACTGTTCCTGCTGCTTCATCTACTGTGAAGGTCGCGCACTTGTTTTTTTCCTTGATAATGCTGTCTGCATGCATTGCCTGTTCTACTGCCTGAGCTACGGATCCAGTATTCTTGTGGACCCATGTTTTATCTATTCTCGATTTAATTTCGGGCTTTAGACCTCGCAAGAAATGCATTTTTAATTGCTGTTGGTAGGGGCTATTTGCGTCGTTATTGGGTTGAATGCCAGAGTTAGCCTGGAACACTACTTCCAGTCGGTACCTGTAGTCAGCAGGACTTTCGTCCTCCTTTTGTTGTGTTTCACCTATTTTTGAGTAGTCCACTCGTGGGGGCCACATCGCTCGTACACGGTCATATAGGGCATTCAGTGCTAGTTGTAAGTCGTTGTCACCGTTAGGTCTTGGGCCTCCGTTTGCGTCTGACCCGTTGAAGTCTCCTGATACTCTACACCAGTCATTTTTTAAGCACATCTCTCAGACAGTCGTATATTTCGTGTCCGTTCAGCATGTAGCTGTCACATACACCGCGCATTTCTCTGATAAACTCTTCAGCACTTCCACCTTGAGCGCTAGGACGCACTATATCAGAGGTGGCTTTTTTTCTGTCATGTGCACTCCACGGGCGATAGACCAGCATGGTGGGGTTCGGGTCCAACTGCCCGTCCTCACCCATGGCTTGCCCATAACGCGGGTTAGCCACCTGTACTAGTGGATACATATCTCTATGACCATGTTTGGATGTGCCATTTTCATTGTCACTGGCGTCATCACTACCATGGTCACTATTATTCAGACCTGGTCTGAATCTTTCTTCATGGTTAGTCAGCATCTTTACAGGATACAGGCCTTTTTTAGCTGGTTTTGTGGAATATGGAGGAGGGTCATAATTTGTGCTGGTCGACCATGAATTGCGATGCTTCGCCTTCTTTTCCTCTTCCACGCATCTTTTCTTTTCCTCTAATTCATCTCTTCCTTGTTTAGTGAGTTGTTTTTTTCGTTCTCCTTCAGTTCTTAGTGAGTCAGCCTTGTGGATATGTGTGTGTGTGTCAAGGTGTGTGTGTGTGTGAGAGGCCGCAGCTGCACCTCCTCCCTCTTCCTCTTCTCTCACTCCTAAATTCTTTCTGCGACCTTGAGTCTTATCGTCTGGTTTCACATCAACACTTAGCGCAGCGAGTTTTTTTTGTTGTGCCTTTTGCAGTTTTTTCTGCTCTCTTTTATTCCTTTCTCCATCTCTACGTTCCCCATTACAACCCGACGTACAACTTTATATTTTCGTACTAGTACCACACTTTTTAGGTATACATATATAACTATTCCTGTTTGTGGAAAAGTTTCTCACACATGAAGTGACAGGAGTGAAGTTCCTCTCCCAAGCTTCTACATCGACTAATCTGATGCGGGGAAAGCTTACTCAAGTCACCGTGTGTACGTGGATTTTCCACAAATAAAATAACAACAGAGTAGAGAGGGAAATCCTAGTCCCTTTTAATCACTCTTACTCTTTCATTCACACTTTCTCATACACACTAAGGGTCCATACGTTCACCCTTCTTGAATCACTGACTGGATTCACGGGAGATTCAGTATCTCGATCTCTACCGTTTTTGGCCAATTGACTTTCTGTTACGGTCAAAGTCTTAACACCAATCACTCCCTTTATGTGTCTGATACTCACCTCCGGACTCTCTGTAGTTCGGATGATTGAACAGGGATCCCCGGATATCCGGTTCTAAGCCTGGCCCGAATCCGAATTCACGGTCCGGGACTTATCAGTCACCTGGTGACTGGCCGTCGACGGTCTGCAGGTCGGAGAGCTCCTCGTCAGGTTCCCTGATCAACCATCCGGCTCGAAGGACCAAGAATTATGTGAGGAGTTTACCAACTTACTCGACACCTGTGAGAGACCAGAACAAATGAGAGTCAGACACGAGAGCTTTACTTTGTACAAAGGGCACCCTGCCACTGCAACATCTAAGCTACAGATAGCAGAGAGGCGCAGGGCAGTTCCTTGTTCCTTTATTTATAGAAGTTTACATGACATGTGACTGGACAGAGGCGGTCCCTGTTCCAGTAAAATAAAACATTTGATTCATCATGAGTACAGTGTAGTAAGATGAGTACAGTGTAGTAAGACTACTGATGCTGGGACATGTGACATTCTTTTAGCCTTCTAACATGTTCATATTTTGTTAACCAGCTGGAGTTATCTTAAACATTTTCTCCAGGTGTTAACCTTCCCTTTTTAGCAATTATAATTTAGGTGAGCTTTATTTATTTTCATGTTTTACAGTTGGAGAATTGACAGACACATCTGACTCTGAGATTGTGATAAAAACAACATCAAAAGAGTTTGATCAAGCTGATACACTGGTGAGTGCAATTTAAAACATATTTAGGTGATCATTTTTGTGATTAATCTGCCCTCAACCTGTGTGGGTTTTTGACATCGGTCTACCAGTACTAAACAAATAATTTTGTCTTTACTACAGCCATTTGAACCTCTTCACAAAAGCAGTCCTGTACACAAAGAGCCTGACAAGGTGTAAGTGTGTTTGTGTGTGTGTGTGTGTGTGTGTGTGTGTGTGTGTGTGTGCGTGTGTGTGTGTGTGTGTGTGTGTGTGTGTGTGTGTGTGTGCCATAGAAAATTTAGCTTTTACAGCATTTGCATACATATTTATTTGCTATCAACATAGCTTTGTAATTTGTGGTTATTGTAGCATTTACTATATGTAAATGTATTGCTACTCTACTCTAAATCTAAATGTTTGTTTGGTTTTGCAATGTCACCATATATTTAGTACACTATGGTTTATGTTTTTATGCCCTCATAGGAATGGTGCTGGGGGCTGTCACGCTCTACTGGAGTACAACAGGTAATGGAGTATTATAATAGTTGCATAGTCTTCATTGTCCCATGACTCTAGGTATGAAACAAAACAATAGCAAAATGTTTACATAGACACCATTAATGTAAATATTATATGGTCTAATAAGAATACTTATTGATCCTCAGAGGAAATTCACTTGTCTGACAGCTCATCTACTATACAGTAAAGAATTATAAAGTGATGGCTGTGGGTACAAAGGATCTTCTATATCTCTTCATCCTGCAGTGAGGAGAGAGGGCTGTCATCCACCATCTGTTTTTAATGTCATGATTATAGTAATACCATTAGTCCAAAGCCTATTGAAGTAAGCTCAAACATAGTATTTTGTTTATTTATTCAGGGGGAATATAAAGCCACTCCAGATGAACTGTTAACTGCAACACTTTGTGATGTGCCTGACTTAAGATTTACAACAATAAAAGTAAACAGGGAAATGTGTAAGTGTGTCCACTGAACATCATCTCCTTGCATTTGGAAGCTATTCTTAATTTTCTCACATCCTTAAAGGGATAGTTGAGTATTGCATGAATCCCTATAGTCATATAAGCAGGTATATTCCCTTTAATTATCAGTGCCTGTTGTTTTGAGAAATGTGCAATGCTCTGTGGACACAAGTTGTCTATAAGAGCATTTTGGAATAGTAGGATTGTGTATTTGATTATTTTGAGGGACAGAGTTACTTGTACCATCCACCTCCATTGTGTTCACTGAGCAGCTCGCATCTCTGCCTCACGGCGCTCAAAACAATAGGCACTGGGAATATACCTACTCATGTGACTATAGGGATTAATAGGCACATTTTCCAAAATGTTGAACGATCCCTTTTAAGTAATCCATAGAGTTAGTTGCATATTATGTTTTATTTTATTGAATATTTAGCCTATTTCTACATTTCTTAATTTCAGGTTATACACTTGGATGAGGACGATGCTTATCCGGGTACCTCCGGATGTCTTGATGTCAAAGCTCCTGTTACAGGTGGGTTTTTGTTTTATTATATAACAAAATATCACAAACTCAACATTGTTGAGGGGAAAAACACATTTCTCTCCTGACAAAGATTAGATTGTTCAGTTTAAGCTGGAACATCGGGCATCTATATTTATATTGTGTGCACATAATGTTTTCATTTTGCAGAAAGTACACCAACCTGTTTTCCCCTATTGTCATTGACGATTAGGATGATGAGGATGAAGTTGTCATTCCTGAGGAAATAAATAACATGCCCTCAGAAGAATCTGAGTGAGTCATATAGACATAAGTAGAAAATTAACCAGGTCTCTATTCTGTCCAAATTACATTATACAAAAGTGAGAAGTCACTAAAATGAACACCAATATGACTTTCTCTGCCTTTACTGCTTGGATCAGGTCCAGTTGTTGAGATGTGTGTTTGAGGAGAGTCCATTGGAATTAGGTTAATAGGAGTAAAAATATGCTCATTTTTTTAGAGACTGACTCATCAGTGTCTCTCGTGTCAATAAAGTGTCAGGATATGGTTTATGAATATGGAATGAAAGATTTTTGAGCAAAGTAGCTACTACATTTTGAGTAAATTTTTAAAGTCTAATGTAAGTTTCTCACTTTTCTAGACCCACAAGTGTGCAGGCACCAGAAATCATTGCAAATTTGGCACTTGCAATTGACCACAAGAAAGTCAGCAGGTTTAACATATCTAGATCTAATGTATGGGATGGAGCTGTGAGAGGATTTCGACGCAGCTCTTACTCCGACAACAGCGACATCTTTGTTAAGTTTGCTGACGATGCTGGGTCCTATGAAGACGGGTTGGACACAGGTGGACCGAGGCGAGAATTCCTCACACTTCTGATGAACCACCTGAGAAATCGCCCTATCTTCGATGGACCTCCAGAAAGGCGATACCTTGTGTACAATTCCACAGGTGTTTTTTTTTTGCGTCAAGAAAATTAATAAATATATATATATTTTTTTTAATCTTCCACTGATGTAGATGGTATTTATCCATAATAATTCTGTACTCTCTGTAACAGCTGTCAGGGAAGATGAATACTTTCTTGCAGGCAAGATGATTGCTGTGTCTATAATACACGGGGGACCAGCACCACATTTCCTCTCAAAGCAACTTGTCGAACACATAATAGGGAAGCCAAGTTTCAGCGCCACTGTGGAAGATATAACCGATGAGGAGATAGGGAAAGCTCTACGTCAGGTAGAAAATAATCATCACTCAAGGAATGAATTTACTAAGACTACTCTGAAGAGATAAGTTTTATTTATTTAAAGGGATGGATTTCCACTTATTTAAATGAGAAGTAAAAGTCATTTTGTCCTTTTTTTTTTATCCTAGATTTGTATTAATTAATGAAAGGAGTAGTCAAGCATATATATTTTTGTGTTGGTCTTATAATAAATGTCTTTTAAATAGGTGCAGGAAGCAGAATCGGAGGAGTCTTTGCAAAATCTAATTTTGCAAAACAGCACTATGTTCCAAACAGCAGGATGCTTCCGACGTGTGAAAGGTTGTGAAAAGCACACACTCGTGGAGGACTACCTCAGATGGTACATTATAGACCGCAACCACATTGCCATTCAACGGTAATATTATTTAATTTTTTTTTAAATAATGGTATTCAAACTTTTTTTCCAACAATCATCAAAAGATTTAACAGTTTAGTGCTTGCCTGCTACAATGTAAGTATATTTGCATACATTGTTGATATGTTTGGTAGTTGTTGTTTTTTCTGTCAGACCTGATAAACTACATGTACTGTATGTCTTACACAATAATTGTCCTTCATAGATTCAAAGATGGACTGGCATGTCTGCAATTTTTGACTGCACTGCAGCAGCATTCTGGTGTGCTGGCTCCTGCCCTATACCATTCTTCCAAGGCCCTGACTGCTGCCGAAATGGAACGCATGTTCAGTCCAGACCTGAGCCCAAGAGGAAGCAACAGGCGGCAGAAGGAGGTCAAAGTAATTGGATTTTGGGCTGATTTTCTTCTCGATTGCGAAGGTTTGTCAAGGCTGTTTTTAAATAAAATTAAAAAAAAAGAGTACTAATGATTTACTATGTTTTTAGATGATACACAGTCAAATAATGCACTATTTGTTTCTTTTTAGAAAAAGTGACTGCTGTGTCCCTCGAGGATGTGCTGATGTTTGCCACTGGGTTATCAGCACTTCCACCAGCAGGAATGACACCGCCCCCAAGCATTGACTTTTTAATGGATTCACCTTTTCCAATGGCAAGCACATGTGCAAACAAACTGAAGCTACCGCTCTTGGAATCCTACAGTGTCTTTAAGACAAACATGGAGTTTGGGATCCAGAATGCTCCAGGATTTGGATGTTTTTAGATGTCTGTTAGAAGGGACTGTCCATAAATGTATGAATACATTGTATGAATCTGTGCAGTTAGCTACTTGAAAAATCTTACCCATAAATATTTCAGAGCCATGTCCTGATGTTTGTTTATTTTGCTGTTTCCTGTTTTTTATAGCTCAATAAAGTATATATATTTTTTTTAAAAAACGTAAAATCAGAGCAAATGTGTTTTTGCACCTGATTTGTGTATACATAAACATTGAATTAGAAAAAAATACAATTTAAGTTTAATATGTCTCCACTTCAGTCCCAGAGTTGGTGAGAGAATCTGTGGAGTTAAAAAAAAAATACCCTGTGCAAACTGCTGGTCTTAAAACACACAAAAGTTAAACTAATTAACTATGTAGAATATTTACAAATGCAGTAGCATATTTAAAAGAACATACACTGGTAAAATGACTAAACCCCACCCCCCCACTTTGGGAACATTGCAAAAGTCCATGTTTATAGTCCAGCTATTTCCTTCAGAGTGATGTACAGTTCTGAGGCTGTCTTCCAGTCTTGTGGCTGTTGTAGTCCGTTTTGTTCCACTGCCTGTTGTAGGTATTCCTCCATGTCTGGATCACCGCATATATCAGTCACTTGCCTTGCCTCAGGAAACACATCCAGTTCCCTGTCTTCAACAGCAAATCCACAGTCCCTTGAACCAAATCTGCAAAATTAGATGATACAGTGATATTAAGGACAAGGTTTGAAGTGGCCATTGTTAGATTGCTTGTTGATATACAGATTTTTTTTTTTATAAACAATGGTAGAAGACTGATAGCTTCTAAATTCGAGAATGGATTATACCAACATGTACAATTGTCCAAATATATTCTAGTTTAGGCTATACCACAACACGTTGAACTTTTTGTAATGTATGTGATCATTGTTACCTGAGAGGCAATTGATACAGTTCATTTGGAATCCCTCCTGGACATGATGCAAGTCTGCTTGGTCGAATCCGGTGCTTGTTCCATAGATCCATGCATTCATCCAGGTCTTGCTGCAGAAGATTACTGAAGCTAAATCTCAGTAAGCCCTGGTGTTCATGGCTGCCATTAAAGAGTCCAGAGTCTCTCAGGTCTCCAAACAAGTCCATCCAAAATTGAGACCTAGGGATACATTAGATGCAAAGTAGCTTATTTCAGGAGGTAAAATGTAATAACCAGAAGTCATGTTTTCAAGCACTAGTGGATACATCTTAACAGAAGCATCACAGAGAAATCTGAATGTAAACCATATGATTTTCACAATAGTAATCAACTGCTGATGTAATTCAATAATTAATGAGAATTCCTTTGGATTCCTTCATTATCACTACAGGATGCTTGTGAGGAGCTTTTCTATTGACACGTTTCTGTTTTGTCTTTTCAGTGTAATTTTTACTCAATGAAATCAAACTTTTTTATGCAAATCTTGTTTCAAGTTTTACTCCAGCATTCCCGTAACTATGGTAACTCAGTGTCGGAGGGGAGAGATGGTGAATGCCGTTTTTACACGTGTCCAGAGTACAGTCGTTTCACACTTGTAGCAACAACAGGAGACTCCGTGTCAGACAAGTTTTCAAATGTTGACCCAAGTCCCAGCCTGGTGTGGCTCACACACACGCTGTAAACAATACTGTGTGACAAAATGTCAATAAAACATCACCACCCTGCGCTGATATACACTGATCTCATAAATTACCTAAATGACGGAAATAACGACGGAGGGGTCGCTACGACAGTCAAACAAACTGACAACAAATCATGTGCTATTCCTAATAAATTAATTTTCACCAAGTTGATTTACTACCTTTTAATACTTTTTATACTCTGCGGAGACCCTGTTAAGTGGTCTGCTTTACAGGTAAACAGTCGAAGAACACTAATAATATTCACAATGACAAACAAGGAAGGGTTTTTTAATTACCAGCACTAATCAGTTTAACAGAGACAGGAGTGATCACTATACAGCTTCCACTGTACTTTTCATCCATCAAACACAGATGTACCTACCTCCCTCTTCTGAAAATAGACCACCATGACTCGATGCGCTGATTCCCTGTTGATGAGCCGTAACTGTGGCTAGAAGTGCCTGCATAGTAGTCCGTATGACCATGGCGCAGGGTACACTGTATTGCTGCCATAGTCCCATTTTCTGTTCCAAGGTCAGTTCTTAACCTCATTGGAATCACACCAACAGTCTTGACACAGTTAATATAATTGTGAGCGATGACAGATGGATTATTGTTTGTTGGTCCACAAACAAGCCACATCATTCTCCTTGAAAAGCCATCTATACATCCTGAGATGGCCAGGCCAAATGGTTTCAGTTTATCATACCCATCTACATGCCATATGTAGTTTGGACCCATGGAGTGATAGGTACGTCTTGTAAACCTCCTGCGTGTTCTCAAAGCTGTCCCTCGTGGATTTAGTTGTTTCAGCAACCTCATTACCACATCACGTTTAACGCGAATCCTGTGTTTTTGTTGCAGAACTTGCCACATAGTCCGAGTTGGCCTGGTCCTTCCAGCTCAATCAGAATGGCACGCCTCACCTCAGGGAGTGGGGAATAGTTCGATCTTCTGCTCAGCCCTGCTTCTTTCAAATGTGTCTTCAGCGTACGCAGACTCATGTTTATGTTGTGAATTGTTGACAGCATATCCAATATCACGTCATATCCATGTCCTGCATCGAAATATTCTTTAATAGCAGCGCGTACATTGTCACTAACAGCGCTCATTTTTGAAAACATGTAAACAATGCTCTAAACAATGTCCTTCCGGTTTAAAGGACCATCAGTCCAATCAGAGACGATTCATGTCGCCCGAGGGTACCTACCCTTTCCGTTTTGAATTTGCTAATGTGTTTTTGAATTTGCTAATGTGTTTTTCGATTTGCTATTGTGTTTTTGAATTTGCTATTGTGTTTTTGAATTTGCTAATGTGTTTTTCGATTTGCTATTGTGTTTTTGAATTTGCTATTGTGTTTTTGAATTTGCTAATGTGTTATTTTATTTGCTATTGTGTTTTTGAATTTGCTATTGTGTTTTGCACTTCAGGGCCACCGTACTTCTTTCCTGTGTCTGTCTACTGCATGTATCACATGGTCACAAAATTCTCTGTGACTTTTTGATGCCAACCCCACCACATCTTCAAGTCTACTTTTCAAAGGGCCGGGCATGGCCTCTATGATGGAGTTTCTGAAGATTTTAGTTAACAGTGGACTACTCTTTGGATCTTCTTCAGTCTCTTGTTTCCATCGTTTCAACTGACGTCTAATGTAAGCAGCTGGGTTCTCAGTATCCGTCAGTGGTTCACCCTTTAGTGCTTTAGGGTCAACCTGAACAGGATACTTCTTTCGCAAAGATGTCCAGAGGATGTCAATCATCCATGCATTTCCACTTAAACGCAAAATATTTTCCATAGCAGGTATTCCCATTGTGCGTGCCCACACTGCTTTAATGTCCCCGATGCCGAGTATTTTGCCCATAGTCTCTTCTTCAAAAACTTTAATCCACTTACTGGCTCCCTCGTGCATATCAGGAAGTCTAGAGGTCAGCCCCGCAAAGTCAGGAGTTTGCCATGGAATATATCGGCTCTGCTTCCCCTTAAATAAAATTGGATATAGGATTGGGTCAGTGTATTTTTGTGGTGGTTTTATAGCAGGTCTAAGTCTAAAGCCATAATTGCCTTTCTCTATGTTTGGCCTCACTGCATCCCTTTCCTTAGCCTTAGCTGCAAAGGTTAGCTTCCCTCCCAGTACTTCCCTCTGTTCTATTTCCTGTCTCTCCCTTGATGGGCCTGCCTGTTCCTCAAACACTAGTCTTTCGCCTAACTCATGCACATCTGCCTCACCTGATCCTCCCCCCAAACAGGAATTATAATTACTGTCTATCTCTTCCTCTAATTCCTGAATCCTAGTTCGCTCCATTTCTCTCCCTGGTTCTACCTGACCTGAATCCAGCCAGTAGGACTCTCCTCCTTCTTTGCATGGCTGGTTTCTCTCGGCATAACAATCGAGCATTTGTGATTTTCTGAAGTTCAAATTCTTCTTGAGGGTGCTGCAGGATTTGGGAATGGGCATACGACCGGCCTCTAGGGCCTCATTTATTTCAGCTGTTCCAGAGATATCAACTGCTCCAGAAATCATGGGATAAATCCTGGTTTCTTTAGTCCCGCACCTTGATTTATCTGCGCTCCTGTATTGGTTTCCTTCATCAAGAGTTTAACTATCCCTAATTCTTTTTCTCGTTTCTGTTGTCGTTTCTTACTTTTGTCTTTTGGTTTGTAGTCTTTAATTCGAAGCTCCATAGCTTCACACACACTCACATCAAACGTGCCTCCTTCTGGCCAGCAGGAGTCCACACCTTTAGTGCGTTTTTTTCATTTCTTCTATCTCTTTTCTGCATGCTGGGTGTTTAACGCCCAGGATCATCACTGGACTGAAACTCATTTTGCAATTAAAATTACACTGGCTGATAAGACTTATCAATTGATTGTAGGTTAAAGAAATAATACACCCTACAACCTAGAAGTAAACCTCTAGTTTTACTCTTTATTATGACTACTAGTACTGGTTGTAATGTGTTTATTAAATGTTTTCTTAAACAAGAAACCTGTCAGAGAATATATGCAGCTTCACTATAACTTTTAGACTTTTAGCAGCAGAATTCAATGAAATTGTTATTTAAGAACACAGCACCTTTAGGCAACAAAGTTTAACCACACAATAACAGTTGCACAGCTTACAAATTGCAACTTGATCAAAAATTCACTTTACCAAAATGCAAAATCATTTGAAAAAACAAGAGAAAACATTTAACATTAACTTCAGCTATATGCTTAAGGGAAGAGAAAGGAAAAAGAGATTACTACAGCTTACACACGACGGGCGGGGCTGTCTGAAACAGACTAAGAGTGTGGAAGGAGGGGGAATGACATCACACAGCACTCTGCAGCCCGATAAACACCTTCAGTATCACAACAGTATGTAGAAACACTAACATCGACAGCTCGCCAAAAAAATCGGTTAACCACCACACACGCCTATCACTAGACCTGTCCCTCTCTTCCTGTCCTCTCTGTCCTTCAACAAGGCACCAAGAGTCTCTTACCAGACTAAACAGCATGATGACGACTAAAGAACAATCAGAACATGTAACAGGTGTAATTAGAACCCAAATGCAGCACATGCAGGAAACAGTCTCTCTGGGCACAGGGAAAGTCCAGGGGCTTACGCTGGGAACACCAGTCCAGCAAGCAGGTAGGCAGGAGTTAAGGCAGACGTACCAGGAGCAAGCCACCAGTAGCTGGGCCGACACCAGCTGGCAGATTCCAGAGGGATCAGAAGCTCGTGGTCGAAGACGGAAGGCAGGGTCGGTTACCGGGAGTACAGCAAACTGGTTAGTCCAAGGCAGGCAGAGTCTGCAGCAGGAGATCAGCCCGGAGAAGAGTGCTGGAAAGTCTTGCGTGAGCATAGAGAACAATCTGGCAGAGAGTGAGTGAGCTGGGAGAGCTTAAATCCTAGCTTGATTGGTGACGGGAAGCAGGTGAGTCAAGCAGGTGAGGGGAGTAGGTCTGATGAGGGGGGCGTGGCTGGCAGGTGAGTGGAGAGGGAATGGAAAATTACTGAGAGGCAGGTGAAAGGGAAGCAGACTGTGACAGAACCTCCCCCTCAAGGGACGGCTCCTGACGTCCCAAAAGATGAAATGCTGAGTCGGGAGGGTGGCGAGGGCCCGGAGGAGGTTAATATTCATCTGAAAGCTCCATGTCCTCCTCCTCCCCTGCTTCAGAAGGTGCCTCCTCCTCCGATGGGGTTTCCTCATACTCAGAGTCGTGGTCAGAGACCTCGGGTGAACAGGGAGGCGGACTGGTAGTACTCCTAGAGGGTGTGGAGGACCTAGCCGGTTGATATGGGTGGCATCGATGGAACTCCCTGATGAGGGAAGCATCCAAAATATGCCGTGCAGGGACCCAGGACCTTTCCTCAGGACCATACCCCTCCCAATCCACCAGGTACTGGAGACCCCGCATGGACCTGGGTAGCTTGAGCCTCACTGCCGCAGGGTTGATGACCTTTTGAACCTCAAAGGGTCCAATAAATCTAGGAGCCAACTTCTTCGATTCTACGCGTAAGGGTAGATCCCGGGTAGACAACCACACCTTCTGGCCAACTTGAAAAGTCGGAGCTTTAGATCGACGACGGTTAGCCGTGGTGGAGTAGCGGTCAGTGGAGTGAAGAAGAGTGGTACGGGCCTGAGTCCAGGTCCTGCGGCAGCGACGGATGAAGGCTTGCACTAATGGGCAGGTAACCTCCTTCTCCAGGGCGGGAAAGAGTGGGGGTTGGAACCCGTAGGCGCACTGAAAAGGAGAGAGTCCAGTTGCAGAGCTGGTCAGGGTATTATGGGCGTATTCCACCCACAGAAGCTGCCGGGACCAGGATGAGGGGTTTTGAGAGAACATGCAGCGTAAAGCAGTCTCCATCTCCTGATTCATCCTCTCAGACTGGCCGTTGGACTGGGGGTGGAACCCGGAAGACAAACTGACGGTGGCCCCCACTAGCGTGCATAACTCCCTCCAGAAAACGGAGGTGAACTGGGGACCCTGGTCGGAGACCACGTCAGTAGGGAAACCATGCAGTCGAAACACGTGTAGCAGAACCAGTTCAGCCGTCTCCTTGGCTGATGGAAGCTTGGGCAGGGGCACGAAATGTGCCATCTTGCTGAACCGATCTACCACTGTGAGAATAGTGGTGTGGCCGTTGGACAGTGGCAGACCGGTAACAAAGTCTAGGGAGATGTGGGACCAGGGCCGGTGGGGCACCGGCAATGGATGCAGGAATCCAGCGGGGGCCTTGTGTGAGGGTTTGTGCTGGTTGCAGACTGGGCAGGCGTTCACAAACTCCCGGGTGTCTTCAGCCAGAGTCGCCCACCAAAATCTTTGCTGCACCACCTCTTTGGTCCGCTGGATCCCAAGGTGACAGGTGAGCAGGCAGTTGTGGGCCCACTGGAGGACGTCGGACCGTAGGGGAGCGGGGACGAACAGGCGGTTAGGAGGACACGAGCTGGGCCCAGGCTGATCTTCTAAAGCCTTAATCCTTTCCTCCACCTCCCAGCTGAGTGATGCTATCAGACTAGAGGAGGGGAGAATGGTGTCGGAACTGGCAGCCGAGTCCTCTTCTCTCAAAAACTGCCGGGACAGGGCATCAGGCTTCACGTTGCGGGCCCCCGGCCGGTAGGAGAGCGAAAAGTTAAATCTGGTCAGAAACAGAGCCCATCTGGCCTGTCGGGAGTTCAGCCTCTTGGCTGACCGAATGTATTGCAGATTTTTGTGGTCGGTCCAGACCAAAAACGGCACCGTAGTTCCTTCCAGCCAGTGACGCCACTCCTCCAGAGCCAGTTTGACTGCCAGAAGCTCTCTATTGCCGATGTCGTAATTCCTCTCAGCCGGGGTCAGTCGCCGGGAGAAGAAGGCGCATGGATGGAGCTTCTGGTCTTTGGCTGCCCGCTGGGAGAGCACCCCTCCTACTCCCACGTCAGAGGCGTCCACCTCCACCACAAATTGCCTTTCTGGGTCAGGCATTTGGAGGATAGGGGCTGACGTGAACCTGGCTTTGAGGGACCGGAAGGCCTCATCGGCTGCGGATAACCACTGGAACGGCACCTTGGAGGAAGTCAGAGCCGTGAGAGGAGCGGCTACCATGCTGTAACCCCTGATGAACCTCCGGTAAAAGTTGGCGAAGCCCAGGAACCGTTGCAGTTGTTTGCGAGAGTCAGGAGTGGGCCAATCTGAGACAGCTGACACCTTGGCGGGGTCCATCTGGATGCTCCCAGGTGCCACGATGAAACCCAAGAAGGACACAGAGGAGGAGTGAAACTCGCACTTCTCGGCTTTGACAAAGAGAGAGTTCTCAAGGAGCCGCTGCAGAACTTCTTGGACGTGGTGGACGTGTTCCTCCTTGGTCTTGGAAAAGATCAGTATGTCATCCAGGTGAACAAACACGTACTTATTCAACATGTCCCGGAGCACGTCATTAACCAGGGCCTGAAAGACAGCAGGGGCGTTGGTGAGGCCGAAGGGCATGACTAGATACTCGTAGTTTCCAGTGGGGGTGATGAAGGCTGTCTTCCACTCATCCCCCTCCCGGATGCGGACCAAATGGTAGCCGTTGCGAAGGTCCAATTTGGAAAATATGGTGGCCCCCTCCAGGAGCTCAAAGGCAGAGGAGATGAGAGGAAGGGGGTAGCGGTTCTTGACAGTTATGTCATTCAGGCCTCGATAATCAATACAGGGCCGAAGAGATTTATCTTTCTTCTGGACGAAGAAGAAGCCAGCACTAACAGGAGACGAGGAGGGACGGATGATGCCTGCTGCCAAAGAGTCATTGATGTAGGTCTCCATGGCCTCCCTCTCTGGAGCTGACAGTGAGTACAGGCGCCCCCTAGGAGGAGTAGAGCCGGGGTGCAGGTCGATGGCACAGTCATATGGCCGGTGTGGGGGCAATGAGGTTGCCTTAACCTTGCTGAAGACCTCCCTGAAGTCATGGTATTCCACTGGCACCCCTGACAGGTCAGGCAGAGGACTGGGACAGCGGGACAGCAGGGGAGCAGCTGCTTGTTGGAGACACACTTGATGACACAATGACCCCCACCCCAGGATTGACCCCGTCGCCCAGTCGACATGAGGGTTATGGCGACGGAGCCACGGGAATCCCAGGATGAGAGGGATTGCAGAATGCGAAACTGGATTGTCTCGTGGTGGTTACCGGACATAAGCATGCGGATGGGTGTGGTCTGGTGAGTCACTTTCCCCAGGAGATGACCATCGAGGGCATTGACAGGAACCGGGGCAGGCAGTGGTATCCAGTTGATGCCTAGTTGCTGGGCCAGGTCCTTATCGATGAGGCTGACATCGGAACCAGAGTCAATGAAGGTGGCGAGGGTTTGGGAACCCTCCGCCAGTAACAGCTGAACATGGCATAAGGATCGTTGTCGGAGGAATAGTTCAGAGGGACGACTCACCAGTACTTCCCCCTGGCGACGGCGCTCCCGCTCCTTAGGAGGGAGACTGGTGCGGCCCACCTGCATGGGTTCGGCCTCTTTCCCAAGATGACCACTAGAGGTACCCAAAGTCTCTGGAGGAACACATGGTCGGCCCAGCAGGCGCTGGTTTGCCTGTCCTTGCCGCCTCTCTTGGCGTCTTGCCTGCACGCGGCGATCTATCCGGGATGTAAGTTCAATAAGTCCATCCAGAGAAGAGGGAGACCAACTCGTCTTTAATGTAGTCCTCCAGACCCCGCAGATAAGCGTCGCAAATGGCAGCCTCGTTCCAGTAACTCTGACAGGCCCTGATGCGGAACTCAATAGCGTAGTTAGTGACAGTTTGTTCACCTTGGCTCAAGTCCATCAGACCCCCTGTGACGTCTGGACCGATGGATGCTATGCCGAACACCTTACGAAACTCCGTGGTGAAGGCTTGGAAGGAGGAGCAGGCCGTGGTCTGGCGTTCCCACTCTGCTGTTCCCCACAGGCGGGCTCGACCTGTCAGGTGGTTGATGGCAAACGCCACTTTGGCCTCTTCTGAAGCGAAGGTCTGGGGCTGCAGAGCAAAGAGGATGGAACAGTTGGTGATGAAGGGGTTACAGCCTTCCGGATCTCCAGCGTATCGTTCTGAAGGTCCCACCCAGGGCTCCGGCAGTAAACCCGAAGGAATGGGAACAGCAGCAGGTGGGGGTGGTGCCGGCGGAGCAGCAGCAGCAGCAGCAGATTGGGTAATAGCTGCTGCCAGCTGCTGGACCTGGTTAGCTAGCATAGCTAACCCTTGTGTCTGGTTCACCGTAGCCTGCTGGGTGTCAGCTGTAATGGAGGCAAATCTTTCCTCGTGTTGCTGAAGTGCGTCTTCGATCCTCTTGAGCCGGGACTGCGGCGAAGAAGGGTGCGCTGGGTCCATTTCTGGCCAGATTGTACTGTAACGGGTGTAATTAGAACCCAAATGCAGCACATGCAGGAAACAGTCTCTCTGGGCACAGGGAAAGTCCAGGGGCTTACGCTGGGAACACCAGTCCAGCAAGCAGGTAGGCAGGAGTTAAGGCAGACGTACCAGGAGCAAGCCACCAGTAGCTGGGCCGACACCAGCTGGCAGATTCCAGAGGGATCAGAAGCTCGTGGTCGAAGACGGAAGGCAGGGTCGGTTACCGGGAGTACAGCAAACAGGTTAGTCCAAGGCAGGCAGAGTCGGCAGCAGGAGATCAGCCTGGAGAAGCGTGCTGGAAAGTCTTGCGTGAGCATAGAGAACAATCTGGCAGAGAGTGAGTGAGCTGGGAGAGCTTAAATCCTAGCTTGATTGGTGATGGGAAGCAGGTGAGTCAAGCAGGTGAGGGGAGTAGGTCTGATGAGGGGCGCGTGGCTGGCAGGTGAGTGGAGAGGGAATGGAAAATTACTGAGAGGCAGGTGAAAGGGAAGCAGACTGTGACAGAACAGATCAGAACAAACAGAAAGTGCAATAATTTACATAAACATCAGGATTACAGAGTATTTTAGAATGACAAACTCAGCCTCTTGAAATTATTACTCAACTCGTCCTGTGACAGAGGTCACACCACCAGCCAAGTGAATTTGATTCAGATTTTAACGCTTCATTCAAAACATCGATGCACATTTGAATTTTTGCACACTTTTACAGCTTCTCAATCACTCGCAGCGTCTCAATCACTCTCAGCTTCTCAATCACTCTCAGCGTCTCAATCACTCTCAGCGGCCGCTCACTCACGCACACAACTTTCATGCGTCTCTGTCAGACAACCAACATACACACATACGGTCCCTTATCACTTTCTGTCTCTCCCTTCTCACATCCAACATACACATACAACCTTACTCACATCCTCTTTCATCTGTTTCATAATGTCATTTGTGTCTTTGCTGCAGTGCATGGTTTGTACAACACTACGCATCTCAAGTAACTGCTCAGTCACCTTTTTGTATGAGCTGTTCGGTCCCCACCAATCATCGTCTATTTCTCTGTCAAATTCGCTGTCCATTTTGTCAATTGATACGCGCGTAGTACTCCCCAAATTATTAAAATACAACGACTGGATATACTAACTGCTGTTTTCTGTTCGTACTATTTACAATGCAAATAAATTCTTAATCTAGATTCCAGTGAGCCTACTTCAACAGACCACTGCTTTACGTTGTCACCGACCGGTTTCGGGCAGTGTCAGTGCTTCAACTCACTTTCCTCTAGCAGTCATACACATTCACATTCATGCTTTACCCCAAATTTGTCTTCTTCCTGTGTGTGCGTGTATTGACTGGTTTTGTAGGAGTGATTATGGACGTTCAAACTAAGCTATTGTGTTTCCAGACGTGCTTCTGAGTTTTTACTTTTAACTCCGATCTTGTTCTAATGTACTTTATTTATAAAAAACAACTCACGGCGGGGTTTTTTAGCTTCTCAAAGATTATGTTATGTTTTATCTAGGTCTGGCCAACTGTGTCCCGAGCGCTCAGTCTTAATGAATCACGACTAGCCTTGAATCATGATACCAGACCTTATATATCAGTCATGTGGAGGACTGTTCACTTACATCCATCCGTGTTCAGAACCTCCACTATTCACACTCGTGATTGTACTACTTTCTAGCACTATATGTAAGTGTGTACAAATACATGTAAAATCAACACATTAGAACATTTGATGTTTTAAAGAGCAAGCAAATACACTTTACAATTCTTTACTAAATCTACTTCGGGGGTCCTCACCTCCCCGGGCCTCTAACCCAGCTCAAACAATACCTCGTCAGAATATTGTGGGAGTTGCCACACTCGAGGACACTGGTCTTGTCAATAGACGCTCACAGGTTTTTGGCTAATTACTGGTCTTGCTATCCAGAGGACTCACAGCTTATTTTACCTCAAAGTTCTAGTCTCGCTAACAGATGCTCACAGGTTCCTAATACTGGTCTTGCTATCTTTAACTCACAGATTTTTTATTTTTTTTTCGTTTAAAACATCAATGTTTGATGCCTTTGTTTCTCAAATTCACATCTCTTAATTTATAGACAAGTTACTACTGAGACTTAGGGCACGTTACAATTTAGTGGTGTTCAATGCAGATCAAGTTTCTGCTTACCTTTATGTTGCCATGGCCTGTGTCCTTTGTCCGTTCGTACCTGGTCCTTAAGCCCAATGAAACCTAATTAATGTTTCAGTCAGGTCTGATCCAACTTTTCAGTTGATCCCGGACGAGCCCCCAAATTGTTGTGGTGATTCAAACCACCCCGAATTCTGTAGACCTGATGTAGAGCAGAGAGATATTGAGTTTAAAGAAGACAAAGACAAGTACTTTAGTTTCACCTGTTGCAAGAGGGAGAACCCAGCTTTCAGTTCTTACAGACCCCGCGGTCTGTACACCTTCACGCTCTGCTGAGTTCTGGAGCTCTCTGGCTCCGGCTCGTTTTATTAACTCACACAAACGGAGATACATCACACAGTCTAGGGCGTTTACATATTTGTTTTTATCTTCATACAGGGTTATCTGCTGGGTGCATCCTACGCCCGAGTGTGTGTGTGTGTGTGCTCTTTTCTCAGGCCATCCTGACCTTGGCCTAAACTCAGATGCTTTGTAGCAGTTTCTAGTTGGGCTCACACACACAGACCTCAGGCTCAGGTTTGCACCCAGACACAAACTGCAAAAACACTCTGTTGGTTATACAACATTCTTAAAGGCAATAGTTCAACATAATCACACAGTTTAATATCTTTAAATGATTATTAGGCACTTCAGATAATATAATCCACACGGGAGAAACTAATGTTTACAAAGTGACGAGTTACGATCAGATGCTTGTCCGCTGTGTTTAATTTTAAAAATCTACCAGATCCTCTGTGCATTTAACTTCCTGTGTGGTGCGATATCATTGATGGGCTTTGACGTGTGAAGAAGAAGAAGAAGTAGAAGAAGAAGAAGAACAAAATGAAGAAGGGAGAAAAGAAGAAGAAGAAGAAGAAGGAGGGAAAATAAGCAAGAATCACCTTGACCCTGATGTGTCTGTTCAGTGTCTTTATTCAAATGCAAGCTATAGTGCTGAGCTGAGTTCACACGTTAGAGCCAGTCAGCGTTTATATAGTATTAATATAATATTCTGTCAAAATATTTTTTTTAACTTTCTTTTCTTTTTAATGTAGAAAGGGCTTTCTAGATCGGTCAGTACAGTACAGGACCACAACCAGGTTCTTGGTGGGTGGTGGTTTATTCTGTGGCTCAATTGTTTATTTAGGTGGATCAGCATGGACACACAAAAGGAGGGTCAAAAAAAATCCACAAAGCTGTGTGTTTGGCTTGATGAGGACAACGATGGTCAACCTCTGCCAAAAAGATGTAGAGCTGGAGAGAAACGAAAGCGAGATTCAGCCACGGGTTGGTTTTTTGTTTGTTTTTTCATCAGTAGTTGCATTCATTATTCATTGAGCGAGTTCTAAATGGATATTCATATTTTTTGCAGTTTTTTTAGCAAGCGTAACACCCTCCTGTGCTCCATCTACCGACACAACTGGAGAAAATTTAGGTTTGTTTTTTTTCCCTTTTTTTTCCTTAATACTTGTTTCCTCATTTGTTATGTGGTAATTGCCCAGATTAACCATTGCCTTTTTTCCTTTTTCATTTTCAGGGTCCCTCATTCAAGATGTCCGAGACCTCTTGGGAAGTGGTGCGGAACAACCTCTCCCCTCACACTGGAGGAACAGGCAAACTTCCTCTCTGGAGAATTGGACAGTGATGAGGCCCTTCACGGTGAACAATATGTTGTCATCTGAGAAGCCCAAGGAGGGGGTTTGCCATCATTGTGGAAACAAGGCTGCAGTAGTGATGTGTAAGGACTGTTTACCACGATCACTATACTGCACAGCCTGTAACCTTTCCACACATGAGGCCCTAGTGCTTCATAACAGAGCATCCATGGTGGAGGGGTTCTTCAGGGGTTCTCCTGCCGCCATCCACTTGTGTTCAGCAGCATGAGGGAGGGAAATTCTCCTATCATGAAAAAGGTAGTTTTTAAGTCTCAGGTTATATAGGCTTTTTTTACATTTTACACAAACCCTGGTTTAGTCCAACAAACATGCTGGCTGAAGTTTTGTGTGATAGAAACAGCACCCTCACAGTTTTTGGTTTCATTTACTCTAATATGTAAACTAATTCTGCTTTTTAGATTGCATGTTACCAATTGTTCCTCCCTGCTGCGACTGCTCCACTGGGCAAAAAAGCTTTTCCAAGGGAAAGCCAGTTATTTTAATTAGAATGAATGGTAACATTTTTTATGTCTTCATATTGTGTTTTTTATTTATTATTTTATTTATTTTAGTGTGAACAAGGGATAATTGTATTTCTCTGAAATTTCAAGAAGATACAACTTCTTCCTTCCATCAGTAAACTGCTCCTGTGGAAAAACCTTGCCAGTGACCATAAGTGATTTGGTTGAAAGTGGTTACTGGCCAGCCACTGTCAATTTTGAGACCTTGTACATGGTGGACTTGTTCACCACGTATGAGGATCTAAAAATTACTGCCCCAGGGATGTCGCGACAATCTTTTGTCAGCATGCTCGAGTGCCGAACAAAACTCTTCGGGCGAGTGAGTGGATTCATCATTTAAGTTATCTTGTTTGGATCACCTTTTAAATAAAGATTCATTGTTAGGACTTGTTCTTATAATCCCCAAGCTTTCAGCACACATTTCTTGACAGAGCCCATCATGAAGTCTGAAGTCAACCTTCGACACATTGTCAGTTGTGTACTAACTGCAGGGTAACATACTGTTTTGTTTTGTTTTTTTCACTTTTGCTCTCAGAGTGGTAAGTTATGTGGGGACACAATGCAGAGGGCCTTCCTCGAATGGGCCTATGCCAAATTTAAAGTTGACAAGCTGTCTCAGGTCCAGCATTTTCAGTGCCCTGCATGCACACCCTCCATGTTGGCTGTTGCAGTGGATGGGAACCGCAAATTATATCGTTTTAAAAGCCAACCAGGCTGTGTAACATTCATGTACAATGAAATGCTAGTGAGCCACAAATTACTTTTATACTGTAAATGTAACCCACATTTATATATTTCTTTCAAGATCTGATGGGTCTTTTTGGCCAGTAATGCTGAGGTCTCCTCCTTTGTTGATTACATCCATGGAACAACTGGGCATGTAAGCTAAATTTATATTTCATCATGCGTAACACCACAATTTCAAATTATTATGAATGCTTGCCTGTTTTTTTCAAAATTTAAACATTATTTGGTTTTATTAAGTGGCTGGAGTAACATTACTGCATCCAATGCCATAATACCATTATTTACAGCTTATTTTGTAAAATTTAACTGTCTAAATGTCTGTATTTGCCCTCATCTGTTAAAGAATCCAGGGAAAGGGAGATGTGGTGCGGGTCAGTGGACCGCAGCACGAGAGTCTGCCAACAAGTCTGCAGGCAAACTTGACCAGGAAGGTGTTGAAGTTGCTGTCTGCCGTCATGGGGTTTTGGCACTTTTGGGGCTGAAGGCACTGAATATGTTCCGTGGAGAAATATTTGCATACCCATTATATCTCCAGAAACAGCTAGCTTCGCAAACCGTCCAGTTTTTTTGCTCTGATGTGGTCTGCAAATATTGGCCATATCTGCAAAGAGTTGTAGACCACTGTCCAGAGTTGGGTGGCTTGCTGAACATGCGCCCATTTCTCTTCATCATGCATGCAAAAGCGCATTCATGGATGTTTGAGGTAATAATAACAATTAGATGTATTTCTTACCATTTGTACCACACATTTTGATTGTCTGTCCTCTGCCTCTACTTTTTGTTTTCCAAATGATAACATTCATGTAAATGTGTTACAGTAAAAATGGGGGGGACGCAATCAAGAAGGAGCTGGAACAACAATCGGGGAGGAGGTTGAACAAGTTAACAGCTTCCTCTCCCGAGCAGCCATATGTTCCAAGTACATGTCAAAAGCCGGTAAGCGTTTTTCATGTATAGTTGTGTCCAAATTGAGACCACACACATATATATATATATATATATATATATATATATATATATATATATATATATATATATATATATATATATATATATATATATATTTTAATGTAGTGCTATTTTTTATTATCATCTTTGGTCTTGAAGTGGTTTTGTCAGAGCTTTGAGGTGTGACTGGGGTCATTATCATGCTGCAGTATGAACATAGACCAAACCAGAAGCTGTAGCACCGCTTGACAATAGAGTGCTTCCTCGTGGTCAGGTGGAGTCAAATCTCTGCAGGTGTCCAACTCCAGATAAAACAGCACCAGACTTAAATATTTCCCATATTCCCCCTTTCTGAGAAGGGGTTTGAACGCTGATGCTCGGCCTTTGCATTTTGGAATTCCATGCATAGGTGCTCCTTTTGAAAACAGTTGTCTAGTCAGCACTTTTACACTGATCAAAATTCACCTTTTAATAATTTAACTTCTGACACAATAATTAAGTGTATGATTATTTCCAGGTTTATGTGACAATATAAGAGAATGATCAATGTAGTATCTGACCTTTGGTCCTCACTGTGAACCTAAACTACTGCTCGTACATTTTGTGTCAAGTTCGCACAGACATGCTAACAATCCAGGCAAGTGGCTGGAACAAGCGAAAGGCAGAAAACCTTGACCGGACACTGGCCAAAAGATACATCAAGGTACTAACTAGGCAAATATGTATAATAACATTTTTGTTTTTAAATTGTGTCAGCAGTTTTTAACCGAGATTTCTTTCGGACAGACTGTACAAAGGATTACAGAGGCAACAAAGGACCTGGAGAAACTCACCAACTCACTGAGTTATCTCTACAGCAAGACACAGTACATCAGTGGGTGCCTGATGTATAGCAGTGGACCTCAGGTACTTTAAAAAAGTTATTTGATGGCATATTTTAAAGAACCATTTGACTCTGCTCTTGTACAGGGGATCTGAAAAGAGGCTGATTGTAAACTGAGATGGGCATGAATTAATTTGTTGTCATTCAAAGGTGCAACAATCCAAAATGACCTGCAGAGGACCATCGAGGGGCTATATTTGGGCATCAAACAGCGAAAATTTCAGCTCTATCGTCAGTCTGGTGAGAGCAAAAAATAATGCAGATTTGTGAAAAAAGGAATTCGCTACTGATTTATACATAGTAAAAATAGCAAATATATTTTAAAAAAAACATGTTTCAAAGTAGGTTTACTACAAGTCAGGGCAGCATACTGAAAAACTCAAAATCATAATAAGGTTGAGTGCAATATCCACATATTTCCAATATTTCTGCAAAGTGCAGAGTTGTCCTAACCTACCAATTTTGTCCTCTAATTCAAAATAATATGATTGTTTGAAATTTTATTCACATTTTAATAATGAATGTGTTGATGCAAAAATGATCACACAGCATCTGTGTCAATAATCATAACACATACATGAATCATGTCTTATTTTGTATAGTGCTCTTTTGTGGTCATCCTGTGAGTGCACACTCATTTTGTGTTTCTTATTGCAGGTGGGAATAAGCAAAGGCATCAACTGAGAAGAAAGATTGCTGTTGAGAAGAAAGCCTTAGAAGTTGCCATCAATGAACACAATGCTGCTGTCGGGGAAGTTGAAAAACTCCCTCCTCCCAATGAACTCCTGGCTGTGGACAACTACTCCTGGCCATGGGAATGTAAGTACTTTCTCTGAAATGCACTGAATACAAATTGTTTGATGCACACATCTTGATGTACGGAATCTGATGTAAAAAATGTTATGACAATGGACAATATGCAAAAAAAAAAGAAAAAAGAATGCAGTAATTTGTAAATGGATGTGATCAAATTTATTCTAAGTTATTTCTCTATTGTAGTAGTACACCCACTGTTATGCGACCAGAGTAGGACCCCAAAGCAGAGACAGATTGCGTGGAGGAGTTTAACCAAACGTCACTTTAATATTGCAAAGTCCACAAAAAATAAAAAAATCAAACAAATAGATAAGCGCTGCAATGGGCCAATGTCCTCAAAAAATCAAACATAAAGTGGAAAAACTTCAGCCAAGGAATCTTCTCTAGGGAGAACAAAGGAACCAGACATGCGGTTGGAGCTCATGGGAAACAATACTCTGGCGCTGGAAGTCTGGGAAAGCCAGGCCTAAAAGGAGGAGAGAAAAAGCTGATAGGCTGATAGGTGAGTCTGTAGGCAGGAAAAGGGAGGGGCCAATCACACCTCAGCACCTGCAAGAGAACAGGAAGGAGGAGGGGAGAAACAAGGAGCACCAAAAGGGAAAAATAACAGCACAAAACAGACAGAACCAAACCATGACACCCACAGCAGTAAGCAGTTAAGGGCAGGGTTGTGTATGAGTGGGTTTGCTGTTGGTGGATAAATAAGACAAAGCATGATCATAAGATTATCACCTGTTATTAATGAGCATGTTTACTAGTGGAATGATCCAGACAGGTCTTTTTTCCCCAGCTTGTTTGAAATTTGCTGCAGTCATCAAAATCACAAAAAGCAAATATTCATAAAAATTGATGACGTGGAAAGGGCCAAGCATGCAAAATATCTTCTGTCCCAAAAAAATGTTTTTGACAAGGTAATGCTGCTGGCTAGACTGAAAGAAGAAGAACTTATTGTGGTTCGCGAAGTCAAGCAGCACATGGAGTACATGAGGAGTATTGCTGGACTGATTGAAGAGCTTACCTTTCAGCTCACTGAAGACACCAATAGGAAATGTAAGGACAATAAATAGTGTGTCTTTTTCTTCAGTTTGCTTCTCTGGTAACCACTTAGCTTATTTCTTTTTATTTTAATGTCACATTCTCAGGCAGTACAGAGGGATTCATGGAGAAAGGACGTGAGGGACTACTCTGTGTGCTGAAGAGAAGATTGTGTGAAGTTGAAGCACAAATGGCCACAGCACGCACAGCATACAAAAATATTCTTGGACTGCAAACATTGTCCTTAGATGACTTCTCTGAAGAGGAAGACTTTGAGAATACTTCCTCAACTGATGAGGAACTGTGACAGCAGTTATAGTTAGCTGTAATAACTTGTATGTAAACCTGTAAACCTGGGGCTATTTCACTTTTGTTTTAAGATTTCTTTGTGATAGCGCATGTACTGAAAATTCCTCTAAAACTGTAAAAACCCTTTAAGTTAGCCCATTAGCCCCCACCCTCTCCCCTCTCCCAGTCACTGGTGATTCACAACTGTCAATCATGACAAAATACCTTGGTCTTTTTTGTTGCATTAAATTTTTGGTTGAAATGGATGGATTGAATGGATGAAATGTATTGCGCATACCCACATAGCTTCACTGTAGTTGTGTGTATTTTGTGTATACTGTACCTGTCAGGCTTTTAGTTTGTGGGTAGACTTCCTGTTTTATTTTGGTTTCCCTCACTTCCTTTTTGTGTTCATTCTTGGTGTCTTTACTCCCCTTGATTGCCTATTGTTTTCACCTGTGTCTCGTTTGCTCCTCCCCTCATGTGTATTTAAGCCTGTCTCTCCCAGTGTGTCCTTGTGAGATTGTCTTCATCCTTGTGAGTAGCTCTCTGGCGGTTTCATTATTGTTTCCTCGTGTACCAACCCTGTTTGTTACTTCGACCCGTTTTGCCTGGGTCCAGTTGTCTGTCTAAACCTGACAGTACCTACTGTAGTTAACATAGCCTATTGTATTGTTACTCTCTCCAACAGTGTGCTATTCCAGTTTATGTTTCCACATGTTAGTATATTAATGCTCTCTATCTCTATCTCTGTCTCTGTCTCTCCCTCACACACTCGAGGTCATCAACTACACTTGTCCAAGGGCCAGAATCTTTCTCAACAGACACTCTCAGGGCCACACACTCTTGTAAAATTAAAATGAATATTGTATTCTAAGTAATATATTAATATTTTATATATCAATTTGCCTTTGAAATGTATTATTTTGTAGCCTTTGTCACTCTTAACAGACTCATATTACCTGTACGATAGCAATCCACTAGGGGGTGAAATATATATATTATTTATATATATTTATATTTATATATATTATTTATGTATTATTCAGTATTTAGATATTTTAGGCTTCATATTTACGAGGCTGTCAGCTGCTAACGTGGGGAAGGTGATGCCGCTGGACGAGGCGGCCAATCACACTGAACTGATGGTGACGTAAAGGCTGCTCTCCATGGTGCTGAAAGTTTTAGCGCCTTTTGGGTGGCTTGTCCCCAAAAGTATGACACACTGAAGACATTGGCCATGTATATGCCCACCATGTTCAACATACAGTGAAGCTGTGAAAATTGAACTAGGACTGCAGGTGCATAACGCAGGCATGACAGCTGTCAAGTCCGATGTGAAAAAGATAGTGTGACAGGCTTGCTGCCACTGTGGGTTTCTCCCGGTGAAAATTGTCTTAACTTGGATCCTCTGTTGTACAGCCGCTGCTGACGTTCCTGGGCCCGGAGCAAATTCTCGCGTGATAACTGACCTAGTGTGTGGAGTTTTGCTCTCAGGTCCAGGACGTACTGAACTTAATTCTTACTTGGGCTCGGACCCTCCTTCTAGCTTTCCTTAACCAGGTCCAAAACCCCGCGTGGTTTCCTGCCAAACAGCAGCTCAAAGGGAGAAAATCGCGTGGAGGCCTGGGGTAACTGCAAACAACAGAGGACGTAGCCATTTATCCCAATTACCACTATCATCGTGCACAAACTTACGGATCATGGACTTCAAAGTCTTATTCAGGCGCTCAACGAGGCCGTCAGTTTGAGGATAGCAAATACTGGTTCGAATAGACTTGATGCCCAATAATCCGTACAGCTCTCTCAGTGTTCGTGACATAAATTGGGTGCCTTGGTCAGTCAGGATCTCTTTCGGGATCCCAACCCGGGAGATAACTTGAAACAGTGCCTGCGCCACACTCTTTGCAGAGATGGTGCGCAGCGGCACTGCCTCTGGATATCGCGTTGCATAATCCACAAGGACTAACACAAAGCGTTATCCACGTGCGCTCCGGTGAAATGGCTTGGTTTGTGAGTCCCCGGCTAAAAGCGGAAGCAGCCGCACGGCCCACTCTGCCTCCGGCCAGCCACATGCCGACGCTGTCGCCTCGAACATCTCAAGGTACGATTGGGCATCATCATTCCCGGTCATCCGTTGTAGGGTCATACCGGAGAGCGAGGGACCCGGCGACGCTGCCCCCGCCCGGACCAACATCGCCTCCAGTAGCTGCGTCTGCCTCTCAGCCTGCTGCTGCAGCGCCGTGAGCTGCTGTCTGCTGGCCACCGCCTGGTCCCGGCTCATCGCGGCGACCTCTGCCACCATCTGGGCCAGCGCCGTTACTGGCTGCACCTGCTGTGGCTCTGACATTTTGTCCCTGTGCTGTGCCGGTTGGGCGCCAAAATGTGACAGGCTTGCTGCCACTGTGGGTTCACTGCACAGACCAGTCAGAGACCAAGGACCGTTTACGAGGGATTCTTTTATTTAGATATGAAAGAGTCAACACTGCAGCCGCTCGCAGGCGTCTTGCTGCCGTCTGCCAGCAGTCTCGTCTGTCCGTCCTGCTTCCTCATCTGTGTGTTGGGAAAAGAGGGCGAGAGTAATTAGCCAGTTGGGCACCGGTGTGCCAATCACTCTCACCTGGCGCTGCTCTCCTGAGCCCTCCCCACACCTCTCTCCTGCAGCTGATGCACCACGCCCCCGTCCACAGATAGTATCTGTCCTGTGTTTTGTTTTCTGTCTAAATCACGTGACTCTCGAGGTTCATGTCGGAAACACAAAAACGGCGGACATTAAGTGGGGAAAATGCATATCTCTTGTCTTGAAGATATTTGTGTTTTGTAATGCAGCACCACAGTAGATTGACGTCAAATATGTCTGTTTTAATAATCACGTTTTCAGTTATAAAAAAAAATTGCGTGTTTTTTAAATTTTTGATAGCGGAAGTAGCAACATTAGCCGTTACTATGGAGATGACCGCTTTGGGTCTCTCGAGGAGAGAAGTTGGCGCGCTGGTCTCCTGTTTTAGTTAAAACATTTTTGTCTTTTCTTGGGACAGCTCATATAGATGCAGTATGATTATTTATTAGACAGTGTGTGCTATTTGATATATTGGGTATATTGGTGACTATGCTCACATTATAGCCCATGTCAACACCTTTCTATAACTTAGGTTTATAGAGCACTTTGAGGGGAGAGAGAGAGAGAGAGAGAGAGAGAGAGAGAGAGAGAGAGAGAGAGAGAGAGAGAGAGAGAGAGAGAGAGAGAGAGAGAGAGAGAGAGAGAGAGAGAGAGAGAGAGAGAGAGAGAGAGAGAGAGAGAGAGAGAGAGAGAGAGAATTAATAAATATAGTAACATGTGGAAACATAAACTGGAATAACACACTGTTGGAGAGAGTAACAAAACAATAGGCTATGTAAACTACAGTAGGTACAGTATACTGTACACAAAATACACACAACTACAGTAAAGCTATGTAGGTATGCGCAATACATTTCAATCAAAAATTGAATGCAACAAAAAAAGACCAAGGTAATTTGTCATGTTTGACAGTTGTGAATCAATGATCAAAACAAGGATTGTTTGAGGATCTTTATGATTGAGGAGGGTTTTACGCAGGCACGGATTGATAATCTGGCATACCGTGCACTTGCCCGGTGGGCCGACGTGCTATTTGGGCCGACAAGTCCCGATATATATATATATATATATATATATATATATATATATATATATATATATATATATATATATATATATATATATATATATATATATATGGGCGGCCACCCAGGGCGCAGTCTCCGTGAGCCCGCGGAGCGCAGGGCACACGGCGCATCTAGGGTGCACGAGAAAATGGCTGGTTATGGGCTGATTTTTTTGTCCCCGGTTTTATGCCAGGATGACCTAGCACAGTCATTCTAATCATTTATATCTGGCACATCAAATAGGCTACACAAACAACCTCCCAATACATCAAAGGAGACAAAGGTAGAGTGACAATAAGGTAGACTAATAATAATAATTATTATAATAAAGTAGGCCTCGATAGAGAGGCTATTGATTGGAAACAGTAGGCTACATCCAGTCTAGGTTGTCTGCAAATATTTCACGAGTATTCCATTGTGTTTTCTATTAATTTGCTATTTTGACATTGTGTTGATGCCTTGATTCTTGACAGGCCTCCCTGTTTCAGTCGTTTTTTTTTTTCTTGGTTAAAAATTGACTGCAGTGTGCTTTTGTGCTCTTTTTCAGCCAAGTTACTCTGTCACACAGTGCATCTAATGTTGTAGCTAGATTGTAAATATATATTTGAGGAGGACGCCTTTTTGGATGGCATAACCTCAGCTGCAGCCAGGCACCCTGCTGGAAATATAGCCTACAATGAAATAAACGTATTATTTTACAATCACAGAATATAATGTACCTAAAAACAGAGACAGTGGTCAGGTTACGGTAGACAGTCGACCTCTGAAATGGAATGAAGCCCGCGGCAGACAGTTTACAGTGAAGCGCGTTTTTACGTGTGGGCAACGTAGCTGCGAGAGGTCGCTGATTGACACGTGGGTTGCCCTATCACAGAGGCAGAGAGGTCAGCAGATTGACAAGTGAGTGGGGGGGAGTGTCTGCCTTCTCAGCCACCACCATTCATACTGTGTATCCTCAAAGGTAGGCAATGAACACATGTACTGATATCAACATATGCTAACGGAACCTGAATAATGAAGTTAGTTAGCGCTGTCTAAGCCGTCATTCGTTGATTATTTATCACCATGAATTTATAGGGATGTGCCCAATGACATAGGGGTTATCCACCATTATATTGGCCACCGCATTTAACGTTAGCTGCAGTTGGCGGTAACGTGCTAATGGAGGTCAGAATGATAAGTTAAGTTGGAAACTTTGTTGACTGACAGAAGTCATATCTCGATATTTTTAGCTGAATGGCGATGCTCATTATATATATGTATATATATATATATATATATATATATTTTTTTTTTTTTCCATGGTCGGATAATTTCATACGTCTATTATTAAGTAAGTACGTCTATCACCCACAGGTTATTAAGCTTTCCTATATTTACATTTCACTATTTCAAATCAGACTTCAAATACAGTGATTCTTTTTTCTTAGCCAGATATAATTAAATCATAAATGTATCATGTGTTGTCTCTCAAAATCATTTTAATACATTGATGAGGATGTATGAGGTCAAACTGAAGTGCTTTTTTTTCTCTTTCATAATGTAACCATGGGTTTCTAAAAGGGGACCCCTACTACTCAGTGAAGAGGGTGATCCGCTGCAAAATGCTAAAGGTTAGCTTTACAATGATTAAAAGTCTACGATATACTCAGTGGAATTGCAAGCACCCCAACTGGAAACCCCTTAACCCCCCAACTTTAATGTTTTTTCAGGGGATCCAAATGAAGTTGGTGGAGTGGGAGCCCTGTTCACTCTGGTATGTACAATTTATCAAGGTTTTGATTGGAATAGCCTAATTCTTAGTACTTAAAAACTTCAAATAATAGTTGGCTGGGTGTGTGAATGCGTGGGAATCCAATCTTGATAGCCTGTCTGCAAAAAGTGCTGTATGAATGTGTATGTAAAATGGTGAAAGTGATGAACATTGTTAAAGTGCTTTGAGTGGTCCCAGAGACTATAAAAGCACTATGTAAGTACAACTCAATTTTAATATACATAATTGCTTCAGCCACAAAACTGAACGGGATGTATTTGGGATAGCCATCTATATGTGGCTTGCCTTTAATTTATTTTGTGCAAAACTCTTGCTTAAATTAATTATAATTTGGTGCATGTGGGTACCATGAGATTAAATGGATGGATTAATTGTTTAGAATCAAAACTAAATAATGATGTGTTGCATGCTGCCTAAAGTTTAAACATAAACGCTAAGTAACACAAGGAAACAGAGATCTACTACGCAAAGCAACTGAGAGTGAGTTTCATTTATCAAAACGTGCTATCACATCAGGCCCGAAAGAGGGCGGACAATTTTTGAGCTTTTAGTTTAACTTTTACAGTATTTGTGTATTTTATCAGTTATGTGGTGCTTTAAGCAGATAAACCTGCCATAATGGAGAGACATATGTTAGACATAATCACCAATTTATTCTACGCAATGATTTCCTTTTTCTTTACATTGAATTTTGATTACATGTGGACATTGGAATGCTAAAGTAAAACACATTGCAGAGGTCTTTTACAATGGATGCCAAAATATTACCATTGACAGGTAATTTACAGTTATCAGCTTACTGTAAGTTCATAACTGTAAGTGGCTTGCTGTTCCTCATTCCTCTAACCTTGTCATGATTTGAATTTAATTAATGGCTGATGTAAAGAACTAAATGAATAACAATCTCTTTTTATTACAGTGGGAAAGCTTGGCCACCACAGTGGGTGACGGAGGAATGTTCCATTGTTTTGTTTTATAAGCTATAAGTTTCCACTTCAGGGATGTGTATGTGTGTATGTTGTTATACAGTTTATACAGTATATTAAAAAAAATTCAAAAGCCTGAAAGACTCCCACTTTGTAGCAAACCAGAAAACACGTTGTGTTTGCAAAAGATTGACACATCTCTCTCCTTCACACATAGATAGATATTGCATACTTCCAATAATATAAATACAATTAATTAACCTCCAATCAGACAAAAACTTGATCATACACCAGAAATAAGTTATTACTAAGACCAGACACGTGGTGGCAGCACTGTGTATAAGAAACGTCATCAGAACACTACATGGCTATTAAAATATCGTGATCGAGGAGTAACACCACAAATAACATGCTAGTCCATATTCTTACAAAGTGAAAATATTCAAACAGCTAACAATGATTCCAACAAGCAAGCAGCTTCTTCTTCTTCTACTACTTCTTCTTCTTCACACGTCAAAGCCCATCAATGATATCGCACCACACAGGAAGTTAAATGCACAGAGGATCCGGTAGATTTCAAAATTAAACACAGCAGACAAGCATCTGATCGTAACTCGTCACTTTGTAAACATTAGTTTCTCCCGCTGCCACGGAATAATGTGTTGATCAGCAAATCAACCTCAGACACAACGCATGTAGTTGTCGATTGTTTGATCCGTGAGACAGAGCGAAATCGTGGAAATGAAGTCTGGGGCCACAGTTATGATAGGCGATAGCAGTGCCCATAGCAACCAAAACGTTTCAGTTTTACATTATTCTGGCGAGGTCTGAAAAATCTTCGTAACAACGAGCAAGCTAGTGATTATGTACATTCACTGAGTGAATATTATGAAAATAAAATATATATTTCTCGCTAGAAATGTAATCAAAACGCATTTTTATGCAGAAACTAACTCAAAATATTAACAATTAGAGAAATGTCCGCCATGTTTTTTGTTCTCATTGCCGGAATCTTGAAGGTCACGTGACTTGGACGCAAACCCATAAAAAAGGATAAGCAGAAAAAATGTGACAGTCACACAATTCGAAGGCCATTATTGTAACCCCTCTACGTTTTAGCACTTTGGACCAACGTAGCCAGGGTACATTTTTATATGAGACTGGGTTGATATAACTACGGTGGCTGGTAAGTGCAAAACACTTTTACAAACTCTGAAACACTTTTACAAACTCCGAAACAAATTTACAAACTCCGAAACACTTTTACAAACTCCGAAACAAATTTACAAACTCCAAAACACTTTTACAAACTCCGAAACAAATTTACAAACTCCGAAACACTTTTACAAATTCTGAAACAAATTTACAAACTCCGAAACACTTTTACAAATTCTGAAACAAAATCCAAACGGAAAGGGAATGTACCAAAAGCCGGATCTGACCCGGAAGTGATTGAGTGAGTGGTTTGTTTTGAAAATACTGTACGGAGCGAGTAGTGTTGTGTAGTTTATGTGGAGTTTTATGATGCTTTGCCCGTTTTGTGGAAACCATTTGAGTCAGTTACTGCGGTTTTGCATTTCGTGTGGACGGTCTCTGGAGTTTTTAAAGGACACGGACCAGACGGAAGGACCAGATATGCTACATTATTGCACACAATATTTTAATGAGGGACACTCTTACGATGTGATCGTGGACATGATGTCAAGTTTACATGGTATTAAGATCAGCTTGCGGACTTTAAAAAGTATTCTCAGTCAAGCAGGGTTGTGCCGCAGAAAGGATTATTCCTCTCCAAATGTCGTAATTAATGCCATCAGGTTGGAACTTCGTGGACCTGGACAACTGTTTGGCTACCGAACAATGTGGCAGGTACTCAAACAAAAGTACAACCTTCAAGTGAGGAGAGATGACGTGATGAATTTGCTCCGGGAGCTTAACCCTCGAGGGTGTGAGAGGAGAGCACGCAGAAGGTTCGTAAGAAGAACCTACCATTCAATGGGACCGAACTATATGTGGCATGCTGATGGCTATGTCAAACTTAAACCATTCGGTCTGGCCCTTTCAGGATGCATAGATGGATTTTCACGTAAAGTACTGTGGCTTTAATGTGGACCAACAAATAATAACCCAAAGGTGATCGCTCATAATTTCCTGTCATGTGTGCGAAACCTTGGTGTCATCCCCATGAGATTGAGAACTGATTGCGGCACGGAGAATGGCATTATGGCTGCGATTCAGTGTACCCTACGTCACCATCACCATGACTACTACTCTGGAGCGTCCAGCCACATGTATGGCTCATCCACTAATAACCAGCGCATTGAGTCCTGGTGGTCCATATTCAGAAAGGGAAGGTAAGTGGCCTTCATAAAGTAATTTTATATTTAAATATATGTACACACACACACACACACGCACAGACATATCATTATATCGTATATGCATGTCTATAGATCCCAGTTCTGGATGGAGTTATTTGCAGACCTCAGAGATGCAGGATACTTAAACCGGAGTCATGAGCATCAGTGCCTATTGAGATTTTGCTATGGTGATGTTCTTCAGAAGGATTTGGATGCGTGTGCGAGACTGTGGAACAGTCACAGGATTCGCACTTCCAGAACAGCGTCATGTCCAGGAGGAGTACCCAATGAATTGTACTACTTACCACACAGGTAAAACTTTGAGACTAGATTGAGACTTCCTTGTTTCTGTCTTATTTTTTTAACTTAAATGTAAGTAAATGCTGTTATGTCTTCTATAGATTTGGCTCCAGAGACTGTGGATTTGAAATTGAACACACTGAATTGGATGGCTTTCCTGAGGCAAGCCTATCAATAGCTACATGTGGGGACCCAAACATGCAGGAGTACTTGGACTTTGCTATGGAGCGCCATCAACTACAGAAGCCAGAAAACTGGGAGTCTGCAACAGGACTGTACATGAAGCTAAAAGAAATTGCTCAGCTATAAAACAATCAAAAAGTTAATAGTCTTTGAGGCTTTTTCTTTTCTTCCTGCTATTTATTTCAGAGTGATTAAGATGGGTTTTTTTTCTATGCCCTGAAATCTGATTTGTAGTGGTGGAACACTGCCTGAATGTCACCCAGTTTTTTTGTGAAATAAATGAATCAAGTGCTAGCAAAGTAATGCATATTTATTAATTTTTTGTAAGTACAAAAACTAAAACTTGTTTATTTTGTCTAAAATATAATGGCCATAATGTTAACTGTGAGAAAAAAACACGCTCACATATCTTTACATTCTAAAGATTCTTAACAACCTTTTCAGAGTCCCTAGGGAACTTGTGGCCTAAAAACATCCAAATCCTGGGGAATTTTGAAGTCCAAAGTCAATTTGTGTCTTAAACACATTGTAAGTGTCTAGGAGTGGTAATTTCAATGTGTTTGAACATGTATTTGCCATTGGGAATGGAGAGTCATCCAGGAACTCGATTTATGGTGATGGTTCCAATCCAGATGGGGGAAGTGAAGTCAGTCCAGTTGCAAACATGAAAACATCTTCCACAGACACAGCAGCCTGACCTTCTGCAAAGAAAAAATGTTCAGCACCTTGGCAATGTGCTTTCTCAACTAAAATATGAGTGATTTACAAACCTTCACAGTCAAGGAGATAGTCCGCCCAGTAGCCCAAAGTTTCATTTTCTTTACATCTCCTGTTACTGCCTGGTGGACTGAGGTCAGGTTTGAACAGTCTCTCAAGCTGAAGAGCAGTTAGCCCCTTTTCCGAGTGGGTCAGGACAGGGGACAGCAAAGCAGGGTGTAGCTGTAGTGCAGTTAAAAACTGAAGGGCTGAAAGACCATCTTTGAATCTAAAGAGTGAACACAAACGTTTCATTTTTGTGTAGTGACAATCACATTTAAATTACCCAAAGAAAACTATTAAATATTCTTTAAAATGACTATCCACCTTAACAAATATACATTTGAAGATTGGTTGTGTGTTGCTCATAACTAATCTAAAGAATCCCATGTCTTGTTTTGCACATGGCAAGACTGGAATGACACAGAGAGCAGGGTGGCTTGAGCACTTTTAGACCATGAGGCATTCTTACATAAATTCCACAAAAATCCCATCATTACAAATATGATCTTACCTGTCAATTACAGATGAGTTGCGGTCAATAATATACCAATGGAGGTAGTCAGACACAATCTCTTTCTTAGCTTCAACAGAAGCCACATGTCTCAGACAACCTGCTGTCTGTAACATTGTGCTGTGTCTCATGGTACATTCTCGTAGAGCATCAACTGAAGCAGCATTCTCAATCTGAATAACATAAATACAAATATAAACACTCAAGTCAATAACTGTATGTACTGTATCTCCTTGCCTGTTTTTATTATTATACAATTACAGTCAAAAGTTTGGACAGACTTTCTCATTTAAGTATATGGTAAAGTATGTCTGAATTTTTGATTGTTACTGTAGATAGCACATAGCATAGTAATGTTGCACTATCACAGAACAATAAATGAAGATAATTCTGTGTATTTGATTAAGAAAGGAAAAATTGTTTTAAAACACTGCTGAGACTATGTAATACTCTGCTATACCACACTGCAGCCTTATTCTATTCTCACCTCTTGCAAAGCTTTCACTATTTCTTCATCAGTTATTGAATTAACTGTTGCTTTAAATGAAGGCTGGCCAGCAAGATAATGTACAACATCTTCTGACAGGAAATGGGGTCCTGGACCTCCATGCACAATTGACACTGCAATCATCTTTCCTGCCAGGTAGTACTCATCCTCCCTAGCAGCTGTGAATTAAGTCATATAGCAAAATCAAAACATGTAATGTATTATGTACACTATAATGTATTAAGATGAAACTCAAGCAACAAAGTATATGTCACGTGATATATATGGTTATTGATCATTAACCATTAGTATAGTACACATCTAACCCTATGCATACCATTTGCATTGTAGACCAAGAACCGATGTCCTTCTGGTCCATCAAAAATGGGCCGGTCTTTCAGATGTTTCATTAGCAGAGTTAAAAACTCTCGCCTTGGTCCACCTGTGTCAATTCCTTCTTCCAAAACACCAGCATCATCAGTAAATTTGACAAGCATGTCACAGGTTTCAGAGTATGTTGTACGCTTGAAACCTCTGACTGCTCCATCCCAAACATTAGCCCTTGAGATGTTGAACCTGTTGACTCTCCCATGATCAATGGGATGTGATAGGTTGGCGATAATGTCAGGTAGTGTAATGTTCATCTCCTCGCTGTAATGACAAAAAAAGTGACCTAATTAGTGGATTTTCCACTTTTACAAAAATTATTTAAAGACCAGAAATATTGTACAGAGAAAAACATGGCACAGGCAATGGCTCAGTTTACATTGGTGTGTGTTGTAAACTCTTCATATTGTCTGCAACCAACTCCTCATCCTCTTCCTCAACACATGGTGCATACAGGGCTGTGTATTTACTGTTGGAAAATTAACATTTGTATGTTAAAACATCGTAACATAACAAAACATTTTTCTTTTCTGCGTAATCAATGAATTAAAATTAACTGAGTCACCATCATTTTTTATTTACCTGTAGCAAGTAGTCCTGACTGGACTTCTTTCATGTGGCTCCAGATCCTCACTATCAGATATTACTATCTGAAAAACAAATTAAAATGTCTAAAACAACAACAACACTGAGAGCAAGAAACAAAGGCTGTTACAGTCTGCCTTAATACCTTTCCAGGTTGAACTGTGCATGGATTTCAAGGAGCATCTCTGAAACACAATACAATTGATACAATTATTGCCTTCATATATATATATATATATATATATATGAAGGCAATAATTGTGTGTGTGTGTGTGTGTGTGTGTGTGTGTGTGTGTGTGTTATCAATCACATTACATGTATGATATGATATTTTCTTGTTCACCAGAACAAATACTCTCAGCTCATCACATCACACAAAACATAAAGATAAATGACTTCTTTTGTAAAGATTAGTACTTACCCTTCATCTTCAGGTTTGCATTTGGGTGTACTTTAGTTTTGTGGTTCAAACACCTGAGAGGGAAAGCATACAATTATCTACAATTTTAAACAGCTTCCATTATTGTTCCCTTACCACATACAGTATATATCAATGGTGAAAGATTGTGAGTGTTTCTGTAATGCTAACTTAGAAATAATCAAAACAAAACTTGGTTCTTCTAAAATATTGACTAGAACATGGATTTGATGCTTTAATGTTCAAATAGATATTCAATAAATAAATAAATGATAAATCAATAAAAATGGGGAAAAAAGTAACATACCACAGTGTCAGCATGATTGAATTGAGCTGTGCTCCTGGATGTGATCACAATTTCAGAATCTGAGGTATCAGAGTCTGGGGTATTAGAGTCTGGGGTATCATCCACTGTGGTAAAAACATAAATTCCAACACATTATTATTATTATGTATGCTACAGTAGAGGATGTAAATATGTAAAATATTGAACTATGAGATCCTGGAATATGCCTTCCCAATTTCCTTTTTATATTCAGTCAATTTGAATGGCCTTTCTGTCCCAGGCACATGGACCACCTCCGAGCAGTCAGGATACAAAAGGACGTATGGTCCTTCATCCATGTCCTTATTAAATGTTGTCATTTTCTGCACAGCTTGTTTCAGCAGATCAGGTGCTGCTACTTCTGGGTCTGTAAATAATGGGAGTGTTTTCCCTCTTAAAGGTTTTAAATCAGTTCCGTGTGGCACCATCAATCCTATGTTTATCTAGTAAGACAACAGAAAGACGTAATTAATCTCACATATACATAGAGTAGTGTTGTGTAGATATATATATGTGTGTGTGTGTGTGTGTGTGTGTGTGTGTGTGTGTGTGTGTGTGTGTGTGTGCAACTTACTTGGACGTTTTTCTTTTCTTTATGTTTATGTCTTTCTTTCGGCCCACAGTTAAAAGACTGTCGTTCTTTGGACTTGGTGCTTCTGTACTCCATGAACTGTTTATATGATGGGCATGGTTGTTCTGCTGGAATGAACAGAGTTCAAGTAGAAAGTTAGCAGCAGCTCAAACAATCGTCAATAACTAGCAGTAACACGTTGGTATTTTGTTATTGCTTCAATAAGATTGACTGTGTAGCGAAATAAACTAAACGGTAACTGCACGTCTGACAATGGATTCAGATAGCTAGCGCTATGCTGCACTTACTTTGTAAATGGACTGTACTTATATAGCGCCTTTCTAGTCTTCCGACCACTCAAAGCGCTCTACACTACATATCTCATTCACCCCATTCACACACTGATGGCCTTGGCTACCATGCAAGGTGCCAACTGCTCAACAGTTTGAGGACCTAGCCATTCATACACATTCACACACCGATGGGAGCAATTTGGGGTTCAGTGTCTTGCCCAAGGACACTTCGACATGCAGAGCCGGGGATCGAACCGCCGATCATCTGATTGGTGGACGACCCTCCTCTGCCTCTGAGCCACAGCCGCCCCACAAGTAATTAACATTTAGACCGTAATGGCCAACAGGTCCTGGGATGAGAAGATGACATGCTGCTGTGGGATTGCAGGGCAGCCCGAATGCACAAGAGCCATCCTGAATCTCAGACTCCAAAGATGCACCACAGATTTCCTGTTTTCAAGCCTCCTCCTTATTAAACATGCCATCTTCGGACCAGAAACTGTTAACATTACTTATTGCTTACTTATATATATATATATATATATATATATATATATATATATATATATATATATATATATATATATATATATATATATATATATATATATTGTTCATGAGTGCCCTGGCAGGTGCCGTGCTCGCCTACAACAAGGCGGACATGATGGTCCAGGCAGTCAGGAGTGGCAACCCTGAGCTGTACGCCAGGTATTCGGACGAGGAGATGATGGCCCTCCTCAAGCCTCACCAAATCCGGTCGTATGTCAGGCGCATTACCCGTCGGGTTGTGGTAAATGTGATATTGATCCTTATATGAATTTCATGAATAAGAAGCAAACATACTGGATTCATGGATATGGATTCAACTTAACTTGACAAACCTTCTGAGACATAACTACCTCCTCTGGATTAACTGGGTTAAAAAGCCTCTGGATGGTGCTGTCTTGCATATATGTGGTGGCCATGAAGGAGAAGGGATCTTGCAAATTGTCTAATGTTGTCAGTACTTCCTCTTGTAGCTGCTTCATGCTGTCTGAATGTCTTTCAAAGATCCTCTTCATTGTGTCCCTCAAGGTGCTCAGAAGAGTAGTTTGATATTGCTGGACTTCAGAAACAATGTTGTTGACGCTCCTCTGAAACACAGTCAAGAATGAAGTGTAAGATACATGATGCCATTCTTAAGACTCATTTGAAGATGGATCATACCAAAATGGTCACCATCCTTGAACAATGTGGAGCATTTGCATATTCAAAATTACATCAAAATATGTCTCCACTGTTGCTTGTAGTTACTGGAAAATGCTATAACTGCTATAACACTAATACTAATTGCATCCTAATAGCACCAGCATTACAACAATTAAAGCTAACATTAAGCTTCCCCCAGAAAATTTTGTATTTCTTAGATGCAATTTCCTGCATTCTAGTCAATTTTAGGGTGACTTGCTAGACATGGCAAATCCTAAATCCCATCCGATTCATAGCTTGCATTCTCAGTTGCATGGCTTACACAAGACAATACTATTTATCGGAAAGAAACAATAACCACTTAACTATGGACATCATGTCATTCACATCTTTTTTAAACATATTTGTAAAAACATTTTAAATATCTTTATTTATAAATGTGCTCAATTTTTTTAACACAACTTTGTGTATGTTTTTAACATCTCTTTAAAACACATTTTAACATCTGTGTGTTTTTAAACATATTTAAATACATTTAAACACATTTTTGTTAAAAAAAAACATCTTCACTTAAAAAAAAAACACAATTTAAGGAGGAGGAAAGAAGACTTCGAGTTTTAAGACGACGCGATGTTTGAAACAAACGGTATTAAAGAATATGAAGCAGCTAGCGATGCTGCTAAGGCCAACACAGAGTGTGGATGATTGACATCTGTCACCTGTCAACCAATCAGAGTCAGGAGAATCTATTAGTACCGTCCACATTCACCTTTGACCCACCAATGACGATCCAGAATGAAGTAAACCCAAAGGTGGTATAATGCAGCAAGAGGTCTCACTTCACTGTCAAAGCCTCTTTGTCTTTATGTAACAACCAGGAGCTTCGTGACTGATTCAAACTAAAGCAGAGACATAGCAGGAGACATTAGCAGTGTTTCTTTGCGCTGAAATAGAACTTTTGACACAAACAGCAAAGATAAGACATACTGTGTCGTTTTGTGGATTTTTTTGCTACTCTTTGGTGGCTAGCTCGCTGAGTTTTCATCGCACAGTGATGAGACACATATCTTTGTAAGATATATTTTTATTTTTTCCCCCTGCCGTGCCTCCCCTGAAGTCCTCTGGCGCTCCCCAAGGGAGGCGCGCCTCACACTTTGAAAACCTATGTCATAGGTAATAGATTGATTATCATAAAGCCCCCCTAAATGTTGAATGGTAATTCTATTTCCAGTGTTAAATATAATTAATGTTCAAATGCATTGATAAAATGCCACAAGGGATGGAAGAAGGGATGACCAATTTAGAAGAGGGATGATTTTGACCATTTTTCCACCAGGGGGGATGCCGCCATTTTTATCATGTTCTCTATGAATGTAGATATATTGAAAGCAACAGTAACGTGCTAGAAGGGTGCTAATACACATGAAGCAAGCAGGTGAGCGCAGCTCTGTGTGGATGAGAGGGAGGCCTGGCTAGCTAGGTGTGCTGAGCACGCTCTGTAAAAAAAGAAAATCATCGTGTTTTATTGATTTGACATGATTTAGGTTAGAACTGTTTTGAATCTGTGAATGAAGGATATAGGTAAAAATGTATTTTAAAATATCTCCTCATCATTGTTATGGAATTTTCTCTTTTTAGGTTACACAAGCTCACGTGTGAGCCTTGTGGTCCTCTGCAGCATTAATTGTTTGTCTTTGACTGGGTGCCACCATATCTCAACACTGTGGTGTCCAGGGTCGAAGAGACCTGTTGCTGCATTCCTAGACATAATAGATAGCTAATTGTTGACGTTCCATTAGCATGAACAGACAACAGTGTCTCCAGACTAGAATGTGTTGAAGGTGAACACGAACATGGGTAAATGCATTCCCTTTGACTATTTTGGGCGTAAAGTATTTGTGGCGTCATCTATGAGGGTTTAAAGTGTGACCACCAGCATGAGTTTGTCAGAAAGCGAGACCGACTCAAGCACTTCAGATGTACTTTGAGAGTGTCTCTAGTTCTTCTTGGCCGAGTGTCAATAAATAATACAGCACAAGACATCAGAGGCTCCTGAACACTTTCTTCCTTTCTGACCTCACCATTGACCTTTGACTTCAGCAATTTCTCCACAACAATTGGCGTCACGAACAGGATTTCAACAGAACAAAGACGTGGTAAGTGCAAAGTCTTATTACTGTGCCTTACCATGTCTGCGTTTGGCGAAATCATAAAAAACTATGTGCTTATTTAATCTGCCTGGAATATAAAAACATCTAAGACCCACCAGGGGGTCAGGAGCTTCAGTGTCTTGGGGACAATGTCCTGGCTGAAACCTCTGGCGTTGTTTGGAACGTATGTGTCATACAAACATCCCAGTTAGATGTTCAATTCGGCATACTGATTTAAAGTGAGAAATTAAGAAAGCTGACAATGGTGTAAAAAAAACGACTTTAAAAAATAATGGAGCTGTAACAATAATTGATTACAGAGCAGTGTACAGTGTGTGGATCTGAAGGGGGGCAGGTTGGGTTTATGACCCACTGCATTGCCACTACGTGGCTGTTTGTTTCCGGGGCAGTTTCAGGCTGCACTCGGCACAGAGAGACCCACCTGAGGTTTAAACTATAGAAAAGACATTTTCAGGGGAGTTTAAATACACCCTCGTTTGAATCAAGATTGGGGATCTACTCTGTGTCCTTTGGGAGACGTTGATTTTAAATGTGTATACACTGGGAGAAAAAGAAGTGCATTTTTTATCCTTTCACCTCAGATCACCACTGCTGTAGTTAGAAAGGTGTGGAGACTGACCTTTGATGCTGCTGTATTGTGGATTGAAATGTGTTTGTCTGTATGTGTAATGTCCTACTGCGCAAGCGAAAATGGGTAATGAACTGTCCAAAGCAGTAGATAAAACCTGAAAATATGCAAACTGACTCAGCAAAAGCTAAGTCAAAGACAAAATATTTTTCCGTAAAAACAACCAATGTGAAATTAGATAGTCAACCTGTCATTGATAAGCAGTGTGCTAAAACAAAAACACACACAGACATCTGACCAGGCATCGCAGTTTAAGGCGATGTTTTCTGTTGGAATTGTCTCTTTTGTGTGAATGGATGAATGGCATGTGACCGTATGAGGGAATATTTGAGAAAGAAAAGCTGCTAATGGCTGAGATAAATGTTAACCCTAATGGTGGAAATCCATCCTGTGAGTCCATATGCATCCAATAATGTATGCAAGTGTGATTGAATGGTCTGTAAAAAGATGTAGTGGTGGTGTGAGAGTGAGTGACAAAAGCTGCAGGTTTGAATCCAGTGACTTAAAAAGGTAACTGATCTAAGTGCCAAATGTGTCAAAGCAAGTACTAGAAGCTAAGTTGCAAACTAGAGCTTTAGAGATGGCTAAGATAAAGCAGCGACATGTTGATAATTTGGAATATTGTGCAAAAGCTATGATGTATGGCTGGGCAAAGCACCATGCCAAGATTCCCCGCACCTTGTGATTTGTTGAATATTTTAGCCGAGGTCGGGATAACACTGTCGGAACAAGAACACACACACACACACACACAAAAAAAAAAAAAAAACAATGGAAAAGTGCTCTTCGTCTTTCTGCAACTTTTAAATACAAAGCAATCTTGCAATGCAATGATGCTGTAGATGAACAACCAACCAAAGCACATCACAAACTAAGGCAGAGGATGAACTTTTCCTACTAACAGCTACAGTAGTGAATTAGAAAGGAAAGTCAAGATTATGCACAGACAGGAGAAGGAAGACAGCAGACAGTCTAATGAGTCAGATTTAGAAGGAGAAGGAGCCAGACCCAGAGAGGAGGAGCCTTACACAGACTTTAGTAACGTGGAAGTGCAGATTGAGAAGCCAAAACAAAACAACATCTCTGCTCTCCCTCTTCAAGGATTATACTGTTAAAGATAGCTCTGTTCGACTTCATTTAAAAAGTAACCTTTTTACTTAAATTGTCATAGGATTATTTCTACTACAAAGAAAAAATGTTTCAAGTGTTTGAAGTTAAGTATTGTAACAATCATCGCATACTATTTTGGTGTAGTACAATCTTCTTTAAACTTGATTAACACATGTTTCAACTTGATGAATATGTTTCACACACTTTAAATCAACTTAGAATCAACTTCAACTCCATTCATAGTGCTCATTATGAATCGATAATTGTGCAGTTTGTGCTCAAATAATAATAGAAATAACTGCATATTTCAATTTCAATTTCAATTTTATTTGTATAGCCCAAAGTCACAAAGTACATTTGCCTCGAAGGGCTTTACAATCTGTACAGGGAATGACACCCTCTGTCCTTAGACCCTCGGTTCGCGTGAGGAAAAACTTGCCCACAAAAAACCTTTTAACAGGGAAAAAATGTGGAAGAAACCTCAGGAAGAGCCACAGAGGAGGGATCCCTCTCCCAGGACGGACAGACGTGCAATGAATGTCACGTGTACAGGACAATCAACATAAACATTTTGTACAGTTACAATGACTGACAGAATGACAATGAATGATAAAGTGACCACAGTAGCAGATATAGTAGTAATAATGACAGTAGTAATATGTGTAGTGGGCATCTATTTAAATTGGCCCTGGACCTGAGATTCACCTCTTTGTCCGATCAGATAACGCGACGAACAAAGTAAAGAAAATGAATTTCACAGAGTCTGAGCTAGATATTCTAGTGAACGAAGTGGAGATTCTGGAGTGTGGACAGGTGTGGCGCTGCGGCTGACATTTTACGCCCGCTTTTACTTACAAGAATACTGAACACAGGGAGACAAACAGGGGCTTGTTAGAAAGCTCTGTAGCTCTAATTTCACAAGCGGAAAATAGAGAAAACCAAAAACATGATATTTGAATGTGCACATGCCCGAATGTGCTTTGGCACACTGGCACACTGGCACGGCTTCTGGGTAAGTAAAGAGTTTATTCATTTAATTGTCCCGTATGTAAACCAGCGTTACATACAGGGCAATTAAACGAATAGAAGCCACCCATCGCGCACTGTGCCAGCCTCCAGCCTGTTCCCAACCATGCTGTTAGTCATAATGAATGAGTCGTGCGTTGAACCAGGCCACCTTGCCACGATGTTAGTTAGCTGCCTTTGCACATCACATATGATTTCAACATTGATGGAATAAAAATGTGTCCTACTTAAGATAAACAGCTCCCGCTGGAATGCCCCTGTTGCCAGGAACCCCAGCGTATAGTCAACACAACCCCGATCTACTCGCCGGCCCCCGTTGCGCTCTCGGGCCGGCCGCAGCTTCAATTCAATTCAATTTTATTTGTATAGCCCAAAGTCACAAAGTACATTTGCCTCGAAGGGCTTTACAATCTGTACAGGGAATGACACCCTCTGTCCTTAGACCCTCGGTTCGCGTGAGGAAAAACTTGCCCACAAAAAACCTTTTAACAGGGAAAAAATGTGGAAGAAACCTCAGGAAGAGCCACAGAGGAGGGATCCCTCTCCCAGGACGGACAGACGTGCAATGAATGTCACGTGTACAGGACAATCAACATAAACATTTTGTACAGTTACAATGACTGACAGAATGACAATGAATGATAAAGTGACCACAGTAGCAGATATAGTAGTAATAATGACAGTAGTAATATGTGTAGTGGGCGTCGTCCAGGATCACAGCAGCAGCCACGATCCACGAAAAACCTGCTGGACGACAGAGCACAGAAACTCCGGGGAAGTTTGGTTAGTAACATGCATTAATGAGACCTGTCCAGAGAGAGACAGAGAGAGAGACAGAGACAGACAGACAGACAGACAGACAGACAGACAGACAGACAGACAGACAGACAGACAGAGACAGACAGACAGACAGACAGACAGACAGACAGACAGACAGACAGACAGACAGACAGACAGACAGACAGACAAAGAAAGACAGAGAGAGAGAGACAGAGAGAGAGAGACAGAGAGAGAGAGGCAGAGTAGGAGGGAGGGTTTTCGGTAAGGGAGATGTGACTACATCTTTAACCAATACCGTGCCTGGCTAGGCATAACCCTGGGGAGTCCCCCGGCAGTCTAATCCTATAGCAGCATAACTAAGGGATGGCCTGAGCCAGCCCTAACTATACGCTTTATCAAAAAGGAAAGTTTTAAGTCTACTCTTAAAAGTGTTGACCGTGTCTGCCTCCCGAACCCAGATTGGTAGTTTGTTCCACAGAAGAGGAGCCTGATAGCTGAAAGCTCTGGCTCCCAATCTACTTTTGGAGACTATAGGAACCACAAGGAACCCAGCGTCCTGAGAGTGCAGTGTTCTAGAGGGATAGTAAGGTACTATGAGCTCTTTTAGATATGATGGTGCCTGACCATGAAGAGCTTTGTAAGTAAGGAGGATAATTTTAAATTCTATTCTAGATTTAACAGGGAGCCAATGCAAGGAAGCCAAAATGGGAGAGATGTGATCTCTGATCTTGGTTCCTGTCAGAACACGTGCAGCAGCATTCTGAATTAACTGTAAAGTCCTAAGAGACTTATTAGAGCAGCCTGATAACAAAGAGTTACAATAGTCCAGCCTAGAAGTAACAAATGCGTGGACTAGTTTTTCTGCATCTGCTTGAGAAACAGTGCGTCTGATTTTAGCGATGTTACGTAAGTGGAAGAATGCAGTCCTCGAAATTTGTTTTATGTGGACATTAAAGGACAGATCCTGATCAAAAACAACTCCAAGATTCTTTACAGTGGAGCTGGAGGCCAGGGTGATACCGTCTAAAGTAACTAAGTCTCGAGTTTCTGAGGTGCTTGGGTCCAATTACAAGAACTTCAGTTTTGTCTGAATTTAACATCAGAAAATTATAGGTCATCCAATTTTTTTTTTATGTCAAGCTAAAAAATCAAACTGGCTCTACTTAAAAGCACACTTTGTTTATGCTACTACATAAATGCCTAAATCTGATGTTACACTCGATTAGGCAGACCAGAAACACAGAGGTACACAGGAAAACAACTTTGCCCCTGCCACTGAAGTGTCACAGATATCTTTAATAATGCTTGTAAAAATAATGACTGACAACATAGCAGTTTGAAAACCATGGACTTCTGAGTTCATAGAAGAATACCAGAAATGTGCCATACCAGTCCAACTATCTAGTGAATGGCAGAGGTTGTTTAATGTTGAAAATTATGTCCACATATCGTTGTGGCCGTCACACTTGACTGTGAGCTGATACACCTTGAAGACATGGTGGCTCAGTGCGAGGCATTGAGTTAAGCTGTACCAGCTTCTCAACACCAAACAGTAATATATTTAGGGGACGAATTGTATATGTTGTCTTTAGATGAACATATGTAATTACCGATGTCGCACTTAAGCCTAATGCTAAGCTACCTATGATTAGACAATATAATTTGCCTCATAATAGCTTGTCGCTAAGCGAAGCTTGCCACACAGACGGAGCAGCTACAGAGACTGGCCGAGTGTGGTCACAGAGCATCGCTGGCAAAGTTGCAATTCTGTCGACCAGAGGTGACATATTTGGGTCATGTTCTGAAGGAAGGACAACGCCTTTTGTCACCGGAGAGGGTGAAACTGCTAGTAAACATGCCTCCCCCCACAACCAAGAAACAGATGCTGTCTTTTCTGGGGATGGCTAATTACTGCAGACACTGGATTTTTGAATATGGATAACTATGGACTCTGTTTTGCGAGCACACACTGCAATCAGCTCCACCGGTGGTACAGTGGACTGAGGAAATGCACAAAGCCTTTCAAGCTCTGAAAAATGCTCTCACAATGGCTCCAGCGTTGGGTTTGCCTGAATATCATCAGCCGTTCCATCTACATGTGCATGAGAGAGATGGCTTTGCTAATGGCATTCTGATACAGAAACATGGTTCTCATTATCGTCCCGTTGCGTACTACTCCTCTTAACTGACCCCTGTAGTTCTCGGTATGCCAGGTTGTCTAAGAGCAGTGGCCGCTGTTGCCATTTTGATCGGCAAATCTCCCATTGTACTGGCTCATGACTGTGTCGTGCACGTTTCACATGCAGTATTACACATTTTGAACACATCTGCAACACAACACATGACAGCAGCACGTCGCTCAGGTTACGAGGCAATAATTCTTTCAAGTCCCCACATAACTTTAAAGCGCTCACCTCCAGTAAATCCAGCTACTCTGCTACAGATGATGAGCATGACTGTATCGCCCTTATTGAAATGTGCACAAATCTCCGTGACCAGATCTGCTGCAAACACAGATACCAAATTCTGATATGGTTCTTTATACTGATGGTTTGGCCAGCGGACCATCTGACAACGTACATTTGGCTGGTTATGCAGTAGTAAATGATTCTGAAGTCATTGAAGCAGGATCTTGGCCTCATGGAACTTCAGCCCAAGCAGCTGAGCTGTATGCTCTTAGTAGAGCCTGCATACTTGCTTCTGGCAGTTGCCACTATCTACACTGATTCGCAATACGCATTTGGCGCTGCACATGACTTTGGACAATTATGGAAAATGAAAGGTTTTGTCTCATCCTCTGGTAAGCCATTACAGCATTATGCATTGGTAATTGATCTATTAGAGGCGTCCGTCACAGCTTGCGATTGTAAAATGTGCAGCCCACACTAAAGGAAATGATCGTGTTTCACGAGTAAATGCAATGGCTGATACTGCAGCCAAACAAGCCGCACTTTCCTCCTCCTCCATGGTCCATCAATATACCTCCACACAACCCATCAATCCAATTCCAGTACCTTCCGCTAATGATGTCGTGAAAATGCAAGATCACGCTGATAACAGGGAGAGAAGTCTTTGGTTGTGTAAAGGTTGTGCAGTTGATTCGGAGTCTGGCTTGTGGCTCCACCCGGATTGGTGACCAGTTTGCCCAAGAGCTCTCCTACATGTCTTGGCACGTGTGGCACATGGACCAACACATGTCGGAAGAGGGGTGATAGATGATGTTATTCGTTCACAATGATGTTATTCGTTTACAATGTTTTGCACCAGGCATTACACAAGTCTCACAAACACTTGTAGACAGTTGTATGACGTGTCAACAGACCAGAAAGAAGAATAGCATAGTGAAACATGACCATCTGGAACCTCTGTCAGGTTATTTTTGCAAATAGACTGTACATATGAAAATGTGAATTGTGAAAATGAAAAATGAAAAATATGTTAAGGCAATAAATATTTGTTAGTCATAACTAAGCGATTCTCAAAGTGAGTTGAGGGTTTCACAACAAGAAAAGAAGACAGAAAAACAGTTGTTAAGTGTCTGCTAAAAGAGGTGATCCCCAGGTCTGGGGTGTCACAAAATATAGATAGTGACAACATTTAGTTTTTGTATAAAAAAAATCATCCAGGATATGTCAGATATATTAGGGTTCAAGTGGCAGTTACATGTTCCATATCACCCACAAAGTTCTGGTCAAGTTGAGAGAATGAACGTAACTATCAAAGATCGGTTGACCAAAAGTGCTGACAACAGGCCTAAAATGGCCTGATGCACTGCCTATTGTGCTGTACTCCATCTAAAGTGCACTAAGTGCAACAACAGAACTGAGTCCTCATGAGATGTTAATGGGTAGACTAATGTCCACAGGGACAAGGTAATCTCTGACACCAAACAAAACTTCTCTGCTTTTGACGGGTGAGTTTATGGCTGAATATGTAAAAGATTAACTGACGTTTTTGGCATCCCCCCTGGTGGAAAAATGGTCAAAATCATCCTACTTCTAAAATGGTCATCCCTTCTTCCATCCCTTGTGGCATTTTATCGATGCATGTGAAAATTACTTATATTTAACACTGGAAATAGAATTACCATTCGACATTTAGGGGGGCTTTATGATAATCAGTCTATTACCTGTGACAGCGGTTTTCAAAGTGTGAAGCGCGCCTCCCTTGGTGCCAGTGGCGCGGCGGGGGAAAAAATAAAAATATATCTTACAAAGATATGTCTCATCACTGTGCGATGAAAAAACGGCGAGCTAGCCCCCAAAGAGTAGCAAATGATCCACAAACGACACAGTATGTCTGTTGCTGTTTCATGTCAAAAGTTCTATTTCAGCGTGAAGAAACACTGCTAATGTCTCCTGCTGTGTCTCCTGCTCTGTCTCTGCTTTAGTTTGAATCAGTCACGAAGCTCCTGGTTGTTACATAAAGACAAAGCGGCTTTGACAGTGAAGTGTGACCTCTTGGTGCAATATACCACCTTTGGGTTTACTTAATTCTGGATCATCATTGGTGGGTCAAAGGTGAATGTGGGTGGTACTAATAGATTCTCCTGACTCTGATTGGTCGACAGGTGACAGGTGTCAATCATCCACACTCTGTGTTGTTTTAGCCTTAGCAGCACCGCTAGCTGCTACCTGCTGCTTCATATTCTTTTAATACCGCTTGTTTCAAACATTGCGTGATATTAAAACTCTGTCTTCTTTCCTCCTCCTTAAATTGTGTTTTTTAAGTGAAGATGTTTTTTTAACAAAAATGTGTTTAAATGTATTTAAATATATTTAAAACACACAAAGATGTTAAAAAAACATACACAAAGTTGTGTTTAAAAAATATTTGAGCCCATTCACAAATAAAGATATTTAAAATGTTTTTACAAATATGTTTAAAAAAGATGTGAATGACATGATGTCCATAGTTAAGTAGTTATTGTTTCTTTCCGATAAATAGTATTGTCTTGTGTAAGCCATGCAACTGAGAATGCAAGCTATGAATCGGATGGGATTTAGGATTTGCCAAGTCCCCCTAAAATTGACTAGAATGCAGGAAATTGCATCTAAGAAATACAAAATCCCCGAAAATATGTCACATAAATGAAACATTTCACCATCCCCCCTGGTTTCATTTTACAACTCGACTACTGCTAACAGGTGTAGTAACTGCTCTGCTGATTACAGTTGGTCCTGGTTGCTTGGCAACCTCAGCCTGCTTGAAGAGGGGGGAGGGGCCAGCAGACAGAAGCCGAGCGCAGCCATTTTTGTAGTTCTTGGCACTTAATTTGAACTCCTCTGTGGAAAATGGCAGACAGAGACAGCAGAGCGTTAGCGTGCGCACACACACACACACACACACACATACACACAAACACAAACACACAGTCAGAGAGGCAGGGGACACAGACACAGATTGAAACACATAAGACAAAAGACTCCCTTCAAAATAAGAGTCCCTTAAAAATAAAAGACTTCAAAACTCTTCTTAACAGCTCTCACCTACTTCCACATATTTTGTATTACAGAAATAAAATTATATCACGACATTCAGCACATTCATGCCACTCCTGCTATTACTTTTCTACATTCTACTATTAATATGCTACAAATTATTCAACTTTTTCTGCAAATATTTTTCCTATTAAAATGCATTACACAAACTTTGTGCTAGTCCCCCAGCCGTCTAATCCTATGGCAGCATAACTAAGGGATGACCTGAGCCAGCCCTAACTATAAGCTTTATCAAAAGGAAAGTCTTTAGTCTACTCTTAAAAGTGTTGACCGTGTCTGCCTCCCGAACCCAGAATGGTGGTTTGTTCTACAGAGGAGGAGCCTGATAGCCGAAAGCTCTGGCTCCCAATCTACTTTTGGAGACTATAGGAACCACAAGGAACCCAGCGTCCTGAGAGTGCAGTGTTCTAGAGGGGTAGTAAGGTATTATGAGCTTTTTAGATATGATGGTGCCTGACCATGAAAAGCTTGGTAAGTAAGGAGAAAAATTTTAAATTCTATTCTAGATTTATTTGGTAGCCAATGTAAGGAAGCCAAAATGGGAGAGATGTGATCTCTGATCTTGGTTCCTGTCAGAACACGTGCAGCAGCATTTTGAATTAACTGCAAAGTCTTAAGAGACTTATTAGAGCAGCCTGATAACAAAGAGTTACAATAGTCCAGCCTTGAAGTAACAAATGCGTGGACTAGTTTTTCTGCACAGCTTGAGAGACAATGTGTCTGATTTTAGCGATGTTAAGTAAGTGGAAAAATGCAGTCCTCGAAATTTGTTTTATATGGACATTAAATATCTCCTGAGCAGTGGTCTGGCCATGCATTGGAATTACTCTGAGTAACTCCTCCATCACTTCAAAATTGTCATTAACCCCACGAACATACATTGCGAGCTGGGCAGTGTCTGTGATGTCTGTGGTCTCATCAAGAGTGACTGAGTATACACTGAAATATTTGGCTTTCTCACACAGTTGGTCATAAATGTCATTTGACAGGTCAGAAATGCGCTCTGCCACAGTGTTTGCAGAAAGGCTGATGTGGCTAAACTGACCGTTTTTTTCTGGACAGATTATACTTGCAGCCTGTAATATGCACTTTTTGACAAATTCACCTTCTGTGAATGGCTTTCCTGCTGTAGCAATCATCTCACTAACCATGTAGCTAGCTTCGACTGCTGCATTACTCTCTTTGGTTGCTTTCTTGAAGAAATCTTGTTGCCTCAGTAGACATGTTTTAAGATTGGCAATCCAGTTGACTCTCTCATCTCCCTGGTATTTCTCATACTCCTCAGCATGTCTAGTTGTGTAATGACTATTCAAATTGTATTCCTTGTGCACAGCAACTTTCTCTGTGCAAATAAGACATGTCGGGGTGCCCCTATGCTTAACAAAGAAATATTGCATTTCCCACTTTTCCCGAAATTGTCTGTGCTCATCATCAACCTTTCTCTTCACTGCAGGCTTTGAAAAAGACATGTTTAGGGCTGTGTAATATATATAATTTAACTTGTTGAATTGAAAAAGAAAAGATGGCGGCGCGCAACAGTGCAGCGGCTTCTCGTGCTCCCGGGGTCAAGCCCTCTTTTAGTACTTTTTCCGTTGGTCCCGAGGCCAACTGCACTCGTGTTGCTTGTGTTAACAAGCGTACAATGTATAGCCGAACCGAACTTTTCAAAATAAAGGATGGTTCGGTCAGAGACACAGCAAGAGCAACACCACTAACAAAACAGAGACCCTCGGACTCAGGGCCTTGCTGGGCAGACTGCAGCTCCTGAGGACATCGGGCTGGCGCAGAGGTGCCCCCTGGACAAAGGGCAAACGGAAGCGGTGTGCAAGGAAGCAGAAAAGGGGTAAACGGAGCGGACTGCTAGCCAGGCTAAAGGCTAAGACCACGATCCCGCCACTATTCCTCTCCAATGTCCGCTCTCTGGACAACAAGATGGACCTGCTTCGACTGAGGCTGAGGGCTTCCCATGAGATGAGGAACTGTGCGGTGCTTTGTCTCACGGAAACCTGGCTGAACGAAACATGCCGGACTCAGCCTTTCAGATCGACGGCCGGCTTCTCTTCCGAGCGGACCGTAACCAGCAGTCGGGGAAAGCCCGCGGGGGCGGATTATGTGTCTATGTGAACAAAGGTTGGTGTACGAACTGTGCTTTGGTGAACAGCCACTGCTCCGAGCAGTAGAGTACATGACTGTGAAGTTGCCGGCCACACTACTTGCC